>OY735238.1:23072042-23459542 GCA_963457665.1 Thysanoteuthis rhombus | reverse complement strand
GTTTATTGTAACTACGGAGATGGGCTGATGTTGTTAGAAAACAACATGGCAACATGTTCTGGTAATTGCCGGGGATAAAAAGCCTGAAACATTAAGATGCTGCAGAGGAATATAGGAAGCTGAAAAATGGGGTTTTGTTTAGTACAATGGGGCTTCCATTAGTAATATTTATACAGTTGACATATATTCTCATTTGCCATTTTTGGACAAGGTATTCAATATTAATCCATACAAAATAGATGACAATAAATATTTCCCTAAAATATACTTGTAGTTCATGATTATTTGATGAACAAGAGAGTGAGTCTAATTTTCTTTATATTTCAGATTTATATTGAGATGTCATGACTGGAAAATATTTCTGTTCATAAAAATAAATAAAAAGTTTAGACAGCAGATAATTTCTTTAAATATGAGAGAGTGGGCAAAGTCACAATTAATGATGAAAATCTGGATCTGAAGACAGGCATCTTCCTTCAGTTACAAGAGAATACTAACATTTCACCTTAGAGGTGACCTACGGTCAGATTTACGGCCAGAGATTACTGACATATAGATAGATTGTAAAGAGATATTTTGTTAACCAAATCTTTATCAACAATAATTGTTTTTAAGTTCTTTCACCTAATTTACCTCCTATACACCACAATTCAATATTACAGAATAAAAAATTCAAGAGGAATATATGAAATTGTCTTCATAAAATAGTGCATTTACCTGTTGTAAATTTTAGGCTGCAATTAATATATATAATAATTTTTCAAATAAGAAAGTGCTTTCAAAGAAAAAAATCTATTCGTGAGTTACTTTTAATTTAGTCAAAAGACCACAGCAGATTTATTTATCCCTAAAGAGTACAAAAGGTATGTGTATAATTTTTGTTTCTACTTGACATAAGTCTTATAAAAGTAAGTCTAACAAAACTCCAGTGGTGGCTGCAAGGCTATTGAGTACTTGCCACATTCCATTTTAGTTGAGTGCATTTATGAAAAAAAAACACACCATACACCGAAAAAATTGCAACTAAAGGTTTTTCAATGGTTTTCTGAAGTATCAGTAGTGCTCAATAGAATACTAAAAGTCTACCAGTCAGATCAGTGGAAAGGTATTTTTTCAAGATGGCATACAAAATGGCCACTAAATTATCAAAATGCCAATTATTCATTATTCATTCAAGACAAGTTCTTTCAACAGTGTTTTGTAGTATCAAGTGTGCTTGATAACACATCAAAGGTTTGCCACCATGGAAACCATCTTGAAAATTACAGTGTTCCAGTGGTCAGACTGTTATATACTATAAGCATCTTATAGGACACACCTGATACTCAATACGAACATTGAGAAAACTTCTCTGGAATAAATAACAGAAGAGTGATGGGTATTTTGAGAATTTGACAGCCATCTTGGATACCCTCTTGAAAATTACACCTTTCCAGCGGTCAAACATTTAGTATGTTATTTAGCACACCTGATACTATGGAAAAAAGGTTGGGAAAATCTTTTTAACAATTTTTTTAGGTTCAAACAATAAATGCACTCAATTAAATGAACATTTTAAGGAATTGGAAGAAATGTTGGACAACATCTTTGAAATTACACCTCGCCAGTGTTTAGATTGTGGTAAACCTTCAGTACACCTGATTCAACAAAAACCCATTGAGAATCCCTTTCTTGTGATTTTTAAGGGACAAGCCATAAATACAATTGACTCAATTGGCATTTTGAAGATTTGGCAGCTACTTTAGATACCATCTTGAAAATAACACATTTCCAGTGGAAAACTTCTAGTATGTAATTGAGAACACTTGATATTACAAATACTGTTGAGATAACTTTCATAGCAATTTAGGTCAAACCATAAATGCACTCAGCATTAGGGGTTAGACTTTCACAATGTTGTTGACAACAACTGATACTACAAGAAACCATTCAGAAAACCTTTTTAGCAATTTTTGAGGGGTCAAAGATAAATGCACTTCACTAGATGGACATTTTGAGGATTTGGCAGTAACCTTGGATGCCATCTTAAAATTGACATCTTTCCAGTGACCAAACTTTGGTAGACATTTAGTATGTTATTGTGTACACTTGATACTACAAAAAAACATTGAGAAAAATTTTTTACCTCTTTCAGGGAGGAGGCGGGGTCAAATCATAAATACACTTTTTTTTAAGGCTTTGACGGCCATCTTTTCCCATGATAAAACTGTTGTAGACTTTTGATATTACACAACACTACTAAAAACAGTTGTAAAAATTCTTCTAGGATAAATATTGAAAAATCATCCGACATTATAAAGATTTGGTGACCATCTAAAAGGTCATCTTGAAAATCACACCTTTCCAGGGGATAGACTAAGGTAAACTTTTAGTATGTTATTGTGCAAATTGGATTCAATGGGAAACCATTGGAAAACCTTTTGTTGCAATTTCGAGGGCAAAACTCGAAATGTATCCAAATAAGTGGGCCTTTTTGAGAATTTGGTTACCATCCATGACAACTTCTTGAAAATCCCACTTTTCCAATGGTTAGACCGTGGTAAAATTTGGTAGGTTATAATGTGCATGTTACTACAACAAACCATTGGAAAAACATGTCGGGGGTGAAGTCAATCTGGTAACCCTGACTGGAAGCCTACCAGCCATGGGTTGGAAGCTAATCAAAAAATTAGCCCCTCAGCGGAGATTTCATGTACCCTGACTTTTCTTGAAAAAACACTTTTCCAATGTTCAGACTGTGATAAGCTTTCCGTTTATTAATTAACACACCAGAAACTACGGTTATTGCAATGTAGGAAGAAGGGTAAAATCATAAATGCACTCAACTATTAAGCATGACTTCTCATGCGTTTGTGCAAGATGGGTGGATTTTTTTCTAAATAAAATGTAGAAGTTTTTTTATCCGTTTTCATTGAAATTCATTATTTTTACTGAAATTTGCACTCAGACATGAAATAGACGTTCCCATTTGTTACTCGTCATTTGACCTTGATTTAAGCAAAAACCAAAACATTCATGAGAAAATGACCAGATATAAAAAATTTCATTTTTTACAAGGATTAAGAAAAACTATAATATACTAGGGGACTTATCAATAAAATCATAGTTAGATATCAAGGATTGAATGATTACATGGAGCTTTGAAGCACCTGGACCTGTCCAGCACTTACGTAAAAAAAAATTCTTGAAAATCATTATGGGTATATATATATATATATATATATATATATATTCAGGGTTTAGCACTCTTTAACTCATCCATTGTAAGCTTATGCAATGCTCTTCCATAGGAATAGAGCACTCTGGTGGATAAGGAGTTTCTGCGTAAATGAATGTATCACTTAAATTCAGCCTTACTGACCACCCAGTTCCATAGTCCAGAGGTAGGATATCGGCCTCCGGGTCTGATGTGAGAGTTTCAATTCTGTCTCCCGGTACTGGATGGGATAAAGTCTATAGCCACACTGAAGAGATGTAATACATTGAAACAGTTGTCTGTGGATATATATATATATATATATATATATATATATATATATATATATATATATATATCTTCATATCATACCGAAACTCTTATTTGAAATGGGTGATATATACAAGCATATGATTATGAGTTGCATTTTCTTATACTGAAACTCTTATTTGAAACGATCAACCATTGTTACATGATTAATGTATCACTCAAACTAGACAACATAAATATAATAAACAATGAGAGAAAAATGGGGCTGTTGCAGAAATCAAAACTGCCACCAATAGGGTAGCCGCTTTAACATAGCGTTGCTCTTACAATTGAGCTAAAAAGTCACCAGTAATTCAAAGGCCCAAATAACTGTTTTCACCACTAATTCTCAACTTGTTCATTCTTGGTCTATTCGTTTCTATTTCAATGTTGCAGTTATGTTTCAAGAAATGTATATACATGATCAGACATTGTGGTGAAAAGGACTATTATTATATATAATGTAATTTATAATCATTCGGTCAGATCATATACATCCATTTCTTAATACATATACATACATATATATATATATATATATATATATAGATAGATAGATAGATAGATAGATATACATATATATATATATATATATATATATACATACATATATATATATACATACATATATATATACATACATACATATATACATACATACATATATACATACATACATATATATATATATATATATATATATATGTGTGTGTGTGTGTGTGTGTGTGTATGTATATATTTCCAAGTGAAATGATATTCCTGACAATGTTCAATTAAATGATTTGACAATATTGGAAAAAATACTAAATCATTTTTATATATTTTATTCCCGATTACATGTTTTACTTTGGCAGTGACATTAGATCGGTTTGTTATGGGGACCACGCAAAATCATCAAATTCCGGCGGCTTTATACAGAAAATATCGAAGATGAAAAATGATTACATTCAGACACAGCTTCCACTTGGTACCAAACTACAGAAAAAGATTTTGCTGGTAGGCTTCCAGTCAGGGTTACCAGATTGGCAAATTTTTAGCCAAATTTTCATTTTCATAATTGCAGTTGACTTTTGACTGCTTTTTTTTCAATTGGATAACATCAAAATATCAGTTTTTTCAATCGGTAAATCATAGAATATATAGATACAGAAAATCAATGCTCACTTAAATACAGAGAGATTCTGAAATTATTTTCACATCAACATTTTTATAGCCTTTCACAGACCCAACTTGAATAAATCTTCAATTGCATCTAATTGTTTCTCATTGACTTCCAATATAAAATAATGTGTCAAACATTTAATTCATTAAACTATTAAGAACATACAATACAGTACATTTAATAACTTATGATATACTGGGAGTCCCTGGGTTATGAACATTCTAGGTTACAGACAACTCAAAGTGAATAAAATTATAGGACTCCCTCCAAAGCCTTAACAAATGTTCAAGGTATCTTCACGTCAATCAATATTTTCCCTGGATCTCTCCTTCATCCCCTAATGATGTCATAGCTAATAGTTGCACCCAGTCATGCTAAACTATTTCATGTCCAGAGGGTATAGACCACAGTTTTTGAGCCAAGGATTTGATTCTTAGTTAGTATGTTAATATGCAGGGGCAAATCTTTGGATCTTTGAAAAATTTCTTTGAAAAATTATCTGACAAATTTGTCCAGAAGCTGCTGACCACAATTCCTGGTCAAGACATACCGAATTTGAAATGAGTCGTACAAGTGCAGTGGCAAATTTTTAGATCTTTGAAAATTTTGATTTCAAGGTCACAAATGCACAAACCTATATTAATCAACTAAAATTCTCAATTTTAGCAATTTATATTTATTTTTAGAGGAAGAATCAATCTGAAAATACATCAGCTAAAATTTTTGTGATTATAGGGGTCTAACATGCGTGCATGGTGCTGGAAATGCAAAAACTTGAATCAACATTAATCAATAAAAAATTCACCATTCTAGATTGTCATTATTATTTTTGGATGAGAAATCTATCCAGAACTCTTTGTATCAAAATTTTGTGAGACCAGGATTCAAGAATCAAATTTTTAGAATTTAAGTAACCAAAGATTTTTGTGAAAAAATTTCAGATGTGATTGTATAATCTATTGATTTTTCAAAAAACATCTGATTTCCAAACATTTTTCTCCAAAAAATGTAATATTCCCAACCAAAATTTTTTCTTTTTTTGTCTTAAAAGTCATAAAATTGGTTTTATCATTTTGCCTTATTTGCTTATGACGTCAGTCAAATTTTATGGCGAAAAAGTTTGCTGGAAATGGTAATCGTAATTTGTGCAGAAATGAAGTGAAAACTGTGGGGGTAGGATGTGGTTAGTCCAGCAGGAAGATAAAAATAAATATAAAATTTTCTAAAAACTGTGACACCTCAAGGAAAGGTTATATTTTGACGAAACTTAGATACATATATAGCAAAGGTCTATTTATTGACTACTGAAATGTTTTTGTCTTATTCATTTCCTTTTTACAGTTGGTCTAACCTGATTCAGTAGGGATCATTCTATTTTGTGAAAATCTTGAAGCAGTGAGTGAAGAGATAGGTGGAAGATTTCATATGAAGGACAAAGAAAGAAGACACTGGGGTCATTAAGATATCAGTATGGTGGTGGACTGCAGCTGGAATAGATGTACCATAAAAAGTGGACAAACCACTGGCTGCCAAACTAAGTTTTAGAGGCCAAAAAATAAGGTAACAAACATTAGAAAAGTCATATGCAAGTAAGTGAATATATAAAATCGTTTGCTTTATGTACATTTTAAAACTTACATTGACAATATATTTTCAAATAAGAGTAATTTACATCACTGTTATACAGATCTATTGAAATTTATAATTTGCATTATTTTCATGAAATTTCTTTTTGATTTTATATCAAAATGTGATGTGATAGAAACATTTTAGATGCCGTTTTGTGTTGTGTTCCTATGTGCCAAAAAAAATCAATAATCAAAAGTGAAAAAATTTTAATGACCCTGATTTTGCAGACTTGCGTTATCAATTTATGGGTCTAATTCGAAAATATACATTGTTATACATCATAATCCTTTTAAAGATGGAAAATTTTTTTGCATTGGTGATTTTTTCAAAAATATTTTGGTTTAGGGAAAAATCAAGGTTAAACTTGATACTTAGCAAATGAGAATGTTTATTCTATATGTTTGAGTGAAAATTTCAGAAAAAAAATGAATTCCAGTAAAAATGTATATGAATACAAAAGTTCCTACATTTTATTTGAAACATTTAAAAAATTCTATCAATGTTGTACAAATGCCATCTTGATGACATCATCACACTCACACCCACTACTGGAATTTTTCTAGGACTCTTATATCATGTAAAAACTAAAATAATTCACAAACCTTTCGCACTTTGGGGGCAAATAAATCTTGGTCTGGCTCTTGGACTAATTAGTTTCAAATTCATTCTTCCAATTTTCTACCAAAAAAAATTTCCCTGTGGTCCAATAACAATGAAATTTTTTCAACATTTGGACAATCTTGCTGACTTTTTGGTAACAAATTCATTCTCATTCTTTAAACATTCTGTTCAATGGAAATGCTTAACTATTTGTGATCATTTGACCAAATTTTGACAGAAGACTATTTCAATATCAGCAGCAGTATTTTTTTCCTTTTCACAGTATACCTTTTCACAATGGTAACTTCCAATAATTCAAGCTACTTTCTGAATTAAATAAATTGATGACATCAACTGTTCAAAGCATCATCATCCAGAAAATCGATGATTTTGATGTTGCAAAATCATCGGGATTTTCATCCCAACTTAATAAATCTCTCAGTCAAAATCTAGTCAAATGATCACAAATAGTCAAGCACAGCCTCACATTATTTCAAGTTTAAACCTCCTGAAGACTTTCATCGAACCGAATACCCCAGTTTTTCTAGTGAGAATTTATGTCTTCTTAAATTGCTCACTTCCTAAGGAATTCATTTGAATTCCATTGAAACAATTTCTTTTTTCTTTTTTTATGAGTTTATCTGTTTTTGCCTTCATTCAGTAGAATTTGATCAGTTCTGAATCTCATTCATTTCCATCCAAAAAGATTACGATACACAAATATCAATATCAAGGAAACATTGCAGGAGGATGACCAAAGAGTTAGCAATATTACTTGACTGAGTAAAAAATTTATTTTTACTTCATTTATAATAGCAAATCAAAAACTTGTCTATCAAGTTGATTATTTGATTACAATAGTTGAAAAACATCCTTTAGATGTTTTCCAAGCTGTGGGCCCCATCAAAGTAGGTCATCCTTTTGTCAGTACGATCAATAATAGGGTGATAATGTAAGCAACCGTGTAATTACAAACAGTCACAGGACAACTGACATGCAAACATTCAGAATGTTGGCAACCAAAATAAAGGTTGTCTATTACATTTTCCGTTAGATCCACAGGCCTTATCTTTTTAATTGTTAGTGGCACACTAATTTTATTAATTAATGCGGCACAGTCATTTCAACACTTTATGTATCAAGGATTAGAGTTTGTTTTTGAGTACATTGATAATTTGATCTTAGCTACTGCATTCACAGCATATCATCCAGCTCATTTTTTAATGCTTTAAGAATTACAGTTTAGTCATTAATCCAATTAAGTATCAATTTTGCTCATCCGAAATCAAATCAATTTCTTAGGACTCAAAATTAATGCTAGTGGAATTTCTCCTTTTTCAGATAAAACAGAAGCTATTTCTTTGCACCAAATATTATGAAAAAAGTTACAGTTTCATGGGATTGTCAATTTCTATCGTGGATTTATTCCTAAATGTTTAGATATTCTGCAAGCTTTAACTGAAATCATAAAAGACATTAAGAATAGTGAGATTACATTATCAGATTTAGCACCGATAACTTTTGACAGAATAAAGACTGAATTAGCAATGCCACAAGCTTATGTTGTTCCTGATGTCAGGCAGTTGATACCTCTGAACATCTATTTGGCAGGGTTCTCCAGCAAAATATTGATAATTCATGGAGACAGACATATGAAACTCATCATTTGGACTTCCAACTATAATCCATGTTGAATATTTGACAGGTAAAAAATAAGGATAATATTCTACTTGACATCTGCTTTGAAACAATGACTAGAAAGCACTCAGAGAAGACATATCTCTGCCAATACTATCATTCAATCACTACTAGCCTATGACCTACCCTTCCACAAAATTTCATTGAAATTCATTGAAGACTTCTGAAGATGTTACATGGACATAAGGACAGAAGTTGGAGAACTAAAGTAGACGTATAAATTGAAATTCATTTAGAACTTTTGGAGATATCATGTGGACAGATAAGCAAAAAATGGATGAAAGGACAAAAGTCACTGAGGAATACACATACTTCAGCCAATGAAGTTGGAGAAGTAAAAGAGACCTGTTAACATGTGTGGACAGATCTCTCGGATTGCCTGACAGTACTTTTTATCCCAGTCACACATTAATGGAATATTTTGATGGAAAAACTTTAGTGCTAAATCTTAAGTCTGACAAACGATATCATAAATATGTGGCAAGAAATAAAGGGAGTTTGTTAATGTGAGTGAAGTAGCAGTACTAAGAAGCAGCATGGATAGTTTTTGCATCAGAATATTTCATTTACATGTGGTAGAGATAGTTTATTCATCAAATATTTCATCAGCTTGTGGCAAGGAGTGGCAGATATAAAAAGTACCACCCAGGTGGCCTAGAGCTTTAACCATAGGGACTGAGTGGAGACAGTAGTGCATAATTTTGTATCTGGGTGGATTGCATCTTTTGACGTACAATCGATTATAACTATCAAACAAAAATGTCAATTCAAATCTGATTTTATTCCTCTGGCTCAATAAATTACTCTGCAGTTGAAGAATCAAAACAATTGTTCACTACCCAGTGACCAATATCCAGGTCAAAAAATTCAATAAATCTTGAAAAACAGTTTTAAAGGCACAATTAGATCACACACACTGGCGGAACCATGTTCCATTGCTTTTGGTGGGACTATGCACAATGTTGAAAACTGATATCAAATGTTCAGCAGCTGAATTGATAATATCTTCAGGGACAAATACCGCTAAAAACAACAGCAGAAGTTCAAATCATAACATCATTTTGGATTGCCTCATATTAAAGATGTCTAAGTTAATACACTCAATCTGCACATGTGAAAAAACCTATACACATTCCACAGGAATTGCATAACTGCATGCACGTTTTTATATGTACCACAGCAATAAGAAACACATTACAGGTACCTTATCATGTCCTGTATAAGGTGTAACAGAGACACCACAAACGTTATAATGTAACTGTCAAAAAACAAGAACAAAATGTCTCCATTGACAGATTGAAACCAGCCTTTGTAGTGCACCCAAAAAATCAGATATGACATATCATAAACTGGAACCAGATTCTTTGGACACAACAAATACAGAAAGAACAAATACAGAGGCAATAAACAAAAATCACTCATTTGGGTAGACAAGTGCATTGGCCTGAGTGACTATGCAGAGTTTTGAACCAAATCATATTCACTAATATAGTGGACAAACTCTCTCAGAGGGAGGTAATGTAATGCTCAAGTTACCTTGTTGTGACCAATTTGGAAAATAAAAAAATAAAAAAATAACAATAAAAACAAGCAACTCTCTTAAACTGAGAACAAATTAATTTGTTAGCATTTTATGGGAAATCTAAAAATTCTGTTTTTAGAGTAACTGTAAAACTAGTAACATTTCTAGAAACTATTAAAAAAAACCAGTATGACATGATAAACTTCCTCTTTTTCTCTTCAGTAGTCTCCCGGGTTACAAGTATAATTTCTGCTCAAGGTAAAAAAAAAAGAATTGGAACAGTCTCAGGGAGCGTCCTTTCAGAGAAAGAGTGTTGTTAGTTACTATCTATTTGTTTTGAATACCGTAGCAATCTTTTACCTTTTTACCTTTCTATCTTTCACCTTTCTAGCCAAAAAAAACCTTCCCTTGTTGGCTGACAACAATGAATATTTTTTGTACCAATTTTTCTGTAACAGACTTATTTTTCATTCATGTTTAATGGAAATACTAAACTATTTGTAGTCATTTGATTCATTTTCTATAGAAGACTCAAACTTGTCTGAAGGACTTTTCTTATTTATTTTAATCCTTTGTCAAGTTAGATCTGATAATTGAACAAAAGTCTGTCCATCTGTATGCAACAACTTACCACCAATACCACACAACATAATCCCTCAAAACTTCCTCAGTGTACTATCAGGATCACAGAGCAGGTTTTTAGCAAGTTAGTTTTTAAAAATCCCTCTGCAAAATTCGTTTTTTCGGGGGTTGCATATTTGATTTACAATGTAAATTCATCCAAAAAACAGCTGATTTTTCATGTCTACATTGTAACATATATTTTTGATGCTACTAGTATCCATAAGTGTAGTTTGGGGGTAAGATTGTGTATGAGCAGGAGAGAGAATTTTGAATTTTGCAGGCTACAAATTTTGTACAAATATATACGAAATTGGTTACAACCAAAATATGTGAGAGTTCATCTGCAGAGAGTAATTTTGTAATAAATCTCTTCATCAACCGAAATTAAATCATTTTGGAAAAATCAATTGGAAAATTACATTCATGCTTTTTTATGGCAATTTGTTTTACCTTACATGGCTTTGACAATATATATAAATATATATTCTCTCTTTTCTGACAGCAATTTTTTCCCATCCATAAGGGTAGTTTTCGCGTATTAATTTGTTGATGCTTATTCCTAGAATTTTGTCTTTTTCTTGTCTCAGAGTCTATTCCATTTTAATCATGTACCAAAATAGATGCCAATTTTTTCTCTTTCACAAAGGGAAACAACTCTTCCTTACGCTTTAAACCAAACACTGACCTTAGCCGTCATAAAATCCTTATTTTTGAACATGTGTTTTTTTTCGTATACCTTTCCTCAACAGCGACTCCCATCAATTTCAACTAGATGTTAATAGACAAATTATTCCTATCCGAATCTGTTGAAAATTTTGATTTTGGATAACCTAAACTAAAACATTGACCTAAACCTAGTTTTCAATATGGTACAATGTAGGGAAGGTGGTCCCAATTGTAAAGTTTCACACCCTCGTACACTCGATGTTCAAAAGGCACACAAATTAAAACAATTCAATTTATTCAAAGCAATGACAATATATACTTTTTTTCCTATCATTTTTTTTTTTTTTTGCGTGAATTCTGTTATTTCTCGATCATTTCTGTGCCGTTTCTAAAATCGAGTGTGCGAAGGTTTGAAACTTTACTATCGGAACTGCCTTCCTTACATTATGCCGAATATACAATAAATGAAGATCAAGAAAATAATAATCAAATTAAATTGTATAGAAAATCTTAATGGGGATTGAATTATATTAATACTGAAATTTACCTTTGAAGAGAAGTGCCCTTTTAAAATTAAATGTATCATCTAAAAAGGTTCACTGGGACAGAGAGGTAAAATAAAAGATCGTTTTATCCCATTCTGTGCCCGAGTCCAAAATTGATACGAGAAGTACTCTTATGAAAATTCTGTAATTTTTTTAAAGGAAAAATATTGTACTTTTAATTATAATAATAAATATTCTTTGTACATGAGCCATATAAAATTAAAACGTTACATAAAAGTTGAATAACGTTCAAAATTGAAAACGATAAGTTCAAGTAATGTTTCGAAAAACAGATACTACAATTTGATCTTGTTGAATTAAAGGCTGTAGAAAATGCATTCCGACCTGGACCATCAGATTAGTATAGTGCCCACATTTTGTTTAAATATAGTGCAGTGCGGAAAAATTTATCGCAAGATATAGTCATAACCTTTTCTCACCACCTTAATAGTGGGGTCTTCCCATCTTTACAAGTCCGCGAATTCACTCCACTCAGCCAAATGGTTAAAAAGCTCGCCAAAGAACAAATCTATCTGAAGTTATTCGTACAAAAGAGAATATCTTAGAACAATCTGTAGTTTTTTAATCAAAACCCCCAAAATAAGACTCTCATCGGTAAATTATGCATAGTATCTCCCCTTGGGCTCCGCTCGACTCCCCTCAGCAATTTTTAGTCTCACCTGGAATGCAAGCATGGGCTATAAACTAAATTAACGTTGAGGTCAATATATTAGCAAAGTGAGTCATTTCTTACAAGTAAGTGGTGCTTTATTTGAGATGTTATATAAAAGTATAAAGGATAATTGCAATGTGTTTTTATGACGCCGCGAGTTATTTATTATTGACTTTCCTCCTTGTACGGGTCGTTAACTGTCAGAATAATGACATGATAATCATTTGTTTCGTGAGTTATCAGGTAAAGATATCCTTTTGTTTACCATACATGAACACATTTCCTTCCAAATGCCCAAGCAACATGAAAAGCCAAAGAAAGTGATTAACGGGTTTATGTAAGCACATTTCAACTTGAGAAAAAACGTTCTCATAGAAAGTTCACTTGAATACTTATACAAACAGTTGAATAAGTTTTTAAAAAAATCACTGGAATCAAGAAGGCCCGGAAATAGAAGAAGCAAAAGAGAGATATTAAATTTTCTGACTGTGTCATCATCGTTTACCTTTGTTTATTTCTTCAATCAGTCAGGCAGCTGGTTTCAGTGTTGTCAAGTAGTTGGACTGGTTAAACTACTACTTCAGCAGAAGAGCGGACTGGGTTCGACTTAGAAGCCCAAATAGAGAATTAAATTTCTTTTCCAACAACAACCAACATGTTCAAAATTGCTATTCTCCAATTTCGCGATTGCAGTCACCTTATTGCTAAAATCGCAACTGTATTGTTTTTCATGTAATAAATAGATCAGATAATTCTTCCTTTTTAGATAAATTGGTCTTTTTTTTACTCATAAAAAAGAAGAATGAAAAAAAAAATACCGAGAAGAAAGAACGACGAAAGGCACATGGAGAAAAAAAGACAAAGAAATCATATTTTTTTTTTAAATCGCTTCTTACCAAAATTGCAGGGATAGAAAGATCAAATCCGATTCCAGAATCCAAAATGTTTCAGTAGTACGCAGTCGTTTGTATTTCTGAAAAGTATTTTCGGTGACAACTAGTTAAAGGCCTAGCTGAAAATGAACAAATAGCTTATCAAATCTAAATCATAACAGATGCATTGGATGTTGCCTGTTAGCTCTGGGGTGCTCTAGTCTTGGTAACTAGAGTGCGTGAACCAAGTGCGCCAAGCAGAGAGAGATACAAGTGTTATATAAATGGGAAAAGCCAGGTTAGTGAGAGAGGTCGGGGTCTGTTGTTCGTACTGGGAAGGAGAATGAAAAGTAAGTTGAAATTTTATTATTCATATCTTTTCCTTTATCTAAAGATAAGGAGGGAATAAAGCCTTTAAAGGACTGTTGGTTGTAAGGTTGTATGTAAAGTGCAGTTGGTTAGGTTGAACTTGAAAATCAATGTTTTCATGGATACTTTTGAGGATCAGAATAAACAGAAATGGAAGAGTTAGATAAAAAGTAAGGGTAAGATGAATGAAATTAGAGATAATCTAAAGAAATTAAGGAGAATCAATATAAATAAAGGATTGGGGAATCAGGAGGGAAAGGGAGCGTGAAAAACGAGAAGGTATAAAGAGAACGGCAGTGTTGCTAACCAAAATTTTATTTTTTCGGCTAAGATTACTCCAGAAAAATGGCTAAAATCGGCTATATCTTATCCACTTTCCACTTACTTTATTGCTAAAACATCAACCATATAAGTTGTGAATTAGCAAGGAAGTAAAATTAAATCAGCTAATAATTTTTTAAATGGCTTTCGACAATCCGTTATCGCAAATTTTTATCGGCTAGATAGAAAGAATCGGCTAGATCTAGCCGAAAAATGTCTGATTTGGCATCCCTGGAGTTGGATAAGAAAGAGAAAGAAAAAAAAGGAAAATACAATATAGTGAAAGTGAAAGAGAAGAGAAGTGTGTGAAGAAATGACAGAGAAATAAAGGGAGAAGGAGTAGATCGAAATATAAAAAAAAGAGAGATTAAGATGAGAAGATAAAGAAAAATGAAGAGAAGGGGGAAATGATGGATCGAGGGGGGAGATTCTGAAAAAAGTAAATAAGATTTTTAAACAGATCTGAATACACAATGATCAGCATCATTACATAACTTTATGCCCGAAGACCGAAGAAAATCTAAAAAATGGTATCACGAAATCTGAAATCTTTTCTTGGAAAGAATTTTTCTGTAGTCAAGTTGAGAGATTTTTCACGTATAATGGTTTTAATTCTGTACAACTAATAATTAAATAACTTGAAAAATCTTCAAAAGTTTTTCTTCAATGATCACCATAGGTTTTTATACTTTCTTTGTAGTCAGCTAAAATTGAGAAAGACAGAGGGTGAGAAACAGGGACAGAGAAAGAGTTTATAATCGTAGGCGTACAAGTCAGGGAGGGCAGGGGTGCAAACACTTCAGGCAAAACGTATTAAATTTCAGGTAAATCGGTGTAAAAGCGTGGAAATTTTGAGCAAATGAAGTCTTTTGCCCCACTTAGAAAGACTTCACATTCGCCAATGCTTACAATACATGAACAAAGAATCACAATACTGATACAGTACCGAAAGTCAAGTGACATCAAGATAATGGAATATCTCTAAAATAAAATAACAGCATTTGTGCAATTGTGACATTTTGATGAAAAGTAATAATACAATAAAAAGCCCATGACATTTTAATGAGTGATTCTATTAGCTTTTATATATATATAAAAAAAAGATGACTACTTTTTGAGAACATAATCATTATTTCCTGACAAGAAGATCAGACATTCAGTCAAACAGCACTGAACGATATTTCTTCTATAGTTTCAATGAGTCTCATATTTTTCATATTTTAAGACAAAATCAAGTAAAACGTTTATTATTTTCTCATTTTCTTTATTCTCGTTTATTGAAGAGAAAAAAACGACTTTTTACCGTGTCAAATCCCTGAAAAAATTCTAAAGAATTGTCATATGAAGTTAATCATATATTTCTAAAATATCTTTTCTATTGATAACCACACAGATTTTAAAGAATTTTTTTTTTTATGCTTTTGTTCATGTTACATGAAAACTTTATAGATTTTCACGTGAGCCTGCACCAAGCCAAAGCCTATTGTTGTTGCTTGCGAATCCTATACCAGGCATCGCTTTGGTCCTTTGGATTCCTTAAACTCTGGTATTTACCATGACTGAGAGATTTTTTTTAAGAGAAAGAGTAAACTTTTTAGAGTAGAATTTAAAATAAGATTGTGAAGATAAGTGGAGCTTGAAGTCGGCGCTTAATTGAGTTGGACTGGGACCATCTTTTGGTTGGAGGAAGATTGCTGTGTTCAAAGGTATGCCCTGATCCTTTCCTGTTGATGCTTTGTTTAGAGACAAAGAAGATAATGAATCTCGAGTTAATTCGGGGGGGGGGGCAATAATTTTGGTTCACTTCGGTGGATTTTGGTATTGGTAGAAATGGAAAAATAGTCTAAAATATGTAACTGTATTACTTCAAAAAACACATTTCCCTCTTGAAAATAATTCAATTATTTCTGCCTGATTTACTTATATATTGATGAGGGGAAATTTTTGTTTTCATTTATTATCGAAGATTTATAATATATATATATATATATATATATATATATATATATATATATATATATATATATATATATCTAACTCGTCAATATAGATTTCTTTCTGTTTTCATGTTGGTGTGACTGGCTGGCTGGCTGGCTGGCTGGCTGGCTGGCTACGTATGTACCACGTAACCAAGACTCGCCAATGGAGCTAGAAGGTTGAAAGTTTGAGCTTTTACTACTTATCATGTCTTGAAAAATGTTTTTTTTTAGTAAATTCCTCTCCTAAATACTTTTTTTCAAAAAGGATTTCAGTTTTCAATATGAATTTATGCTAAATTGATACCTAAATTTGTATCCGCTTGTTTGTTTGTTTGTTTTTTTTTAATTCAGACTTTCTTAATGATCAGGTACCAACTGATAGGAGTAAACTTATTCACCGATTACCTCTTTTCCAAGTTTTTAATTGATTACCCCAAATACGCCATGCTGACAAGACTTTGTTATGTGATGGTTTCTATGGGGTGTTCAAATTGAATTCATTTTTTACATTATATTACTACAGCTGTTCCTACATTTAGAATTGTCTCTCTGTGAATTCTCACCACGTTTGAAGTAGATACATGAATTATTAAATTCATTAAAACTGAATTGATATATTTTCCTTCCAAAACTAATCATAATTTCTTCGTTGCTTATGATGTAGAGGACTTCTTTTCGTTGGCTAACAGTTGTGTGTAACTGTTTTGTTGTTCTGAAATCCGTACTAGTAAAAACAAAATTCCCTATTGAAAAATTGATTTAATTTTTGTCCGGATTTTTCAAATATGTATCTTTAGAATTGTATACTATTTAAATTATGTTACAAAATATGGAGGGGGGACAATTCGATGCAGCTGACTCAATGCAACCCAAATCGATACAACATTCATCACAAATTCATTAAATGAGAATAAAGAAAGGATATTTAATAAAAGAATAAAGAGTATGCATTGCTTTAAGAATGAAATTAATTTATTGATAATTATAAGCTATTCCTCGTAAATATTCCAGAGATATCCATTCATTTACCCTTAGCCTACCGTTAGATTTTCCCATGCCGTATGCCGGGAAGCAGCCCGCACAAAACTTCTCATATAGAGATGATTTTTGTGTCATTAGAGAGAGGAAGGATTGGCGAAATATATGCAATAAACTTTATCTGAATAAACTTTAGAGGAGTGGAGCTATAACCATTTTGAAATTTCGTTTACACTGCATAAATCTTCAGTACAATGGCTTACGGTTTTGCGTGAGTCAAGTTTTCAAACACAAATGCATCAACGTTTATACAGATTACAAAAATAGATTTTTCTTCATTCTTTCTTCTCTCCGTTACCAAGTTTCTTTTTGTGATAACATCAATAATTCATGAGGTTTGTACTTTTTATTTACGATCATCTCGTCAGCTTGTTTACTCATCGGGTCAGCTGCATCGAATTGTAAATTCTTACTGGTCATATTACAGTCTAACCTGCATAACAACTTTAAGAGAGTCCTAGTTAATTTATAACGTTCAATAAGGATTTCCAATTAATGAGCTGTGACCACTTTATTTATGTTTTTGAGTGCACAACCTTTGATTGGTCGCCAAAGTAGATGAAAGTATGAGGAATCCAATCATGTAGTTCTAACAACTGTCAGCCAGTGCATTCTTTTTGGGGGGGGGTATTTTGAAAACTACTCCAGTGACACAGTCCTTGCCCTAAAACAGTATAATTTTTTTATTTTTGTTTAAAGAATTCCCGGACAGATTTTTGTTTTCCTCGATGGGGTGGGGGACTAGGACAACACCCCTGGCTTGGAGTACCGTGTGCTGGGTCCTCCAACGGTAATGCTATCTGTCTCTGTCGTCTTCCGGTAAGTGCCCGGGAGGAGGATTATTCCACTTCTAGGAATAGGGTGAACATGATGTATTTGAATGATTCTACAGTGATTGTGACTGCGGTGTGACCGAAGATGAGGAAGGGTCTGATTTTGAGCAAGTTGTATGAGTCAACACTGAATGGCTGGAGAATTTACACTTCGGCAGCAGAATTGAGGCCTTACTTGACCGGACGAGAGGGGCTGAGTTGTGAGGATGGTGCAATACTCTGAGGAAGACTGGTTGTAATCCCTCCCATGTTGAGGTTGAGGGTATTGCCAGAACTTCATCAGACTGACATAGAAATAGTGTGCATGAGGACCCTTGCTCGAAGCTAAGTATGATGACCAAATTCGGATGCGAACATAGAAATGACGCACAAGGCTTGAACACTGAGAGAGGATTCACGCGGATTCACTGGTCCATTTATGAGGCGTATAAATTGTCGCGGATGCATATACGAAATGGACGAAGGTATGCTCTAATGAATATGTGTGCTGTCCCAAGCACAATTGAGAAGCTGAGAGGAATATTCGCCACGCTGTTGTTGGTGAGTGATAATGTAAACACTAAAAAAGATGAGAATAGTGGGAAGGGAAACCCTCGAAACCAAAGTTAATATATGTATTCCTATTTCCTTTTTGAATCACTCCACAAAACATCAAGTTGATGCTTAAACGTCAGTTAAGAACTTCCTTTCACTTACTGAAACCAGACACATATCATTGAATTCAGGGGTATGAGTGTAATATGGAACAGGGTGCAACAGTTGTGGCTCCCTTGAGTGAGTTCAAGGTTGACGATCGGGTCTTGTGCAGAATTTCGAAACTGGGGAGCGTTGGATAGATGACATCATAACTAGTCAGTTGTGGGCTGTGAATTCTGAAGTAGGGGTGGGTGGATGTTTGGTAGGGCGAAATGTGGATCAAAATTTGAGATTCCATCCAGGCTTATTGAGACAGCGGTTCCCAATGTTCCAGTAGTTGCGGCGCCCGAAGTTCCTGGGGTTCCGGTTGCACCTAAAGTCCCTAAGGTGCTGAAGGTGTCAGTGAGCGATGCAATAGTTCCTCCAGGTTACATTGAGATAACCACTGCTCTTGAGGTTCGTAGGTTGAGTCAGAGATGTCAACCAACATCCAGGTTTGATGGTTATGTGTGTGGTAGCTAAGTCTTGTTGGAGGTGTTATGGTGACGTGATTTGGCTCAGAACTAATCAGTTATCTGCCCTTGTTCAACTAGGAAACTGGAGTGACCTGCCTTTAGAGCTCGCGTTTCTGCAAACACACGTGTGGCTGTTTTCTTAGTTGATGAATGGATACCATCTTGCTTCCTTGTAGAACGAGTGGTCTAAAACCAAGATGACGGATTCCGTGTTTATCGAATGTATGAAATATGTAACTCTTTTATGATTAGCAGACATATTGATAATATATTCTTGGAAAGTGAGTTTCTTGGTAATTCGTATCTGTAAGACATAAAAAGTTACAAATGTGAAGCTAGGTTTTTGCACTCCACACCGATATTTTGAGCATATGTGTACTTTCTAGTTCACACTCTACGGATTGTTGATTCACACACACACACACACACACTCATATATATATATATATATATATATATATAATATATATATATATATGTGTGTGTGTGCGTAAGAATCCATAATCCATTGAGTTTGGATATATATATATATATATATATCTATATCTATCTATCTATCTATATGTATATATATATATATTGTTAGAAATGTTTCTTCTAAATTTGTGTCTGCCGAGCACAAAAAGCTAGACCCAAAAATATGAAGCTAGGTATTCTGCATTTCACATGGAAATTTTAAATATGTGGAGACAGTTGTAACAAGCGATGGTTGCAAAGAAGGACGATTACAAGTCTTATTCCTCTAATCAGAGACATGCTAGAGTGATAACATTCATATTCACATGCACGGACCCTCCCCCCACTAGGAAAATATTTGCTGCATTTATTGAAAGAAATGTGTTATGGTGGTATGGGAGTAATTTCTGTCATGATCTGTATTTCTGTCATATTGTTATAAACTAATCAAAACTCATTGATTTGTTGACTTCTAAGTGACATGGTTAGCATGTATGTATGTAAGTCAGTATGTCTAGCCTGCACCTGGTGTTCTGACATGACTGATAGTGTTGGGGACAGTTGCAACAAGTTTTTTCAATCGTTCTCAAGCTAGCAGCCATATCAGTCCATCATGCGCTAACGAGACATACTCCATGTTCTAGACACAAACCACGTAGTGGTATTTTTCAACATTAACAAGTCATTGTGAGGTAAATATGAATTGTCAGTATAGCCCTGCCATAGGAAGCAACACCCACTAATGGGGAGACAGGATTTAGATGCACAGGGATTTGATCATTTGATCGGGAGATATTCTAGGAATGTGACTTCGCACTGTCCCTGGTCATTCACTGTCCTCTTCAAACGGTGCCTCCTCTGACAGGTCTACTTTCTGTTGTGATTCCTCCAGCAGGGATAACTCGTCCGACTGGGCCAGCTTTTTTCTGTGTCTCTCTCCCAAGACTATCAACCTCTAGGGTGGGTATAGAAGGTTTTTCTCAAAGAGTTATCTGGCTATATCCAAAAGCAGGAGTTAGAAAAATTTGTGAAAGGCAGGGCACAATGCTCCAATGCCATTTTTACAGACATTAGAGAAGGGAGAAAAGAAAACTCTGCAGCAGAAGGCAAACAAAAGAATCTGAGCAAAGGGAAGTGTGGAGAAAACGACCACCACCCCCCAAAAAGAAAGAATCATCCAACTCTGCGTGCCTACTTAAAATCCTGGAAAGTGTGGTTGCAATGCTAGATGTGAAGATTGCACAGCTGGACATGTTTTTTACACATGCCACAACTGTGACTCAGAATGAATGGATTGTTTCTGGGAGCCAGCAGAATTGTAAAAAATGTTTTTGTTTTTTTTTTACCGTTTATTAGCTGTACCATTTTGGGATGTCTATGTTTTTAAAAGTTTTAAAAAGCTTATTATCTGTGTACCTTTCAGGAAACCAAATATCATAGTTCACATCCACTGGAATGTGATCAAATCAGTTTTTAAAACAGTTGCAGTTTTGTACAATAAATACATGTCTAAGTTTGTTGCATTGCAAATTCTTCCATTCTTTCTGTTTTACACTGAAATATGGAGAAATTGAATAGCATTTGTAATATCTGCACATTGACTCAAGGTAGGCCTATGTTCTGTGCATAAGTAAACAAATCTCAATAACTGTTATCGGATAAATAAATAATATTATAATATTATTAAAAAACAAACTGAGACAAAGGGTAAAAGGTCATTAATGTAATTTGATATATTTTTGATATGTTGCGATGTCTCTGTTTAGTCTTGCAAATCTGATTTCTTCCATTCAAGTAAATATTGTGAATGATGAGTTGTACGTAATAATCTTTAAATGGTATGGGTTATTAGTAGACAGATATAAGTTTAATATATAAAGATTTGGTCAGTTGTGTCCAGATAGTCTCTGAGTTACTAAGAGAAATATAAAAAGTCTTGCAACTGTCCACTGTCTCCCTCATGTGTGAATATGTTTACAGTTCTATACTTGCTGTCCATAACTTGGGGAAAAAGTCATAATCATTCCAAAAGTTTGCTGAAAATGGAATAACTTATATTACAAGCATTGCTGCGAACATTTTGATTTTTCTGTTTGCTACCATTTGCTGTTTTGCACTACCAGAAAAAGAGAAACTCTCTTCTCATATGAATCGTAGACCTAAAGGAGACTGGAGAATGGATTATTTGAAATATGTATGGATAACAAATTTTTAAAATGTTGAGTTCAATTGTTTTAAGAAATTCTTATGCACAATCTTTATTGACTTGTGAAAAACATTGGTTTCCTTATATAATCCTAGGTTTGATAGATGGCATAAGTTGGTTCACATTCAAGGAATCCAAATATGTAACTTTTACAGCTGTTAACCAATGCATTCTGTATGAAAATTGCAGCTTTTTTCATAAATATGGCAAAGAAGATCGTGGGAAAACATTTTACCTAATTCTTCTTCCAAATCAATGTTATACCATAAAAATATGATACTTATTTGGCTAATCAATTCACCTACTTATTAAAGCTTTTTTCTTGGTCAGACAAGGTAAAAAATCACAAAACTTTATGAACTGAAAACATTCATTTTATAGTCCAGGATTTAAGACCACTTTATTTGTGTTTTGGGTGCTCAAGGCATTGATTGTGGAGATAATTCTTGAGAGCATTATAGATGTACATATATAGTAAGAATGAGCGTTTTATTTTTGAAGTATATACATATTGAGACATTCTCTGAAACAATTACAGTATTTTTAAAATCGAAGTGTGCTAGCTTTGTAATGAATTCATATTCAAATTCAGTTATGTGTCCAACAAAAAAAATGTTGTAGGCATGAAATCAATATTTTTTCAGTTCATAAAGTTTTTGTGACCTTTTTAACCTGATCTTGGAAAATACAGCCCAAAGTTGTAATGAGTAGGGAAATTAATTAGTCAAATTAATTAGCATAACTTCTAGAGTAAGTATTTGATAGGATATGATCATTTATATTTCCTCTTACCCACTATCATATTCATCTAATGTTTTTCATATTTACATTAAAAAGTTGTAATTTCTATGCAGAATGCACAAGCCAACAGTTGTTAGAACTACATATTATGATTTCTCATACTTTCATCTTCTTGAGTCACCAATTAAGCTTGTGACATAAAATGAACACAAATGATCTTAATCCCTGGACTCTGAAATGAATATTTTTTCAGATTATTAAATTTTTGTGACCTAATGATTGACTAACCTAGGAAAATGCTGAAAGTTATAATGCATAGGTGAATTGATTAGTATACTTTATTGTATAACATTGCTCCAAAGTGAGTATTAGGTAAGATATGATCATTCATATATCCGCTACCCCACTATTTTGTTCGTCTGATGTTCCTTTATATTCCATAAAAAGTTGCATTTTCTACACAGAATGCACAGGCTGACGGTTGAGACTTACATACTTGGATTTCTCATACTTGAATCTGCTTAGGTCACCAATTAAACTTTGTGTAACCAAGAACATAAATAAAGTGATCTCAACTCATAAACTAATATGTGGCTGTTTTTTCTGCTTGACTTATTCTATATTTTGCATATCTTTTAAAAAGAAATATTCTTATTGTATTTTTTTTTCAGTTTAAAAACAAAATCTATTTATGGCAAGTATCACACAGTGATTTGCTAAGGTCACAAAAAATAATCAGTGGTCGTGAGTCTTATTCATGGACTGAAACAACATGCGTACAAACATGTGCTAGGAGATATTTTTTTATTATTTTTCTTTTTTTATCCTTTGAAGAGAAATGTTTATCTCCTGTTTTGTTTCTTCAGTTTTTTGAGCAGATCTATTTATAGTAAGTAATACCTAGTAACTAGCTAAGGTCATAAAAAATAATCATTGACTGGTAAAAGTGGTCATGAATCCAATTCAAAGACTGAAACAACATGTATGCCAAAATGTACACACAAACTCAACATATAGATAATTTCAACATTCATAAGAAAGTTTCTGTAGTAGGAGCATTGATGAAGATGCAAATCTCACATACCATTGCTAGTGAGTTCAATCTGGACTCGGTGGACCCTTGTATGCTATGCTTGTTCTAGACTAAGCTTAGTATACTTATATACATAATGTATATTTAGGCCACAATTTTTCTTTCAAATATGTTTCATTGAACTTAGTAAATAAATCATTATGTATGAATAGATCAAACTGTTTTTCCTCATCTACATCTATTTACAACGTAACTATTATTACTTTCCATTCATCAAAAAGAATCCATGGAGGTGAATTTCTCTTTCTCTCCATGCTTGTGCCAGTTTGACAGTATTTTTAAGGAATCTCTCCCTAACCTGAAAATAAACTGTGTGTTTTTGCAAAAACCATGACTCTACCTCTAACCCTAATCCCAAATAAAAAGCAACAATAAAACCTGAGCACAATTTAAATCTGATGCTCTGCTTTGACATGTGAACTACTAACACCAAAAGTGAGGTCATTAATTCTCAGTTCAACATTCTTGTTTTTCCAATCATTATTCTTGCGCAAGGATTTCTATCAGTAGAAATGATTTTTATACAAGTTTAATTTTCAAAGTTTTGGGAGTGGATGCAAGCCATCCACAGGGTGTATCTTTCATTTTCTTGATGTTCTTTGTTTCTCTTATCTCTTTTTTAAATCTTAGATAATTATGATTACTTTTAATATCTCTGATTTGGAGTCCCCACCTTTTTTTCTTCTTCCTTTTCTTTTTTTTTCTAGAGCATTGTAACTTGAAATGTACAAATGACAAAATAAAGATAAAAAAGCTAATACTAATATTGTGTCGTATTCTACCTTTCATCATACTTGGAAAAAAATAAAACAAAGAATAAACAAATAAAAAAAATAGAAATAAATGCATGAATAAAAATTCAAAAATCTATGCTTGCATGAAACAATTTTAACATTTGATCACTTGAAAAAACACTGTAGTATAGAGACATCAGGCTAAGACCAATATAATATAATTATCGATTTTATATCAATATATATATATATATATATATATATATATATATATATATATATATATATATGCCAGCAGGGATACCTGATATCATGGGGAGGGGGGTTATTTGAAATTGGACTACATTGGAATTTTTTTTTTAAATATATTCCTTATTACACTATTCAACAAATGGATAAAAGATTATTAACTGTGAGAGATTATTCTCTACTCAGCACTGTTTTTATAGTAAAAGGATTTTTTTGTCCTTTCAATCAATAAAGCTTTGAAAAAGTGTAAATTTCTTCTAAAAAAATTTCAGGTTTTAGTGGGGGATCTTTTTATGATGTAACTATAATGCTGAACTGGAACCTTTCTATCCATATCTCATATGACCATCCATTGTACAAAAATACGACTTTGAAACATTCAAAGAGTTTTTTCCTTCCAGGAATTTTTCATTTTCAAATATGTTCGGATAAATTTTCGTACTTTGGAAAAATAATTTTGGGCGGTCATACTACAAACAAAAAGTGAGGGTTCAGATGATGGTGAACCAACAGGGGTGATGAGGAGATAGCCTGCCCCCTGATGATGCCATCAGAGGGGTTGACACCGAGGGGACTGCCAAAAAATTCCCATATACTTTCTCGATACTTTTTTTCTAATAGGGTAAGAAAAAGTTGATTGAATTTGGGGGTGGATCCTGGTAATTTTCTTTGATCAAGAGATATTCCTGTATTCTTTTCATACATTTTTGTATATGCCCATGATTGTCCACATTGTATCTCCAAAATTTCTCAATGAATTACAATGGAAATTTGTAGACAGATAAACAATAAGTTTCGGACGAAATGATTAGATTTTAGATAACATTTTCACGGTACCCAAACTTATTTTCTTAATACTGTTTCACAAGGTCAGAACTGCAAAATTGGAAACTAAAGATAAATAGAATTGTAAGTAAATGTAGGCTTATGTCATCACATTGAATAATATGGGAGAATCATAGTAAAGCAGTATGCATTATTAATGCAAAACAATATCACCAAAATTCTCAATATCCTGGAAAGAGAACAAGTTCTGGAAGTTACCAACCTGAGTGATATCAATCAAATGCCCACCACTTGTTCAGTTCAACATGGAGGTTTTATTGATCAAAAGCACAAAAAAGTTTCTTTGGGAGGAACGTTTTATGTGATTTTCTGCATTTACTGATAAAATAAATCATGACTTGGAAAAACTAGAAAAAGTTTTAAGATAAAGATAAATAGTTGTCAAAAATTATTAATAATGGTTTACAATACTCCATAAAAGGAAAAATACAAACTGGTTTGGTTAATTACTCTTTAGTAATCGTCACATGACCAACAGCATGTTGTGTTTGGGGTGATCAATGTTCAAGTTTCTTCTCTTGCCTTTTATTGAATCACTAGAAAGTTGAATTTTCAAAAAACAAGTAGGCACGAATAGGGACCAATTCAGCAGAAACGTACATTGCGAATTTATAGAATCCATTAAAAATCTCAAATGGCGGTGGGCTGGCCATGTTGCAAGAATGGCAGACAACCGATGGACATCATGACTCACGACATGGATCCCCCGAGATCACATGCACAACCGAGGCCGGCAGAATATTAGATGGAGAGACAAGCTAGACAAGTTCAGGAAGTACTGGCTCCGCGACGCCCATGATAAAGAAGTGTGGCAAATCCTGGGGAAGGTCTATGTCGAACGACGGACGTTAAAAGATTGATGATGATTATGATGATGATGATGATGAAAAACCTATTTCAGTGGGGAATTTTCAGAAAACAAAAAATAGAAGGTTTTTCTAGACATTATAAGGGGTAAATATTGAAGTTTTCAGCTCACTGGCTCCATAGGTGTAGCCTGTACGTGTGTTACATATCTACATAGCCAGCTGGGTCAATTTGAAAACTGAAGAAACCTATTTGACAGTTTCTAATAGTACCTGACTTAAGATAGGGTTACGGACTGAAAATGAGATCGTAAGTAACGAAAAAAAAAATCACTACTCGAATAAATCGTAGACCTCGTTATAGCATGAAATGGATTACTGCTGTTTATTTAGTTTTATTTGCAATTTTTTTAAAAATTGACCATTGGTTTGAAATATCATGTCGGGGACTAACTGTAATTACATCCAACTTTATTCAAAAGAACAAAATGCCCTGATTTAGTTGTGATCCGATTAAGCCTGCTGTGATATTAAAAGAAAAAAGAAACGGATGAAGTGAAAAAAAGTATGTATTACTACTACTATCAATGTTTTATTGTCAATATGTGATGAAAAAAGCCCAAAACTTGTATAAACATTAGTTTTACTTTATGAAATGTTTGTACAATTTGTAGGAAAAACGATTGGAGAAAAATCCGGCATAAAAATTCAAAGTTAAGCAAAAATAACCAGTTTTTTGTTTTGTGAGTCTGCATGCCAAATATTAGGTCAATGGGCCTTCTAGTTTCAGTGTGGAAGGGAAACAAACGAATAAACCAATAGAAGGCTCGAATATTAGTAATACTAGCTGGGGTACTCGGCATTGCCCAGAAAATAAATCTTCTAATATAACATCGTGTGGAACCAAAAGATATTCTGTGGAGATTTCTTAGAATTAAAAGAAGGGTGGAATACTTGAACAGTGAAATTCTAAAACCGAATAAAAAAGAATTTTCGAAAGGAATTGTTTATGCTTCCAATCAGTAAGACCTTTGTTCCCTAAGTTAAAGTCTTTTTCAGAAAAAAACGTAGGTTCTATGAGGGTTGGTTCTGTTGATGATGTAATAATAAAGCTGACCCATGTTTTCCATGCATGGCGGTTCGCAGTGCAAAAGTATGGCTTTGAAGTACCTCGCCTTTTCTGTTGTGGAGCAAATTTTTTTGGGGGGAAAGGGCTTTGTCATTTGTAATCATGTTTAGACAGTGTTTTGTGCTTTTGAAAAATGATTGCTAATGTTTGTATTATGGATGGAAAGTAATAGTCCAGTCCAGTATTATAGCTACATTGTTAATAGAGTATACACCTTTTCCCAAAACCAAAAAGATTTTTTTTTTCAAAACTGATAGATTGAAAAAAAAAATCATTAAGGGAAAAAATTACTGTATATACTTGGGTAAAATTCAATTTCATATAAAAGTCAACCCCCTATTTTATGTTACGAAATTGTATTTTTCCATGCATCACATGTAAAAGTCAACCCAAGTTCTTCACAGACAACCCATCAACATTTGTGAATTTAAGTATTATCTTGAAAATAAACGTCATGGTGGAGAAATTATTTTTTCAACACTATTATGTTCTGATATTTGTATCAAAACAGACGTTCTACTAAATACTTGACTGAGAGATCATAAATAAGGCAGCGTACTAGTAGTCACATTTAATATTGATCTATATTAACTAGATAAACCATTGCTCCTGAATCCAGTGTTGATGTGTATTTCTTAGGAAATGTTCCGTTTGTGCTTCATCACCTTTCCAGTTGTGTAAACAGTCACTGGTAGCAATGTAGCTAGATCAAAATTCATTAAGATTATATCATTACTGGGTCAGTATATCACACCACCATTTTTCTCACGAGCTAAGACAATGTGTATTTACCAGTAGTTCTCTATAATTATCATATCTCTGAATGGGAAAATACTGTATATTTTGGTAACTTAAAATCATGATAACTCAAGTCGGCCCAAATGAAAATGTTGTGGTTGAAAAGTTGTGATGGAGACACACCAAAAAGGTTTCATTCATTTACATAGTAATGCGTCAAGTAATGATAATATACTATGATTTTGAACTTGAAATTTTCATCTAGCAATTGAATGGAGTGAAAGAGCAAGCGTAAATATTCCTTTGAGCTATGCAGCCTTATTTATGTGTTTTATTGGTAGGACATACGTTTTGATGCATAGAGACATTGATATTATTACTGCAATTCATTGTTTTTTCATCAATTCAGAGACCATTTTGGGTTTACGGTATTTTGGATCGTTGTATGAATGTCAGCCCCTCAAAAGTAGTATCCATGTAATAGTCGACCCCATAAATTTAACCTCAAACAGTTGTCTCTTTCACTGGTAAAACAAAATTTAACTGAAGAAAACAACTGAATAAAATAAGATAGAGGTAAATAGTTAATAGTTAATAATGATGGTTGATAATATTTATTCTGAAAAAAATGTAGTAATATGCAATTGGCTCTCCATTTTTGCGGATGTTCAGAGCGTACACCACTCGCAAAATTTGAATATAGTGGGCAGTAATATTAAAATATATTAAAAATAAAACATTTTACAATGGATGACGATCAAATCACAATTAATACCACCCACGAAACAGAAACAAGTAAAATAGGAGTGCCGACTGTAAATTACTTACAGTTATTTTTAAATGACCTGATTTTTTCGGCTGGCACATTCGAAGAAGGGGAGGAAGGTCATAAAATCTGACCACAGCTTTAACTGTTAAATTTGGAAAAGACAAGGGAAGAATAGAATGACAACGGCTGTCATACTACTACTTTGACTGTAGATGATTTTCTTTGAATATGGGGGAAAATAATTAAAAACCTGTTAAAAATTAATTTAATTGTAAAGAATGTTTGTACCATCTACGAGAAGAATGATTGGCCAACCACCTGGAATGAAAATTATCAAAATATTTTTGATAATTTCTGGTGACCTCAAAGGTTAGTTTACGCGAGAAGTTGATTTTTATTGATTGACCATGCCAAATATTAGATCAATAGGCCTTGTAGTTTAAGCGTGAAAGAGGCACAGTTAAACAAACAAAATGCTTAAATATTGGTATACATATGTGTATATGTTAAATATCGATGGGAAAAATATTTTTCAAATAATTTATTTTACTGGCTATTTTTGTTCAAGTTTTTTCTAATCGTTATCTAAGTTTTTATCTTTATCTACCTTTTGAATTTGAATGAAACGTTTTCTTCCAATTCATATTGTCGCTTGATAACATCACTCGGCGTGAAATTGACCTCCAAAATATCTAATGATTTGAATAAAAAGAACATTAGAAAATAAGCTAATTTTACGTTTTTTTCAATATCATAAAATATTTTAGCGTCTCATCTGAGACATAAATTGGAAGAAAACGTTTCATTTGAAAACTGGTCAAAACTAGTTATTTTTTTAAAATCCCATTACTATTCAATTTATATATATTTGTTGGATATAATATCTACGTATTCGTTTTATATATATATATATATATATATATATATATATATCCGATTGCTGACAAGTACTGTAGCCACGAAATATTAACATTCAACGGGTATATATCCTTGTAATTATTATTTTTATGTATTAATAGCTCTATTTACTGTGTTAAATATTTAGCACAATGATTAAACATCTACAATGGTTAAAATCTGTTCTCTATTTCTTTCTTTTCATGTTTTTACAAACTGAAAATATATTATAAACGCTCTCTCTCTCTCTCTCTCTCTTTATATATATATATATATATATATATATATATATATATATATATATATATATATATATATATATATATATATATATATATATATCGTGCAATAAATCTATGTGTATCAATTATATAAAGCAATTGGCTGTTTGAACCTGATCCCCTCACCCTCCTGTTTGTATGGTATATTATTATAATTAAAAATGACTAAACTGAATCTTTTAAACACGTTTGAGCATGTCTATGTCATCTTCAGTAAAAAATTTATAATTTATTATTAACGTATAATACTGGATAAAATTTACAAAGTTTTTTGCACAGCAGAATTATTTGAAACTAATCAAAATATGGTTAATATCTTAAAAGATTAATGAAAAAATGCAACAGAATTAACTCAGTTTGAACATAATGGGAAAGATAAATTTGAAAACGACACTTCAGTCCCGATGTGTGCATTTTTAATGAGTAGAAGATTGCTAAATTATGTATGCTGATGTTCATGCCCTTTACTAAGAGATTCCTGTGGAAAATAAATGTAAGAGAAGCTTCCCTGATCTAATAGGTGCCAGCATCACAGTCTCTTGAATATCTTTAGAGATATGCAAGATGCATCATCCTAATTCTTTGTACAATACCATGTTGTTTGATTACATATTGTTCATAAACCATTCCTCAAGGATATTATAACCTTTTTATATAACGAATGAGTTCTGTTTGTAAGTCAGATCTATACGTAAGTCGAAACGGTTACGTAAGGTGAATATCTAGCGACAGTCGGTCAAATGTTTGTCTAAGTATATAGTGTATATTTTACCTTTCTATGCACAAACCATTCAAGAAGCAATGATAATGATGATTATCATCATAGTAGTAGTGATGATGATGATGATGATGATGATGATGATGATGAAAGACATGGGATGCAACATGCAGCAATGAAAGAGAAAATTAGGAAAGAATGTTTAGAAAAATAAGGGTGATGAACAAAACACGGAACTTTGAAGCTACCTGTTGCCACAGACTGTTTCAATATTATGGATTGGAATCTTGAAGAGGTGCAAGGAATACACGGGGGGATCAGAAAGCTTCTCCCCATCTATAGCATACATCATCCCAAGGCTGACGTAAATCGCCTGTACCTGCCTAGAGTAGGAGAGGGTAGAGGACTAGAGCCCACATTTGAAATAACAACCGTGGGGCTCGCGAGATATCTGACAAATGACTGGATGTTAAAAATTATCTAACAGCATGAATCAATTAAAAAACCCTCTGTCGGTATCTGGATGGTTCTTGTAATTCTGATTGAAGAATAGGTAGCGCCAAGAATGTTGGGAGAGGTCGGATATTGGAATCCTCGTGGTTAGATGTTGGCAGCGGCGTCAATGGAAGTGTAGAAGGTGAAAAGAACATCTACGAAGAGAATACGCGCCAAGTATGAACTTAGACGCAGAGATGAAACAAAGTAAAAAGAACACACACAAGGATTTGGATGGACGAATAAGACGTACATTTAATACAGAACATTGAAGACAAATGATGAGTGAAAATGAAGTACGTATAAGAATAAAATAAATTTGATTGATGGCGTAAAGAGATGATAGGAGAAGAGATAGTGATAGGTGGGAGCTTTGGCGTCGTTGACACTACTGGTATCAGAGCGAAGCGGATTGTGTGAACTGCTTTTAAATCCGTATGGCTCGGATCGTACCAAAAAATACGCAGAAACTGGGATCATTTTGCGAGCCAAACTTCCAAGTGTCCGTGAATGTGGGGGCTATTCTCTGACGCTGATAGACATTCGACGGACAAACCGTGAAAGATAGAGAACTCGGAGTTTTATCCATGTGTGCTTCCCAAAGTAAAGTAATTTAGAGAAGATTACCTTGACTATCGGGCAGTGAAAAGCATTGCTATTTCATGTTTGAGAGTGAGAGGTTTGGAGCACGTGGCGAGGACACAGTGGCGTAGTTGCGTAGCTGTGCTTATGTGTGATGTCTCGACATCGATGAAGTGAGATGGACAAAATTAGTACAGAGATAGGTCACGGAGGAAGAATGGTTAAAATCGGATCGGCTGGGAGGTCGACAAAATGATAATGATCTTAGGGAGAAGGAGAGAGACAGAGAGAGTGGCTGGGAGAAGTGCCAGGGCCAGAGGCATAACCAGCTGGCACCAAGGAGCATTGGACCATGTGCATCCAGGGCTTTTATAGGGGTCGTCGGAGGAAGTGGCATTCTAGATATCTAGCTAAAAGAAGGGTTTCATATTTGATTCCTAACTAAAAGAATAGGGGGCGCTACACTACACTCAATAACTTGAGGAAGTCAAAAATACAAACGAGGTAAACGCCTAAACAATCAGGGTTAAATAGGAAGCGAGATAACAGAGGAGGCAAAAACAGCAAACAAAAAGAAAAAAGGGGGGCCTAATCAACCCAGAAACCAACTAGGAAGGAAAATTCTTACATGACTGATACCCATTGCGAATATTAAACCCTGATGTTGACAAAAATCTGACCCATTAGTGGTTGTGGGGATCTGGACTGAAACCCGAAACAGAAGGGTTCGTCCCAATCGCTCAAGACCAAAGTCTGCTAACAAGATAGTTCCAGGCACATATTTTAAGGTATGTGACAGGCCCAAAAGTGTCGCTTCTGTACACACGCTGAGGAAACTATTAATATCTGGCTGCTCTACTCTAGTCCCTAATGAATTTTAAAATAGGCACGATGAGGTAGGGGAATAACTTCTCTGAAATATATGCCAACATTCTAGACTACCCCATGCGAAAAAATGGTCTGAACCACCACCTGTGCTAAAAGGTTTGCTATGGGACAATCTGATAAAAACATCTCAGTAAAAGAATTCCAATTGCGAAGTTCATGAAATGAAATAGCAAAAATGTGGCATTTTACAACCAAAACTATGAGAAACATATTTATGCATACCTTTGAAAAATTCCAGGAAATCCATCTTTATATGAGATATAAAAAGTCGCGCTGATGAGCTGGGCGGAAAACTCCCTCAATCCAATAATCCCCCAGCCTAAATCTTGTATCCAACTTACGCGCGCTTGTGTGAATCTCTCTCTAGCCTTTTCTATTCTTGAATTCTATACTTGTTTTAAAAGTCTTGTTTTTTATAACGATATTTCAATCATAAATGCGCGTCTAATAGGTAGAGGGCAAACGAATAATATCAATAAAAAAATTGATCAATAATTTCCTAACAAAAACTTTCATTTACCTTAGGTTTCTGGTGAAGGACTTGGTAGATGATTGTATCAAAGAGCAAATCAAGGAAATGTGAATATGATAATAACAGAGCTGAGAGTCAGCGAAGGCTCTTTATGACTAGAGGTATATTTTCCTTACCAACCCAAGAGATTGCGACCGCCACAAGAAATGATAAGATTCTCAGCCATCATGTATCTCTGAAGCTCTGCATAGGGTGGAAATCCGTAGTTCCGCAAAGAAAGGAAATATTCCAGCTGTCATTAATATTCTCACTGCTTACACAGGATAAAATATAACGATAACAGCTACACTCAAACACACACACACACACACACACACACACATATATATATATATATATATATATATATATATATATATATATATATATATTACCAACCAATCGCTTGCCTTGCTTTATTTAGCCTTTATCAACGTTATTATGCTACACTTAGTGACATAATATTTTAGCAGCCTTAAGAACAAGCATGTCGTATCACCTGTTATCATATCATTCTAGCTTTGATGTTGCAATGGGTGCACATAACTCTGCCAAGGTAGCTGACTAGATTAGACTGTATATTTTATATTTAATTTCTTGGAAATAACAGACATCGGTCCACATCAAGACGAGATTTTCTTTAAACTAAATAATTACAACAGTCACAAATATGACAAAATTGAGAAACTAATAACCAAAAAATGCAAGAAAATGGGTTTCAAAATAGATGTAAATGCAAATGTTAAAATAGTTAACTTTGTGGACGTAACCTTTAATCGGAATTCAAAAGCCTAACAGAAATCTAATATATTCATATAAAATCCAATCATCCATCATCACTTAAACTATTTCACATCCAGTAAAACATAGATTAACACTAAACTCATCAAATGAAAATCAAAATAGCCAGACTTACAGAAAGCACTTGAAGTGAGTAGATTTGAAAAACATTTACTAAAATTTGATAAGAAACTCAACAATAAACAAAAAAGAAACAACTAGAATAACAGGAGCAGAAAGAGAGACATAATCTGGTTCACGCCTCCAGGCTGTAACTAAAATTGATAAAATCTTGGAATCAGTGAAAAATACTTCCCACATAATAGCAGATTATACAAAATATTCGACCCAAACACTGTAAAATTAGGGTATAGATGCATGAACAACATAGAGAAAATTATCAAAAGTCATAATGACAAGATATGAAACCGAATCACTAGATTGATACAGAAAACACACATAAAAATGCAATTGCAGAGAACCTGAAAATGTGACTCATAAAACAAATGCCTAAAACTTGAAAGTGTAAACAGTGCACAAATATACACACTCGAAAATCAAAAAGATTCCACTTTTTACTTCTGGATCTCCAAACAAAGTTTTAAGAGTAGATTAGCCAACCACACAGCCTCCTTCACACATTTTATGAATAACAGTTGGCTCGGCCGTAGCGTCTTGTAGACTGCCCGGGTTCGGCCTGTGAATATGATTGTGGGAGTCGCGAACTGGATGTCGTATGGCAGAAGTCCCACATTTCAGCCAACTTTTTAAATTCTGCAGATGATAGTTGTTGGGCGTTATCCTAACTGGATCATCTGGATTGCTGTGTCTGGCAAAAACAGATTTCAACCTATTTATTATAGTAAAGTTGGTTTAGTCTCTCAGTTTCATTGCCTCTGTAAATTCAGAGAAATTGTCTACTCCAACTATGTATTCATGGTCATTGGGTGCAAATAAATCAACGCCCACCTTTGACCAGAGACTTTCTACTATTTCATGTGGCAATAATAGTTCTTTGAGGCTATCTGTCCAGAACTTGACACATATTGTGCACTTTTCAATTGCTTCTTGAATGTGTGCATTCATGCCAGGCCTGATCAGAATATCTCCCGCTCTTTGCTTGCTTCTCAGGATACCTTGATGTGATTCGTGGACCTTTTTCACTGTTTCCCTTCTAAGGGATTCAAAGAAAATCACTCTGTTATTTTCCAAGAGTAATTGATCGTGATAAGCAATTTCGTCACGGAACTCCCAATACGGTTTCACTGCGGGTGAATATTCGTTTCGTGATTCCATCCAGTCATTTAACACGATGATGCATAGTGTTACTAGACTAGCACTTTGACGAGTTGCTGTTTGAAACTGTCCCAGTTTTGCTGGTGACATCGGAAGTGAGCTGATAATGTTCATATCTAGTAATTCGTCATATAAGCAATTGTTGTGATCATTCGGGTACGTTTTAGAGAGGTTATCGGCTATGACGAAATTTTCCCCTGCTCTGTATGTGATTTCAACGCCATATCTTTGCAGGTGGAGGATCATTTTCTGTACTCTTGGAGTGAGATGACACATTCTTTTTTGGGGGGGGGGTCGATCCTGACAGCATGAGACCACTTTCAACCATATACTTAGTCATGGAATCTTCTGTACCCCAAATCAATTGCTAATAATTCCTCATTTAGTTGGGAGTATCCATTTTTTTCTGACGGTTAATGACCCAAGACCATCATTTAAGCTGTCAGCTGGGAGCGATTATTGACATTATAATATTCAAAAACCGGAGTATTTGTGATCAACTTTCAAGTTTATTAAAACTCTGGTGATGTGCATTGTTCCATATAAATTCAACTTTTGTGAGTCCCCGTAATGGCGCTGAAGTGTTAGATAAGTTAGGAATTAACTTTGCAACGTATTCGACCGCTCCTCAAAATCTTAATATTTCCTGCTTGTTCGTAGATTGTGGCATATCGACTATAGCACGCACACGTTCTAGCGAGTGAGTATGTGACTAACGTAGCTGACCTTGTCTTGGCCAATTTCTGCTTGGTCAGGGTTTGTCCTGCTTGAGCAACACGGCCCAGAACTCGTTTAACTCGCTTGCCATGTTCTATGTTGGAACTGCCAGACACTTAAAGGTCGTCAAAACGCTTTGATTATTGTACACAATCTTGAACTCCCGTCGTCTAATTCTATTCGACAGTAACTATGTCGCGCGTCTAGATTGGTGAACTTACTAGCATTGTCTAATAGTGCAGCAACTTCCTCGATCGTGACTGATGGGTGATGTTCACGCATTATAAATTCGCTGAGGTCAGTCGGGTCACTGCAGATTCGTATGTTGTCACCTTTCTATACAATGACCATTGAATTGACCCACGCTCACACTGATCTATAATGACGCCAAGCTGTTCGACTTCAGCTTTCACTCTATCTCGGATAGCATATGGAATCAGTCGTAGAGGATGTACTTGATCGAGTACTGGCCAGGTAACTTCCCAAATCATTTACATAGATCAGGATAATCTAGTAACGAGTTGGCAGAGTATACCTGGAGACTTTTCAGGAGACCTAGTTTCACACATGCATCTTTTCCCCAGGATCGGTGATGCTTTTAGACTGATGACTCAGAACAAGTTATTTGTTTTTTTATTCTTGACTGAGCATTCAAGTTCAATCTGACCTTCTGGTTGGATGGTACGTTGACTGTGGCTCCTCAGTCGAAATTTAAATGACTGCAACGGACCAACGTAAAATGAACGTAGTGCATTTTTAGGAATGATATTTGCCTAAGCTGCTGATTCAAGGTTGAAACTGATGCCCTGTTTGTCATCTACTCTGATAGCTTGTGTCCTATCAGATGTTACTGCATTTGTTTTTTAGTCCGATGCCATCTGTATATAAATATTGATCATTATTCTCCTGGGCGTTTATTTCAGACACACCTTGTCGTTGCTCAGAACGCAACAGATTGGCAAAATGATTTTACTTGAAGCATTTTACACATGTTTTCCCGTAGGCGTTTGGCTGGATGATTCCTACCGCATTTACTACTTGAATTAACACTGTCAATTTTAGGGATTTTACGGTATTATTTCAATGGCGGGCTCTTAAATTTGTCCGGTTGATTTTTTTTTCTCATCTGTTGGTATTTGTTTTGTATCACATCTGAGATTGAAGGATCTTCAGATATGTTTTTAACTTAAGTAGCACTCGACATTTATCTTTTTTTAACGTTAATTCCGCTTCTTGAAACAGAAATTCTCGGATATCTTTGCTTTGTATCCCATAAAAAATCCTGTCTTTGATCAATTCTTCTTGTTGAGTGACAAAGTCTTTAGTTTTAGCTTAATGTTAATTAGAAACAAATCAAATTTCTCTTCTGGTGACTGATTTTGTCTAAAAAATAACGAAATGGGCGTAAGTGATATTTTCTCTTGACTGACAGTATTCCTGGAACTTTGTTTTGGCAATAATTATTTTGTCCTTATCTTCTGAGTTTTCAAATTCGAAGGAATTGGATGCCTGTTGGCTGTGTAAAGATGACCCTGCTGCAAGCGAATAAGTGTTCCTGGCCTTTATAATTTTAACCCAAGTTTCCTTCAAAGCTCAGCTTTTTTGATGGCTTCAAACTCATCTTGTTTAAAATCATTTACTTCTAATTTACTTCTAAAGTTATTTCAGAGTAAGTACTTTAGTTTCATTTTTCGTGAGATTTTTTAAACGAGTCAATACTGTGTGAATTAAGGATAAAGAAACCAAGATAAAAATTTGATTAGAGAAGATATCTTCGTCTTCATGCCTGTGAGGGCTGGTTACTTTTTCTCTAACAACATGTTATGTTAAGCTCTGTGACATAAATAATAAGAAACAAAAACAGAGATCATACGAACAGTAGTCGACCATTGCGTTTCGTAGACCAATCGGACTGAATATTTAGTGTGTTCTAATTAGTTAATAAGGTTACATAGAAACATACGATCTGGGATATAAGAGAGGTATCCCTTGGTTGTTTAATTAGATAATGTTATAACATCACATCAGACGAAAAGCATGGTACTGTGCGTCTCTATCCAGTTAATACAGGGAACTCAAGGATAGAGAAAAACGTCCTATTGTGAAATGGAAAATAATAAGAAAGGAAAAAGACGCCTATATTCCAGGTCTAATACATGTCTTGAGGAGAAGCTTAAAATATCAACATTCAGAGAGAGAGAGGGAGAGAGTGAGAGAAATCACTCAACTCCAAAGTCTGAAATCGGTGTCAAATATAGACACAAATCAAGGTTCACGCTGAAGAATTCCAAAGACTACTGAAATGATACAAAATAACTTGAAGAAATTAAAAATCCCCCAAAGTTATTTAACGGTATAAGTTAACCATGGACATACTTACATATATACATATGTAAGAATAAACAAACAGAAGCAACATAATCATAGAAAAAACGATTCGAATTTGCAAATCACACAAAATTAAAAACATAAAACATAAAATCAACTTCAAAACAACTGAAAATATATATATTTACCTAATTATTCTAAATAGAAATACAGGAAATTCTACTTATGATAAACAAACTACAGTACTTAAACAAAAGCAAATCAGGACACAAAAAATCACCACTAGTTTCTAATAATTAAACAGAAAATCACTGAACCACATAATACTTTTTACGAAAACGGAAGATAAAAACTAGCCCCAAACAAGAAATCGTTGAAATTTTGGAAAATTATGAATATATTTTGGCACAAAAACCTGTTATTCAGCATATAATATCACTATACCAGCAGCTTCATTTTCTCTAATGACGATGTAAGGGAGAGAACTCCCGATAACTTGAAGAAAAATGGCGGTAACAACTGCTGCATACCAAATTTCCGCGTAATATCGCTATACGTGTATATATATATATATATATATATATATATATATATATATATATATATATATATATATATATATATATATCCCTTAAAGATGATGGGTTTTTTTTATGTATGTATTGGCACTAAGGAGCATGCAGTTAATTTATAAGGGAAATTATCTTCTTCTATACTTAAATTAATGGTATCCATAATATATACAGGATTAGAGCGAGCAAAAAATCTGGCATGATTTGTAACATTTTAAGGATTTTGAGGGGAGCTCTTACATACTACATGGCCATAATGCTAAACTGGACTCCCAGATTGTGTTCCCTGTAGAAAACGCTGTGGTGTCATAATAGAAGACCTATTCTGTCCACACCGACAGAAAGTCGCAAGTAATGAAAGTGAGTGCAGAAAACGGTAGCTTTTTATGAGGAATTCAACGATGAAGAGTTGTTTTTTGTATTATGTTATCTAGTTGTTAAGTAGGAGGGGAGGGTCAGTTTATATCCGTATCAGTGAGAAGATGGGATTCAATGAGAGGGTTGGTTTTAACACTCTAAAAAAATAACTTTTCCTCTTTTTGTTCTTCACACTCAAATATGTAAAAAGCCAGTTTTCTGCATCACTGCGGCTGCTCTTGAAAGTTTTGGAACCAACAAAATGCATAAAATCCTGTCTTCATGATGATAAACATTTTTGAGATGTAACACTTGTTTTTTCTCTTTCTTTTTCACCTTCCAATCGTCAAATTACGGCTACCATATATGTGTGTGTGTGTGTGTGTGTCTGTATGTGTTCGTTCCCGATAGTATTCATTTTCTAGGTCGGCTGTTCGATTTGTTACTCGTCTAATGATATACACATACTCTCGACAAAATGGGAACACATATATATATGTTTGTATTGTGGATGTGAAGTGGTCCGACTGAATGATGATGAAAATGACCATTGGAAGGTGAAGAGAAAAACTTACAGAAACCAGGTGTTACTTCCCAAATTCTTTTTATTTTCCTGTGGGCGTGTTTCAATGCGTTCCGATAAGTGTCAGTTATCTTTTTCGCAGAAAGATTTGCAGCAGTTTGCTGAAGATTTTGCTATTTACATGTTTGAGCTCGAACAAAGAAATGGGGATATGTGTTGTTTGATTGTTTTTAGGAGCGGGAGGGAGTTTTTGTATCTGTCTCCTGCCTACACATATACAAACAAATTGTCACTTTCATCAATGTATATATATATATGTGTGTGTGTGTGTGTGTGTGTGTAAATATTTATGCCTGTACCATGAAGTAGACATATTGGTGTTTTAATTTCGAACTCCTGGTTACTGAAGATGCTATTGGCTCAGTCGGCAGAGCAGTGTCGCATATATATATATATATATATATATATATATATATATATATATATATATATATATATATATATATGTGCTTTTTGTTTTGGGAGTGAAACGAATTAGCATGAATATTATCGTACAACACATAGAGAGTTGTGTGCAGTTGATGTTACGTGACAATCAAATAACACTCGACTCAAATGTACAGCGAACAATGAAATAGTCTGGGTTATCTTGTAATGTCTTCTTCATGATGGCTAAACGCAAAGAAGGAGTGTGCAACAACTATATGTAAATTTTGTATAATTATTATATCCAAGTGATTCAAGAAGCTCTGAGCAAAAGTACCAAAAGATATAAAGATGTGCAAAAAAAAACTTTGCAAGTCATTTTCTATGAAATGTGTTTATAGGAAAATATGCTGCCATCGTACATGCATTCACTTACAAGCCATAAACTGACACGCGGCAATTTACCCAAAGCTGCAACAAAATGCCTTTCATAACCTTTATCCAAATTGGTCAGCAAGCCCAGTATAGCCTTTCATCTTCCTAGACATAATACACGATATTATACAATCTTAGAAGACGAAACAAAAATTTCTATACTCAATGTTATTGACCTTCTGCACTATCTACCAACTGTTGTTTACACAAAAAAAAAAACATTTAGATAAATAATGTCATTCCATTTCTCAAAAGCTTCTGCTTATCGTTATTTTATCAAAAATTACGTGCCTTGTTCTGACGACAGAATACTTGAAAGTATTACAATTCAACTTGACCGGTGGGAGAGTGCCAAATTTCGACCCCCAAAGAATCCACTTTGATTTTAAAACCAATTTTTTTTTTCTGTTGACTCAAGAAGATATTAATACATTACAGTGTTTGTTAAGTACCTTCTATAGGTTAGCGTAATAATCTTGAAGACTTTACGATAGTGAATCCAAGCCTCACTGGGTGTATAACACGCACATGAAGAATGTTAGAGGATACAGCAGCTGAAACATTTTTATTATCACAATCAAGGAACACCATTAAAAGATAAATGAAAGAATGAATAGAGAACATGCAATAACCTTCACGGAAGTTTGAAGTTAATCCTTTATTCAAACCATGAGAGTGTTCTCATTCCTTTGTCCAGATGATGGAATATTCTATTTGTTAAATCTTCGGAGTAAACCCATCCTTATGACGCCACTTTGGCCTTTTCCGCAGAACTAGACTTATTGATTTTCATTGCCAGAAAAACAAATTATACTCTATGGAGGTGTCCAAAAATAATAATTAAAAGAGGGTTATTGCATCCACGGGCAACCCCTATCAGACCTGAACCAACCAATCCATACCAAACAAAACTTCAAATCATGAAGAACATAGACTACCGGGAAATACCCGTCCTCCAGGCAGTATCCCCAGAAATATGAAGATTGCACTCGTGAAATATGGAGCTTGAGGTTGTATAACCTGGTGATAAGAAATGATTCAATGTTTCACCGCCATGGACTCTTGATGGCCGGCGAATTAAATTCAGCCTCTCAGAAAAAGTATCCAAGGTGATTTGATGTAACTTATTTTTGCGTTTGTTAACCCTCAGATGACAAGCATCCTAATAATTGATTAGCAAATAAGTAATTTTATTTGCTTTATGAAGGGGAGTAGTAGTTGAAATTATTATAATGGCTTTTGATCAATAATTGGTTTTGTTCACATACACAGCAAATTTCCCAGAAAAAAAAAATCTTATTTACCTTGTGTGTAATATTATCTGAATACTATTAAGCATAGTCGTTTTCAGCTTCGTGTTAAACTGATTCCTTAGTTTGTGCTGCTTTAGGATTCGAAACGTCACTTTAAAAATGCGTTTTGTATTTTAAAAATCATGTTTCGTAAATTATAACTTATAACCATCTAGGGTGAAATGTTAAAAGCTTACAATGGTTGTTTTTGGTGAAACGCAATTGTAAGGGAGATGCCCCTTGACAAATAGATTAAGTAAAATATTATTTCCTTAACGGGCCCGCACAATGCACTATAAGGAGTAAATAATACATATTTTTCCATCCCTGTAAAATTATTAATAGAGCTATGAGTTGTGAGGTAATTTTTTATGTGCTGGATATTACCTATTTCTTTAATTTAGCAATTCGAGTGACTGCATAATTTTTCTAGATTACAGAAACAATTTCATTTTGTAACAAGAATTTTACATGCCTGATAAATTTATTTTAAAGTTGGGTCATATAGAATTTTAGTATGCAAGCTTTGCCCAGTTTTTTTATATGATGCTATTTTTTCTGCGATTCTTTTTAGGTCTTCATGGCAAAAATTGTTTTTGAATGTTTCAAAACTAATAATCTAATTTAAAAAAAAATATATCTTGTTCTTTTTGAATGCTGTGGTCGTCAATTTGTAACTGTTTTTTTTAATTATTATTTGTTGTCCTCTTTGAACGTTGGGTCATCAATTCATGGATGTCGTATTTCTACGAGCACATCAAAGAATAATAAATCAATTTGTGTTCAACAGTCAATAAAATCATTACACCGAGATGCGAACATTCAACAAAAATATAAATTTTATTCAGGTTACAAACAATTAAGATATTTGGGTTTGTAAAATTATGTTTGCCAATAGAGTTTGCAAGTGTTCATCAATGTATTTCAGAGTTTACAATTTCCTATGTGTGAAAACGTGTGTCAGTATGTGTGATTTGAGGTAATGTGAGAGTGAATAGGTAAGTATGATAGTCGTGTGTAATTTATGGTGTGGAAAATCTGAAGGATTGTGCTGGTGGGAAAAGACTACCAGGCGACGTGTGTGTCGAGTGTTGTGTATAAGATGTGTCATTGTGTACATGAGTTTGTAGTTGAGTCGTTGGATTTGTGGTTACTGTGTATTCAGTGTCACCTCTCTGCTTTCAGTCCATGACTTCTGTAATGGATTTTCACCGACTTCTTTAGAACATCTTTTCACTGACTGTCTGGGTTCAGTGAATCGGTTTCTTTCACGTGAAAACGGGGGGGGGGGGACTTCAAACTTAACCAACTTCTCTTGCTGAAAACATCGCTTGCGATTGGTCAGTAAGTATTCACTGTATCCGTTTAATTAAATATTTGCATTTTTGCTGTTATATTTTGGAGGGAATCTCCTCCGTCTGATTTTGTACAACTTTTATTAAACCTAATTTGCATGGTCCCTACAGACTCTATTTCTATCTGCAATTGGTTTCACGATGTCACATTTCAGCATGAGAATAGGCTACCTTTCAATTCTTCAAATACAGTCCATAATGTTTTCAACCGATTGTAATGCCTCTTGCCTGCATGTCGTGGTGGGGTTGATCGATTGGAAATTTGGGAAAAAACGGGTTGATCAATGAATAAGTTATTTCTCTCACCTTTTGTTGAGACTTGACCACCACGAAGGTTTTGATTTTCAAAAATAAACACAAGCATAGACTAAAGAATCAATTGAACCTCCCTCCCCACTAATAATCTATTTAGGTGAGGTGGTAAAAAGAAACGTTTCTCCTAGACAAAAGGAATAAATGTTAAACATTTCAGCCCTCTAGCTACATCGATGCGGCCTGTACCTGTGATACATAAATAGCCAGCCAGCCAACTTAAAAATTGAAGAAACATGTTAACAGTTTATATTGATGGTCGCTAATAAAAGATTATTCTGTATTTATGGGGTACGGGGTTAGGTTCATCCAGAAATGCTCCTGGCGTTCGTCAACTCTAAAAAGTTCCAGATCGATGTAGAAGAAGTGTTCCTTTGGTTAAAATTATTCGTAGAAAAGGAAGAATGACAAGCCTGGCAGCACTATGGTCAAACTCCCTCACTTCATTAAACTCTAAAAAGTAAACAAAACCGAATTCATTTGTCCTCCCTATTATTCCAAAACTACTATCAACTCTTTTATTAGTCGTTCCTATCGATAGGGTTAACAAACTTTCGCATAACAAGTGGACCCGAGTTGGGCTTTGAAAGTGAGACTGAATTCGTCATCAATTTTAGCTTACGTCATTGTCATAGTTATTCGTGCATGACGTTTCAAGTTTTTGGTCTGGTCATTGTCATTCGTCATTGTTTTTACAGACAAAAATAAAATCAAATTCAATAGTATGAGTTTACCAAAATAAAAAAAAAAGCAATTACCTACTCAGCCTAATGGTGAATCTGCAAATAATATCTAAAGTATTTTTTAAGAGTGGATTCGATCAGTGGATACTAGGATTTATTTGTGATAATAGACGTGAGTTGACACGACAAGACGTCATGGCATCATTCTTTCTGTTTCCCCTTCATCTCTCATTCACCTGTCTGTCTGTCTGTCTGTCTGTCCATCTGTACTCGCTTACCATAAGAACTACATCAAATCAGTAGGAGTGGGCTCTAATTATATGATTATCCACCACTGGTAAAAATAATTTTTGATGACGAGATAATAGTATTATCAGTAATAAAAATGCATTCTTCATTAAGAAAGAAGCAAAAACATTTTCCAACAAATATCATATCGCTATGTTTATTGGTTTTACATGGATATCTTGGTGTTTCCATTGTATTTTTTCAAGACACTAATTTGAGGAATCTTAGGTTATGTCGATCACAACGGAGGAGAGGTTCGAAATCAGTAAGGATCTTTGTTTTTTCACTTTCAGGGAGCAAAATCCATGGGGAATTTCTTTTTTCTTCTCTTCCTGGAGCCAAAATCGGAGAGGGGGGGTTTATTTTCTCTTTCTCTTTTTTTCAAGGGATGATTTTTTTTTTCGCTCTCAATAATAAAAAGAAAGAGGACGAGAGAAAAGGAAAGAAAGAGAGAGAAAGAAAAAACGAAAGAAAGAGAAAATTGAAAGAGAGAAGGTGGCAACAGAGAGGGACAGAGACAGAGAGACTGAAATAGACGGAGACAATACGTGAAAGACACACAGAATATATTTCTCACGTCATCAATAATTCAACTAGTCCCGCTGATAATGATAACTCAAAATAAACTTTGTCTTCAGTTGACCGACGCGAGAGGGAATTATTTAATTCATTAATAATTTTTACTATCACATTAGCGCCTTTTTTCATATAGTACGGTTAAAAAACATTTTTCCAAGAAATGAATTTTGGGGACCAAAGGTTATGTCAATCTCATGGAGGGAACTTTTTTTTCACTCTTATGTGTCAAAATCTAGGGGGAAAATTCTACTTTTTTTTTAGTGCCACATCCGAGAGTTTTTTCCCTTTCTCTCTTTTTTGCGAGTGAGGGTTTACTTCTAGAGGTCAAAATCGAGGAGAGAGATGAAGAGTGCGGAGGACAGGAGAGAGAGAGAGAAAAAAAGAGAGTTCAAAATGGGCAGGGGTTACTTTTAATGATCAAAATTGGGGGCGGGGATTTTTTTCACTTCTGGGAGTCAGAATCGAGCGGAAGATTCCACCCCCCTCCCTACTTTTTTACATTTACATTCAGGGGTCAAAATTGGGGGGAGTCACTTTTAGAGGTGGGAATCCAAGGAATTTTATTTTTTTCAGAGTCAAAATTGAAGATTAAGATATTGTTCACTTGTAGAGGTCAAAATCAAGGGGAATTCCTATTTTCACTTTTAGGGGTGAAATCAAGGGGAGGATTTTTTTCTCACTTTTAAAAAGAAATTAATTTCTTAATATCCAGGGGTCAAAATCAAGGGTTTTTGGGGGTTTTTTCACTTTTCTTGCTTGAAATCAAGGAGTAAATTTTGTTTTCCTTCTAGCAAGGGATTTTTTCTTATTCTTAAGCGTCAAAATCAAGGGGATAATTTTTTTCCACTCTTGGGGGACAGAATCATAGGAAATATTTTCCATGTTATGGCTCAAAATCAAGCCTGATATTTATTTTAACCTTAGAGGTCAAAATAGAGGGAGATGATTTTTTTTTTTACTTCAAAATTGCAGGTGAGGATTTTTTTTTCTCCTTTAGAGAGAATAAACGTTCCCTCTCGATTGTGACAATTAAGTGGGGATTTTCAAGATCGCAGGGTGAATTTTTTTCTCATTTTTATGGGTCAAAATCAAAAGGGAACGTTTACTTTCATTTTATGGACTCAAAATAAAGAGGTAACTCTTCCCATTTTTCAACATAAACTCCCTTTCCCTTCTTAACATCTACTACCAATGCCCTTTTTAACTATTCTCCAATATTTTCCCCTCTTCAACATTACCCCCTATTTTACAATAGTCCCTTTTTTTCTTAACCTTTCTCTCCCCTTTCCCTTAACATTACACCCCATTTTAACATTAGACCTATCCTTTTAAACTTTCTACCATTTTTTAACTTCAGACCCCTCTTTTTGGAGATTACCACTACTTTATTCTAGCATGTCCACTTTTTTTAATATTCACCACTTTTTCACATTAGACCCCCTTTTTACATTAGACCCAATTTTCACATTAGCCGGTCACTTTTTCCACATTAGCCGAATATCCTTTTCAAAATTAGCACTGCACTTTTTAACATTGGCTTCCCTCTTTCTAACAATGTAAAAAGGGGTATTGAATTGATTTTTAAAAAATCATGATTGAATATTTTATATCAAGCTGAAATATCAACTCAAGAAAAACCCTTAAAAACGAAATATTTTATAGGAATATCAAAAACACCCTTTAAATTAAGAATAGCATAATCCTTTTCAAATAAAAAATACAAAAACAATTCGTCACTACCCACACATTACTGGGAACTGAAAGATAGTGATCTCTCACCCACTGATGAGATTCTATGATGGATCTCCTAAAAAACCCTCCTCACTGAACTGATGGATCACCAGCATGCTGATAAGAAATGTCCAAAACATTCCAAATACAACCAATGTAATTTATGGAAAATTATGTGCTGCTTACATGTCTGATTTTGAGGAAAGGAATGGGGATATTTCTGTGTTAAGTAGCAGTCAGAGGGGGCTTATCTGTTTAGGTGAGTGTCAAGCAGAGTCTGAAATAAGAAGGGTTTGTGAGAGGAAGGGGTGAGGTTGAAAAGGGTCAGTCCTCAGGAAAGATTTGTTTGATTTTTTGTTTTTTCAGAATGGAGAGATGGTATCTAGCATTTAATAAATGTTGACATTCATGAGGCAGGGTGGAAGTAGGGTGTGCCATTTTCAATCTTTTGGGTAAGCTTTTTTCCTTAAAGAATCTCTCTGAAAAAATATTACAATGCAAAAATCATGGACCAAACTCATAGAATGCCACCTAATAGAGCACAGACTTACCAAAAACCAATTAACCCAACACCATCATTTCAGGAATAGGCAGTAAACCCCATAAGATAGCTTGTGCATTAGCAAAAATCCTAACCCCACCAGTCGGCTCTATCAGCCCCACACACCTAAAAACTCTAGAGACCTCATAAACAGAATAAAAAAACATAGATATCAAAAACCAACTCATGGCCAGCCTTAATGTGACATCACTCTAAAACAACATACCAGCTAAAAAATGCCTTCTCTTCCTAAATAACCATCTCAAAAAAGCCTGTGACACTAGGGGGCCAGGAGTCCCCCCCCCCCCGTGTCCTGAAAATTACTATGGCTGTTACCAAAAATTACTATGGTTATTACCAGTAATTACTATTGTTATTACAAAAGGAGTTATCTGTGTTAAAAGGGATAATGTGTTTTTCGAGATAATATGAGAATCATGTGCTTCCAAGTGCGGGCACCTGCAATTTCTCAATCTAGTGTCATCTGTCAAATCCTGGGTTGCAAAAACAAATGCTTTTGGAAAAGGTTTTGTTCCCGATTCGATGACCAGATAAGGGCCTAATGTGTTTTTCGAGATGTCATGGGAAGTTGAGTTACCTGTACTTTTTCAATCTAGTGTCATCTGTCAAATCCTGGGTTTCAAAAACAAAGCCAGATATAAGGGCCAGTGTCTGGGGTCGAGAGAGAGAGAGTAAAGCTTATGAAAGAAAGGTTGTTTGCAGAGCCCTTGAGAGAGGGGGGAGACTAATTTATGATCTTGGACAGACCTAAGATGAATGAAGGTCAATGTTTGGGGTTTTCCGGAGAGACCGAGATAACAGGAGAGGGAGAGAAGGGAAGTCAATTACAAGAGATACAGTGTTGATACCAAGGGCTTAAATAAGAGGGATCTTCGTAACAAGTAAGCGGAGTAAAATTTGGTTTTGGAGAAGAGAATCGTTGCCGGCTCTCTCGTGTTAGACGCCGCCCTTAGTAACCGTCAACCGCTGCTACCATTCAGTAGACTACCGTTCGTGACATGAGAGACCAGTCGTCATTTTGACTTAGATGATAATCGGCCTCCTCTCTTTTCAACTGTGAATAGGCATTTCCCGTCTCCAGAGATATTGATAATCAATATTTTATGTAAAACATATAAACGAAATTCCGTCTTGTTGCCTTCTTTTACTAACCCAGAACCACGGCTGGTTTAGTATAGTTTGTGGGGACAGCACCAACAGGAACACCCACAGGCCAACCAAAATTTATTAGATGCAAATTGAAAAGATAACTGTTGCAAAGCTAAAGGAATATATATATATATATATATATATATATATATATATATTAAGGATTAAATCCACTATGCATAGCAAGTGAACTCTAAAATACACATACTCAAATTCCTTAGAAAAACGTCAAATACCCAGCTCCACATTTTTGGCTGTACCTTTTCAAGTGCAACAGACACAAAAATCAAAAGGTAATGTTATTTCTTATCATTAGTAAGCTAATGAAATCCTTTTTATAATGATACATATGTATACCTCCACCAAGAAATTAATCTACAATCCATAGATTGTTAAATATGAAGTACATAGATACTGAAATGTTCCTTGTTAAATTAAAGATTTCATAATGTAAAAAAGTTTGAAGTCAACAATTTCAAAAGTTTCTAAAAATTCTCATGAGAAATTTCACGAAAAATCCACCATGAAGTTTGTAAGTTTTTAGATAAGGAGGCAAAGTTATCTGTATTTTATTTGTAGATCCCATTGTTATCTCGATCATCCACTTGTTCGGTTTTATTGCTTCTCCACCTTTTCACTACTTCTCTGCAGTATCTTTAAACCGTGTAATTCTCCAGTAAATCAGGTTTCATGGAGTCCGGCTGTATGTGTCCAATCTTGTAACTTGGGTTAGATTTCAATATACCACTTGCCCCAAATCTTTCATTGCTGAAAGACATAACTTCTCTCTCGCAAAATAGGTTGTTAATCAGTAATTATGTGCTCCATTCTCCTTTCAATTTCCTTCTCATCCTGCTCAGCTGAATCACATGATAATCTAGTATCATAACAGAGACATAACCATCATGATGACTAATTATGTTACTACTATAATAGTGTCTCAAAATATTCAAGATTCATGAAACAATAGTAAAATTTATATTTAACTCCATTAAAACCTGGAGAATAAAATCAACAACTGAAGGAAAAATATCAAAAGCGGGATTTTTCAGGGAGTCTCCCCATCACCACTACTAGTTGTTATAAAGGACAAAATCAATCAACAAGATTGTTGTTGAGAAAATATGATACAATGAACCATATCATGAGGGAATGAAACAAGCCAGATTACAAGGAATACAAAAACTGACGTGACTTTGATGCTCTAGGAATTGTGCAAGTTCATGTGGTCTTAATATCAATTGTAAAGAAAAGAATAAACAATTGCCACCTACTCAATGATATCAAAAGAAGTTACTGCCTCTTATTTAAAAATATCAACAGAATTTAGAGAACTGAATCACGGGTTGGACTTCCCTAAAATATCCATGTCTTAACATTCCTTATTCAATCCATACCAATTCATTGCAAAGCCAATTGTGCTTAAATAATCAACACCATGCATTAAGTCATAGCCAAGCAAACATTACATTGATGTCAAGAAGAGTTTCCAATTTATCAGCTTTGTTGAAAAAATGAATTTCCTTGTCTGGCACCTTTTTCTTCCCACCCACGTGTGATAGCAATATTGTGTATCAAAGCGTATCACTTCTGAAGTTTCAACTGCCAATCTGTGGGTAGAATCATTTGCTTGGAAAAGTGGATTAAGGAATTCCTTCATTGCTTATGCAATTGACAGATGAAAGGAGCCAAAAAATGTTACTTCTGACAATAGAAGAGACATTGTTAACTACATTATTGAGCTGAGTTACCTACAGAACTATTGAATACAGGAGCAAATGTGATGCATTTCGACAAACTTGTTTCAGTACTTGAAGACCACTTCAACTCATAGTAAAACATGGAATATCAGAAGTTTATCTTGTATCAGCTGAAACAAGTTACAAAGGATATTCCACAGATTCCACTGTGAATGAGAGCAACTGGACCCAACCTGTATTTTTTTCTGAAGATGATGTCAAGATCTAGTCATAAATAATTGCTCAGCAACCCCAATAATTTCTTCACAGCCATTTGATCAAAGTTACCCTTGCTAAATCTCACTGAAGACTGAGGTTTTAAGTTCAATGCAAACAGCAATGTAGTTTCTTTAATTGTTAACATTGAAACAAGATTATGGGAGAGAAAGGGGCGTATTGGACCTCCCATAATTTCTTTGGTACCTCAGCAACACTAGTTACCAGGTCTCTTCTGGAGAAACATCTCTTATCTATTCTTTGACAAAATCTTTTCATCAGTCATGAGAAAGCTACAGGTTCTCCACAGCATGTTTTGTGATTTGAAGTGTCAAAAGTAAATTTTGTAATCTTCACTTATGCTGTAATTTCTCCTTAAGTACTGAGAATCTAAAATATCTATTAAAGTGTTAATCTGTGATGAGTTGTGTACAGTTGGCTGATACTTTATTGTTTTCACATTCTGTCTTCCATGTGTATTTTGCATAGGATGCTGAAATGTTCCTATGAAGGTAGCTTGGATGGTAGGGTTTGGGGTAGGTTGGACTACTCTGGTTAGGTGGTCCAACATAGAGTGCCAGATATTTGAGACTATATTTTTGGTGAAATAGGTTGCGGGGAACTCTGTAAACAATTTCACCAAGTAGATTCAATGCCACTTAATTGACAAGAATAATAAGGAGTTTATTGTAATTGCTATGTTGCTATTTGGGACAATCCAGAAAAATCTGTGGGAAATTGGTTGAACCGTCCCCACCCCACGGCAATGTTTCTAATATTGACAAAGATAATGTTGTCATGTGCTTGTCTCCACACATCTCGTGCAAAATCAATTCTGCATTTTCCTGTTAACAGCATTCAACCACTTAGCTTAGCTAAGTAATTCTGAGTAGGCCCTAATTTGCATGAAAGCATGATAATCATCTCCTACCAGACTGTACAAGAACTTTGTAGTCAATACAATACTAATAGGGACTAGTTAGTTTCTGTAAATTCCAGTTGTCATATTGAAATTTATTCTAAAGATTTCAGAACCTGAATTTGTGTTTTCTTTCACTTTTTTCATCACTGGTCCAATGTGAAAATGTCTTCACTCTGCAGGGGTTTTAGTTACAAATACTGGAACGATAAGCATTCCAAATGATGAAATAACAGCAGTGATATAACAGCAACAAAAATAGGTTTATTGTTGACAGGGTTACAGAACCAAGTTGACCTTTCTTGTTGACTTGAGTACCAAGACTGATCGGGTGATTTTCGTTAATATATGCTCTATCTATGTACAGTGGCAAGAACAATAGGTTTGGTGTTGGACATGGAAGCTATCTTGGGACTTGATCAGGAAAATTGGTTCATTGTGGGAAGGACAGCATATCGGGTCATACTGCTGATAAAGAACTTGTGAGGCCAACTCCAGGCAAAGAACTCTGAAGAACTGACCCTTTTTTTAGTGTATTTATGGGGTAGATTTGAATAAGGGGAGTTGACGAGGGGTTAATTGATTTCCAAGCTGAACAATTAATACAGCACCTATGCAAATCTACCGAATCAACCAAACTGCCCCCTTTTACCCCCACTCGGCTGAAGACCTTACACCACCACCAAAAAAAGGTGTTTCCATTTCTTAACATTACATCACTGACCAATCAAAAGAGCCTATTCCATCCAACTCGATCTCTTGACCACTGTACCTTTTCAGGCATGACTCCTGTCTGTTTGATATTTCAAGCAAACAACAAAGGAAAAAAAATATTTCAAATGTCAAGTACCTTTAGACTTGACTGATTTCTTTCATATTCTTACAATTCCGTCAAAGTTGTTTTTTTTTTATCTCTGATAAATGGATTGACTGAATAGCCCCCATATCTATGAAAATTTACCTATGACACTTCTGAAGAATTTCTCTCAGTGATATTGTTTTAATCTTCTTATTAATTAACTGGGGATGTGATTTGTGTGATCTAAAATTCCAAATGGCCTGTGAAAAGACCTTTTAGTTTGACCAGATGGTAGTATATTTCTGGAATTTATCTCAAGTGTTCTAGAATTTCTCCAGCTGAAAATCTAGACTGTTCATTCCAATTTTCCAAATAACTCACTCAGAATTGATATCTGTGGTCTTTAAACTTAATCTACCCCTAGGAAAAAATACATCCTTTTTCGCCATTAGGCCAGATAAGACTTTTTGCATTGTCTATCAATTAGTTCTGTCCCAAATATTTGCATTTTGCATTATCTTTAAGAAAAAATATCATTCAAAATCTAGACTCTGGTACTTCCAACTGGCTTGTAAAATCCAAAATAGTAGAATTAATTCATACAGTTAACATTCCCCTGACTAATCATGGTATCATATTTACAACAGCTCTTCAGAGAGACCAATAATACCAAGATAAAAATTGACTATTTTTTTCCACAACTGAAGTTACTTCCTGTTCAATGGTCTTGTTAACGCAACAGAAAGTAAATTGGCACCAGGTCATGGTGCACGTTTATTAAATTACTGTCACAAATAATTGCACATTTCTTCCCTGATGTCTGTTAACACCAATAAAACAAGTTGCTTTGTTTTTGAGATCTATTAGTCCTTTCCCTTCTTGATGTCTCACAGCCTATATGCATTACTTACTACTGCCTACAAAATGGGTGAAAAGAGTTAGAAGTCAATTGCTGTTCACAGAAACTTAAGTATAGCACCTGAATGCATAAAAATCTAATATAAACTGTAACAGCTATTCAAGATCAAAGATGAACATCTTGAAATGTATTTGCAATGGATGAGTCAATATCCCAAATACTCATTACTTATGTAACGGTTGGCTTGCTGGTCTTGATGGCCACTGTGAATGAATTTAATCTTGAGGAGATCCATGGTTGTGATCATGTTGGAAACTTGGTTTGTAATGGTTGCTAGTTATTAGTGTTTAATCACTGGAAAAGGTTGTATTTCAAATACTGTCGTTGCATAAAAATAAAAAGTCCATCAAACATTACAGAGAGGTTGGTTCTACATGATTGGCCTGATTTTCAAACTGATAATATATTCAAATACCTGTGAATGTGTGATACCCAACTGAAACAATTATTCAAAATAAAACTTTATCTCTATGTTACATTTGTGTCTATTTTGGAAGGCTTCTAAGACACAATGACAATAACAAATGTGAAATTTATAGCATCAGTAACAAGGATTCCTATAATTTCTCTGAAGACAAACATTTTCAAGATAATTACTGTTTTTGTTCAATTTTGCTTCTGATGAAGATAATGCTGTTCAATATAATTTTGGTCTTCTATATTTGCTTATTTGTATACCTATCTTTGCCTATGAGAATAATTTTCATATTTCCTCAAACTGATGCTAGATGAATCCTTAATTCAAACACTAGTACAGAATAGTAATAGAGATATAGTAGCTGTTAGAATGTTGGTTGGATGTAAATGAAGTAGTCTTTTTAGATAGTCCACTTTCTCATAAAAAATTTTGTGCTGAGTATTTTTTTGGCTAGAAAATTGAAAACAATTTAAGTCAAGTTTTGTCTTCTTTATCTAAATGAGGATTCAGTGATCAGATTTACAGCAAAAACATTTTTTTTAAATTTTGAGGAGAGTTTTCTTCATTCAGTGAAAAAATGAATTTCTGTCACAACTTTTATGTGGTTGTAATCATTAATGTCATAAAGTTAGTACATAAAGAGGTCAACAAGTCATTTAAAATGAACTGCCACATTAAATCATCCGTCATCATCTGCCATTTAAATATTTCCTCATTTTTCTCATTAGTTGTTATTTAGTAATTGTTATAAAAATCTTTTGAGAGAAAAGAGTTTATGTTATATGTTAGGGAAAGCTGTGTTTGGGGCTAATTACTTGTTAGCATGTTTTGGAACTTTGAATTATGCCTCAGTTTTTTGTATTTTTGGAGCTAATTTCATCATCCAATGATAATTAAACTTTTTTTACAAAACTTCTTCAAAAGCTATTGTGGAAATATGTTGAATATAAAAATGATACAAAGAATAATGTCTGAAATTATTGGAGCAAAGATATTTTAACATTTTGAAAGTACATGGTAAATTGTCAATTAAATTTGTCACATGCACAATTGTTGGCCAAACATATATATATATATATATATATATATATATACATATGTATATATATATATATATATATATATATATATATATATATATATGTATATATATGTATATATATATATATATATATATATATATATACATATATATATATATATATATATATATGTATATATATGTGTATATATACATATATATACATATATATACATATATATATATATATATATATATATATATATATATATATATATATATATATATATATATATATATCTTTGTAAGTGGAAAGTTTTATCCAACAAACAAGAAGAGGGACATGAACTAAAATTCTAAGTAATAGAAGCTAAATTATTTCAAGTACCCAAGAGAGATATAATCACATGGTCCCCATAACAATGTTAGACCTCATATATTTAAAAAAAATTTTTAATTCAATCTGACAATGCTACTGATGCAAAATGCATAATTGGAAATGAGAAATATATGAAAAATTCATAAATTAGTCATTTTTCCAAATTGTGAAATTATTAAATTACACATTGTCAGAAAAATCTTTCTACTTACAAAGAAATATTGATGACATGAAAAACATGCTACTTGAAAAGAAATACAAAAGACTATCAATTGTAGCCCACTCCTATGTAAATAGGAAAATTTTTTAACAAGAATACATAAAGGATACAAAAAAGAAAAAAAAAAAAGAACAAACCACATATTCCCCCAATATGTTTAAGAATACCTAGAATCATCAGCCAAGGAGCTCAAACAGAACAAAAGAATAATTCTTGAAAATGCCAAAATCATTAAATAAAATTTACAACACAAAAACTTATTTGCAAACTAAAAAGCCAGCACAATGAGGTAGAAAATTCAAAGAAACCAAGTACAAATAAGAAGACTACAAATTAAAATTGAATCCCTTTGTGCAGTTAATGATTGGCAAAAAATAGGAAGAAAAGAATTTTACTTATCAAACCCCAAATTCACTACCACAGAAATTAGAGGCCTCAGTTTTGGATTAAAATTTGCAACTGGCATTAATAAAAACAACATAACATGTATGATATCCACAACCACCAGACAAAAAAATATAGATTTTAAGGGAAACTTACAAAGTCTGATAAATATAATGAACAGAAAAAGATGAAGAAACAACTAAACCAAAAGAAACAGAATCACATTAAAAGATTTATCCCCAAACAATAAAATACAGATTACACCTCCAAAGGAGGCTGAATCATGAAAATGAACACAGATACCTATAATGATAAAATGAACTCTCTAATAGAAGATGATAACATTCATGAAGGAATGAATATACAATTGATAAACAAAGAAACTGACAAATTCATCAAATCCTTCAAAAAACTAATAAAAAATGAAAATAAAACATCGACAGAATATAAACTAAAAATACCGAAAATGTACGGACTACCAAAAATATACACACCCAACATTCCAATTTCCAATTTCAAGAATAGACTGAACTCCTCAACAAGTAGCAAAAGCCATAACAAAAATTTTAACTCCCCTCTCAGGAAAAATGAGCTCCTCACACATTAAAAACTCAGGAGAAAACATCAACATAGAAAATAGAGGAATGGGTCTGTAAAGACCATGCTTTTTAACATTGAATAACAAAAATTATTCACAAAAATTTGGATTACAAATGGGTTCTCCTTTAAGAGGAATATTAGTATGCCTCTCCTTACAGTTCTTGGAGTTCAGGGCCGATACAAAAAATCTTAACCAGAAACACCAAATACTTCAGATACATAGATGACATCTTAATGATATATCCAGATAACACAAAAATATCAAACATAGCAGATAAATTCCATTTACATTAAAAAAAAAACATTTACATAAAAACACGAAACACTCTACCCTACCTAGACATATAATTATACCAAACAAGCAAAAATTTAGAATTCAGTATATATAAAAAATCTGCAAACAAGAACGACTTCATGAACTTCTATTCACAAAACAAAATCTGGCATAATTATAGGTTTCCACTTAAGAGTCCTTAGACAAACTAAATGAAGAAAGCAAGAAAGTTGGCCTCCAGCAAAACGAATGTCATGTACAATGAATGACAAAGACACAATGATCAAAATTGGAAACTCAGAGCTGAAGAAAGTAGACCACTACATTTACCTAGGACAACGAATCTCAATGAAATTCTCAAAAGAAGAAGATATCAAGCAAAGAATCATGTTATGTTAGCAAACTCTCAGTAGAGCAAGCTCAACTTTCAACAAGGAAATCCCACATCCTAAAAAGATGGGTAAACAAATAATGCATCCTTCCAATAGTCACCTACGGAGCTGAAACATGGAACCTAACCAAAAGATTGACCCTTAAATTGAGAACCATGCAACCTCACATGGAGAAATCATAAGACAACACAGTATATTAGAGGGAAAAAGGAGTCTGAGGTAAAATCGAAACCATTAGAAAACTCAAATGGCAATATGCTGGTCATAGTGCAAAAATGGCCAACAACCACTGGACATCATGACTCACAAGATGGATCCCATGCCAACTCTTAGGAAGTTGAAAAAAACTGAAAAATAAATTTAAATATTGCTCTTCTTTGCAAAATTTAATTTTTTTTAGATGCGTCCACATTTCTATTAGATGCTTTTTGGTAGGTCAATGGGTCCCACTTGCGTTAAACAACAGAATTAGAAAGGGAGGGAGAAGCATGATGTCATTAAAAAGTATGATGTCATTAAAAGAAGTCAATTCAGAATTTTTTCACCAGCTGCTAATGATGTCATAAGAGAATGTCCAAAGTCTGTATTTTTGTGTCTAAAAATAGCCAAAAATGGCCATTTACAATTTCTATTTAAAATAATACCTGTAGAATATTTTTAAAACACAATATTTTACGAGTATAAGAATCGTTTGACTCACAGAAAGACAACTTTTTGAAATTCAATTACATTATTTAAATAGGGCATCAAAAGCTTATGATGGATATCAATATTGAGAAAGAGATGACATTCTCAACTCTGACTGAATATAATTAGTTTGCTATGATTGAATACTGAGCATATCAAACATACTGACATACTGACATACATTATATTTGCCATACTGAAAAATGATTTTCATTAAGATAGCAAAATTAAGGAAAATAATCACCAGTGAAAACTGATTTAGTCTACACCGGGTAAGATATTTAAAGAATCAAAAACAGACTAAAGCTTTCAGACACATTAAACAGTTTCCTTCCACTCAGGGGTGTAGCTAGAGATTTGGGGGCACGGGAGGTTTGATTCTATTACTTCAAATTAATTATGATCATGTTTATTGATCGATTTTCTGTGTTGTATTATTATTGATTTGGCTGAGTGAGGAGAAAAGTTGAAAAATTATGCAGATATATATATATATATATATATATATATATATATATATATATATATATATACATATATACTTGTACCTGCATGTCTATAATTATATCTCAGTTCATGTTGGCTCATGTATACCTATAATTATATAAATACATGTGAAGTGACTTGACAAAAGTAAATATGTGAATCCTTTTGAATAAAGGACTTTTTTAGGAGCCAAATGTAGAGTTTCTCTATATTTTGCTTTGACAGATATATATATATTGTTTTAAATATGTGGTCCCATTTTATTGATGTGCACTGATTCTTTTGGGTATGAAAGGTGTCAAAACATTGTTTTCTGTAGTACAGAGTTACCTTTCTTGAGAAAGAGTTGCCGATCTTTGCAGAAAAATGGTTAAAATATTTAAAAATTCATCAGTAGGCTATTTTCTTTCTGCAAATTTTATTCTTACAAGGAACAAAGCAAAAGTCAAGGGGGATAATTCATTGAAATATCTGCAATGTTTGATTTTATTTATTTTTAGGCTTCTTGAAAGGAAAAAAAACACTTCCTTTGTTTGGTTGAAAGGGCTTGAAAACTTGGATAGGATAAGAGGAAGAAATAGAGAAGTTTCTTTCAATATATATTCTTTTAATTATAAAGAAAATCTTCTTAGAAAATAAATAATATCTTTTTAGAATAGATTGGAAGAAAATAGTTGTGCTGTGTAGAAACAGATTTTAAAAGATCCTTTATTGAAAATGCTGGGATCAAATTACCAATGTACCCAAATTTGCAACTATTTAGAAATCTATTAAAAACATACTTGGAAACATAAAAATAAATACATAAAAGCATGAAGGCATCTGTTGTCTTTATAGTAATATATATAGGTAAAATTTTATAAGCATGTATAAAAGATGAAAGCATGTACCTGTTTACATTGGAGTGATTATACATGAATATGCATCAATGAACAAGAGAGCCATAAGCATAGCCATTTGAAGGAAATACCCTAGCAATAATCTATACTAATATTAGAGCCTTTTGTCTGTTTGCGTCTCTTCTCAAAGTATGAATTTGGACGTGCATTGTTGAAAGAAGAACATATACAAGTATTTTGGCCAGACAAAAGATGTACGTGTAATACAAGAATGTAGAATGAAGATGAAGTACATGTTACGATAACATAAATACGATCAATCATGAGAAGCAATGTTAGGAGAAAAGATATAATGAAAAGTGGGGCTTTCTTATCTTGATAATTCTGGTATCAGTGTCAAAGTGGAGTTTGTCTGAACTGCTTAGATTCCGTATGGCTTGGATTGCTCCAAGATAATACATGGAAACTGGGTTCAGTGTGCAAGCCATACTGCCAAGTAAATGAGTTAACTTGGGGTTCAGAGTGCGAGTCATACTGCCAAGTAAGTGAGTTAATTCTCTGATGCTGATAGACTCTCGACGGATAGACCATGAAAGACAGAGAACATGGAGTTTTATCCATGGGTGTTTCTCAAAGTGAAGAAGTTTAGGAAAGATAATCGTGACTATTGAATAGTAAAAAGACCTTGCCATCTCATTCATGAGAGTGAGAGGTGATACACGTTTGGAACATGTGGTGAAGACACAGTGACGTAGCTGCATAGCTGTGCATATGTGTGAGGCTCGATATCGGTGAAGTGAAATGGGCAAAGTTAGTACAGAGATAGGTCACAGAGGAATAAAGGTTAAAATCAGATCGGTGAAATGATAACGATCATAGGTAGAAGGAAAGAGAGAGAGAGAAAGTGGCTGGCTACGAAGGCCAGGGCCAGAGGTATGAACAACTAGAGATGCTGGTGCCAAGGAGCACTGGACAATGTGCGTCCAGGGGTTTTATAGGGGTCGTCGGAGGAAGTGGCATTTTAGATATCTAACTAAAAGAAGAGTTTTATATTTAATTCCTAACTAAAAGAATAGGGGGTGCTACATCTGCTTAATACATAGATATTCATATATGCATTGTGTACTAAGGAATGAGGGAGCTCTAAGCCACACATGCATATGTGAATGAATTTATAAATACATATACATGTCACAGCAGTGTGTATTAAAGTGTGGGGAGCAATTTCAACATTACACGCTTGTATATGAATGTAAGCTTGTAAGTGTATATGTATATGTATGCGGTGATGGTCTGGCCAGCTGATAAATAAACATAGTTTTGAAATACTTGTCACTTGTCATGGTGAGAGATGGTTGTTAGTATATGACATTAACTATATCTAACGAACAGATTTGACACTTGAAATTTTTTCCTCAAAAGAGAAAAGAGACACCTTACAATTTCAACGCATCAAAGGTAAGGGACAACTTTTACTTTAAATATAGATTCTGAGTCTATTTTTTAACCCTCATGAAACAATGCTTGTTCCAAGTATATTTTGTTTTCTGAGTCAATTTATAAATGTTGTTAAACAGTACATGTTAGCATAAACATAACTGTAACAATAAGTTTTTTTCATAGCAAATTACAATTCTCTATATGCACTTCACAGACATAGACATAAAAAAGAATTTTACTTTAAATATGAATTGAGTTCATCTATAAACTGCATAAAATAAGATTTTGCTTGAACTTTGCTAAACAATACATGTTCACAAACAGGAGAAAAAAGTTTACTCCATAGCAAATCAAAATTCTATTTATGCACCTCATAATCATAGAGACATAAATGGGGTTGTTATGTTCCTCATAAACATAGAAATAAAGGGGTACTTTAATATAATCAAAAGTGAGCATGAGTGCTATAGCGATAAACCTGTCCTGTTTTCTAATACTCCCAAAACAGAGCTATGGTAAAACAGCTGATGAACCTCATCAAGAATAAAATTACGAATTTAGATAAAGAAATTTGAATTACATGCTCTGAGATCTTAAGATAAATTAAAAAATAGTTATGGGATAAAGCATTGAAGTAACACTGATCTTCCAATGATTTGCATGGCACATAGTCATAGATATTTTGGTGCTATATAAAATTTACTAATAAATTTTCCTTTTCAGTGGTACAAATATGGGAAATTTACATGACTATATATATATTAGAGATGTGCCTTCTGAGTGGATAAAATAGGCAGTGCCTACCCTGACTGAAATTATTAAGCTTAATTATCAAATATAAAAAATAAAAGATATCAAATTCATCATAGATTTATAACGTAATTCAATGTATAATTCAGTGAATGACTATTATTTCTATTTCAGACAAGCATAATTCTTCTGTGCTCTTTAACTTCAGTATATATAATGCATGTTAGAATGTCTAATTCACATGCTGTGGATATTTATAAAAGTCACATCTGATGATGTAAAAAGTGCAGCAGAAATTCTGCCTTCACAATAGTCAGCCATCTTGCAGGAAGTGTGAGGATCTGTTACATCTGCCTCTGTTGTTTTAACTAATTTCTGTTTTTAAATTCATTCCTTAAAAATCATGTATACAAAATTATTTTCTTCTGTTATATACAAAACAAGTTAATTGGTTTTGAAATTCATGTTTACATTTGCAAGATAAGATATATAGAAAATCACTTGGAATATTTTGCGTGCCAAATACACTCTTGCATTTTAAAGATCAACTAAAATTCATTCAATTAATGAAATTCAAGAAAACTTGCTGTATTTATCCATTGATTACTAATTTATTTATGGAAAAGAATTTTTTAAAATTAGTGGTAATATTTTTTTTACAAAAGAAACTCTGCTTATTTAATTTTACAACATTTCAATAAATGTCAAACATAACCTAAAGGTGTTCAGATATGTAAAAAGATGAATCTCTGAGGAATTTCAAACAAGTTGAATTTTTTTTCTAAAATTAGACCGATGAAAGTTAACCAATGTTCAGAGTCTGAAACATTCACAACAGCAACATAAAATGAACTTTTGATATGGAGAATATACTGTAGATTTATGGTGCGTAAAGCTTTTATTGACTATCTATTTAATAAAGGTCAACCAACTGTCTACTCTGTATGATTATTCACAGTATGTGCCTGATATATTTGCATGTGTAGTTATACATCTATATTTATAAAGGTGTATCTATATTTACTACTACATATGTAGCTGCCCATATCAAGCTGATCCGGGTGGCAGCAACAAAAATCCAGGCAATGAAAGGAAGGAAGGAAGGAAGGAAGGAAGGGAGCAAGGAAGGAGCAGGAGAAAGGAATGAAAGAAAGAGAGAAAGAAGAAATAATAACTTGAAGCAAAATAATTTCATCATTAGTTTTTTGTCAAGTTGTACATCTGGAAACATATCATCAAATTCTCAACATTCTTTGCTGTTTTTGTCATGAAGTCCAGATGAGTTTGAAGGAAAAAAAAGTAGCCGTAACTGAAGAAACATTCTGATACTCATAGAAAAACAAATGTTGTTGTCACTTGGTTGGTGCAAAATTGTGGCCAACAATTTAGGAAATTTGCCAGAAATGACCAAAAGGTGACTTCAAATAAATTCTGAGGTCAATCTTGCATATGAATTTCGCAAAGAAAAGATTTACCTGTGCAAATTTCAAAAAGTCTGTATTGCACATGATCTTTGCCATGAAAATATTAACCTTTATGTCCAATTTCAGTTTCATAGATTGCTAAATTGTGGCCAAAAAACTTGGAAAATCTGTTTTGAAATTACCAGAAATTACCTCTGGCAACCAACCTTGAATAACCTCTGAGGTCAACCTCACATGGCCTATGTGGTAAGTTGATCTTTTCTCAGAATATTAAGTCAATAGGCCTGGTAGTTTTAGTGGAGGAGAGGCACGAATGAACAAACAAATGGAAGGCTCATATCACAGCAAAGTATTGCCACAAAATTGACAGAATGCATTAAGAACTGCAATTTCCATGTCCAACATTGGTCAATCGAAATAGACCAATTCTTCTCCCTAACAAAACGACTGAATCATCTCAGAGAAATTGAAGGAACTAGGCTACAAAACTAAAACTCTACCTCACCTAGCTTATCCACCAGATCTCTCTCTAACCAACTGCCACTTTTTCGAGTATTTTGACCACTTCCTGCAAAGGAAGGTCTTCAACAATCATGTAGCAGCTCAAAATACCCTCAAATAATTCTATGCTTTTGGAATAAATAGAATTACTTGTTTCAAGTTTGCAAAAATGTATAAATCCTGTGGGTTCTTATTTCTATCAATAACTTTCATTCTAAGCTAAGATATACTGCTTTAAAATTGATGGTGAAATTATTTTTGCTCCACATAAGTTTACTACTGTTTACTACTGCAATCAGGAAATAATTAAAGGGTCCATGACCACCAGGTTGGGAACCATTGCACTTGCTCTATTGTGCTTTTGTACATTGATTAAATCTGGGCAAATTTCTCTGTGTTTTATAAAGCTTAGCTACGGCCCTAGTAATAGTAAGAATTCAACTTTGAATTACATCTAGTTGGTCATTTTTGCCTTCAAAAACAAAACAATGGTGAAATGTCAGTGTTGGGAATATCTGCAGCTGAAACATCTACTATGTCCAGTCACCTTCATAAATTGTCTAACTACAACAGATGCACTCATGGTTTTTTTGCAATGGAAAAATCACTTTTCCCACAGCCAAACCAATAAACATTGCAAATGAAAAAGAAGCGAGAAAGAAAAAATAATTCTACGAGATTCTCGGAAATTAATAATGGTATAAAAGTTGGTTACTCAAGTCTAACTTGCAAAATTTCATTTTATTCACATATTTTTCTCAAATAGGTTAAATTTTGCATTAAATGAGTGGCATTTGCCAACAATGATAAAATAGGTTAAAGTTTAGTAATAGTAAGATGTTCTGAAATAAAAGTTTATTCAAAAATTGATTATCATACACCATCCTTTCATACTAATTTGGTCACTATAATTCAACTTTCAGGGTGCAAAGAAAAAAAGGAAAAACAGACATCTTAGGTTCTACCGAGATTTGAACTCGGATCGCTGGATTCAGAGTCCAGAGTGCTAACCATTACACCATAGAACCTCATCTGTGAAATCGTGGAGATCCTTTGTATATATATTCAAGATACGTATCTGAATGTTGTATGATTTTTATTTTGTGTTCATTTTATTTATCATTATATTATATCTCTAAGATTATTTTCATTATAATTAACAGACACATTTTTTTACATATTTTATGAAAGTACGCCTGAATATGTATAAAATAAAATAGTCAACTTCTCGCGTTTTAGCAGCCATGTTGCTTTGCCCGGTTGTTCGGCATCGAAGATGAATTACACATTACCTTTCTCTAAGTATTTTACTTTCTTAATCATAAATATCAAACCGCTTTAGTCATTTGGATTATTAGTTTAAAATCAACATTTTCTTGTGAAAGGACTCATACCGTTTTCAGCATTTAAAACTATATTCGCTACGGAAAATCATACGCGTAATTTTTTTTGTTTTGAAGAAAACTTCTTTCAAGAATAGATTTATTAAAACATATAATAATATTAGAAATTGGAACCGTTAAAATTCTTTTTTCTTTTGACGAAAGATATCATTTTCTGTTAAGAAAAGATTTTTTGACCATAATTAGATGAATAAATTGAATAGAGCAAATCTTATTACTACTTTTTTAAATCTCTGTTCATTACCGTAACTTCTTAATTTAAAGTGACGAATAAAATCATTCAATGGTCACATTTTTAAAAAAAATAAATATAAAAAAATGCGCTGGTGTGAAATTTTTTAAAATTATTTAATTTTAATGAAACGTCTTAATCTCGGATTTTCATAATACACTGATTCCTTTAATTATTTTTATAATGCACATATTGTTTGATCTTTCTATTTAGAAAATCTTCAAATCTTTCAGTTATTCAACTATTCAATTATTTATTAGTACACTGATCGATATGAATAAATATTGTCTACTATAAAGACGAAAACTTCACCCCAGGGTGGCGATGACTTCTGGTGATCACTAAAGGTCAATTTAGTTATTGATGGCCTTTTCAAATCTGACTGAGACACCTGCAGCCTACGAGTATATGAGGATAATTTGTGTCCAGGATAGACATAGGATTAGTTGTACTAATCTCTGGTGACCTGTAAATGTCACGTCATTTTCTTAAAAGGTTAATCTATACATTTTCCTACATTCTCCCCCTCCCAATAAATTAATTTTTTTTACTTCTGAGCAAAAAAATTATAACTAATTATTTTCCTATCAAAATTCTACTCTTTTATTAAAATAGAGGAAGTATTTTCCTTCTTTAAATAAAGCACTTGTATTCAATTATTTCGTTTAGGTCAGTATTCTCTATTCAATAAAGTTATACATTGGCATGGGTACCTACGACAAAGCCTAAATATCTTTTGATATTGAACAATTCTTACAGTTAAATGACTCTGGGTTTATAGCCACAAATTAAACATACATTACTTTTTATTCATTCCTACCATTTATATGCATTAAGAGAGAAATTTTGTGATACTTTCCGACAAATGTATGTTTATGGAATCTTTCTCTGAAGCTAAAACTTTTAAAGATTTCTTCTTTAATATGTAATTTTTATTTACATCACATGCACAGAAAATCCATTTTTATATTTTGATTTTACTTTTAGTGACAGCTTGAGAACTATGCAGATTGCCATAGCGGAGATTATGGTCGATTTTAGATTGTTGTTTCAGGAACATCCCTGTTTTCCAAAGATTTATTTTTGTCTTTTCACAAAACATATCATTGATGAAATTATCATTGATGAAAATAATATATTTGATAGATAACAGGCTACAATAAAAGATGACACTACATTCTTCTTTGACAAACTATTAACCATTATTGAGCTAACTTATAGTTGACCGATATAAATCCCCTGATACTACATGCGATTAAACAAACTTCAGTCTATCAACAATAAATAGTGTACATTCCACCTGACAGAAGAGCTAGCTCATAGTTCAGTTCACACTAACTAAGATGAACTAGATCAGGTTCATAATTCACAATTTTGAATTGAGTTCAAAATCCCCAAATGAGCTAGTTCACATTCATTTCTCCCATTTTCTTTTTTATCTTCAATGAGCTGCATCAAGCAACACTTCATAATATTTATCTACAATAAATGGTGACTTGATAGTTGATTTAACTTTAGTCAATTGTTATTTACTGTTTTTCAACAGTAAATAATTGTTTATAAACTGTCAATAAACATTATTTGGTTGGCTGCTATGAAGTTGCATTGATGTATTGTAAATTGTTGTCAAAATATCAATATCATTGATAAAGAACCTGATGGAAAACAAACTCATATGAATATTCTGCCCATAATTGTGTCAAAAAATAATTTTGAAAACTTTCAGTCATAATCAATTGGAACTTTCAATCGTTCTCTTTTACAATCAACTTTTGTCTATTTTGCGCACTTTTACAGAGTTTTATCAATCGTCAAATTTGATTGAACCTGGATCTAGTAATGAACAAACAAGAAAAAACTTTGCACTTTAATAGAAATTTCAATTATATTTTAAAATAGGGTGTTGATGATTTGAAAGGTTCTGTAATGATAAGACACTTGGCTCTTTTATGCATCCATTGTTGATTTTGACTATGGTTAAAATTTTTGCCTTGACAAAATGAAGGATTGCTACATATCGTTTAGGGTTGAAAGAAATTTTTTCTTAAAACTTTACATCATCAGAATCTTTTTCCCAAACTTCTGCTTTCAAACATTTCAATTTCTGCTAAGGAGTCTGCACAAAAGATCATGCAAGCTGCCAGTTGGTACATTCAATAAGTACATAACCATTTTTGGCTCACACCACCACTGCTCAACCTCTGTGGGGTATAAGAAGATGTATATTAATGATCATGTTTTATTCTGTACTGTCAAATGTACAGTTATTTCTTTCCCAGGCGATACAGGGATCCCTACTAGTATATATATAATTTGTAATTGTTTAAATTATTCACACATATTTCTTTTTTTGTTTTCAAAATTTTCTTACATTTCAACAGATATAGAATTGTTTTGTTGGAATCCTTAATATCAAAAAATGCTCTCATTCATCATTTGTAAATCTAAGTTTCTTGCTCGGATTGTTTGAGAATAAAGATAAAGGAAGTGTTGACTGATGACATCCAGGTAGTTGCAAGCATGGAAAGCAACTGGTATGGTTTTAACAAGCAATTAGAATGACATTTTGTATGAAGCGTTATCTTGGTGTAATGGTTATCATACCTGACTATCAACCCACAGAATACAGGTTCATATAATGCCAGATTTTCTTCATTAATTTCATAAATCAGTTTGATTCAGCATGACTCATTGAGCTGAACAGACCAACAAAATGATAACTATGGTATTTATATAAGTGAATACATGAATTTATACATCTATATTTGGCTTGTATTATAAAAAAAAAAGAGTGGAGTCATCCCTGTTGCTTTCCTGGGAATAAATAAACATATATATATATATGACTACCCCTAAAAAGGTGTTAATTGCCCCTATCATTCCCATTTACTCATAACAATGGGGAAAAATAGGAAAGGTTAACTGCCCCACACCATTCTAACATAGTGACAGTGAGGTTTCCTTCACAACTCAATGGGGTCTGAAGAACCCTTTAAAAAAACAGTTCTGTCACACCAAAATGTACATCAACGTGATTATGATCAAGGGAACTCATCCATCCCCCCAAAAACTGTGGAATGAGGACATTATGCCCCCACACTTTGAGAGGGTCTCAAAGTGTAGCAGCATAACCCAACATTCCAAACCCTCCCTATTTACAACACCCACCTGAAGAAGGATGTAGGGCACAATCCACAAAATATTTCATTCAAAAGAAGAACCAAGACAAAGACAAAAGTCTAAAAACAATACATGTTTATTGATGATCCTTCATCTCAAAAATTCTGACATCCATCCATCTAATCAAACCACAGTTATAATAAATTTTTGTTTTTAGTTAAAGATTACTTGCTATTAATTGGGCAGAGGTGGGGGGGGGGTTATAAAATTTTGCCTGAGCATAGAAGGGTCCAGATTGCCTAGACACCCTTCCTGGATCCATGCCAGGTTTGGGGTTAGCAAAATATTTTTTTTTAAATGCAGATATTTTTATCATTTTATTTCATCTTTTAAAATAACCATATTAATGCATAAGATTAAAATTAAATTATTCTCAAAATTAAAAATTTCTCAAATGAATGAAGGTAGGAATGCTTTTCCATCATCTTGGGAAGCCTAGATAACAACATTTATTAGGGAGGTAATTGAGTATTGCAAAGCCATAGTTTTGTACGACGGACCGAAAGTAAGAAGGGTTTAAAAGCTTAGCATTGAGATCCTTGAAAAATTAATTTTTCTCCAATCTGACAAATTTGTGGAAGAAATGGACGTCATGATTGAAAGCACATGAAGTTATTTCAACTTTTTTTAAGACAATCTAATCTCTTCTTCCTATCTTTGATGTTGAGATAACATTCTGGCAGATCCATTCTACCACCTTCTCCAAGTGCAATATGTAAGAAAATTATTATTACTCTCTTTCTCCAAAAAAAGCAAAAAAATGGTTTCCAACAGAAAATACGAACATTGTGTTGATCTTGTAATCATGTGATTTTATTTTAGTAATGTATGCAGTACAGATTGCTCCATAATCTTTAACAATAATCTCAATGACTTTCTTAGTTGAACAAGGAATTCCATTTTGCGTCTCTATTGAATAGAGGGCATAGGACAAAACTCCCTGGGGACCACCTGATAAAACAAAACACTACCAAAACCCCAAAACTTAAAAAAAAGTTCAAAGCCAGACAAAACTCTAAAAAAACAAAAAAATTCAGTGATTGGTGACGTATCATTTTTTTTACCTGGTCTCATATTCTAAAGATATATACTTTTAAAGCTTTTCATTTTGACACATCCAAAACTGAAAAAGTGATGACATACAATTTATCCTTGTTTATTTCCTTTATACGACTGACTTTTTTTTTTATCCTTCAAAGTAATTTTCTACTTGATTTTTCAACGAGTATTACTTGTTTATTTCTTCTATACGACACTGTCTTTTGGGAAAATTGTGGAAAGTATGTGCCGACTTTATCATCATATTTATATTGTAAAACCTTTGATTTTTTTTTTCTGAAAAAATAATAAATCTGTGGATGGAAATGAATTGAAAACACTTTAAATTGAAAGGGAAAATCCTTCAAGGAGAACTGCGTGCACATTGTAAATAGAATCACATTCGTAAAATGATTTTTCAACAAATTTTGGGGTAGTTGTAGGGGCTAATGAATTTGAAAACACCTAAAATTTAAATTAAAAATTAAATTTAAAGAGAAAATATTTCCTCTTGGAGACTTGTATACTGTAAAAAACATATCTTGATTCAAACGTCAGTATTTTAAGAAATAAACAAAAAAATGGTCGTTATAAAAAAATAAGAAAGAAAAGTGCTTCGAAGAATAGAAAAGATCAGAGTCAAAAAGAAATGAACAAAAACAAGTACTTGGTCTCTGGTGGTGATGGTATCAATTTTTAATTTTTGGATGCGTCGAAATGAAAACTAAAAGACTCTTTAGAAGTATACATCTTTCTTTAGAATATGAGCACGGGTAAAAAAAATCATACTGTTTCCAATCATTGTAATTTAATTGTTTTGTAGGTTTTGTCGGGCTTCGCCCTTTGAGTGAGTGGGTTTTGTGAGGATTTTCCGCACCCAGTCATTAATGTACCAACCTGGAATAAAAGATTTAAATCATATCGTTAACTAAGCAGGCAATTTAAAAAAAAACGAAAAAGAAAGAGATCTATAAAAGTGATTCTTTCCTTTATTACATATGATTACACCTGAAGAAAGCTACAGGATGAGTCGACCGAAACTTTATGCCAACATGAAAGATGAGAAGATGGGATCATTATCCGAAAAAGGTTGGAATGTTAATGCACAAGACTTACTGGCAAAAAATCATTATTTTCTGTCATTTTAGTATTTTCTGAATCTTAAAATTTGAATTTAATATATTTACATATTTTCAAAACTAAGAATAAAATTCATACATCTAAATTCTTTCAAGTGTATTCCCCAATGTAAAAAAATTTCTGTCAGAAGTGGGATTCGAACCCACGCCCACATTTGTGGACCAGAATACTCTATGTTCTGGTGAAGGAACGTAACGTGCCTTGAGTCTGGCGCCTTAGACCACTCGGCCATCCTGACAGCCATAAGAAGGATGGCTTATTTTACTATTATATATTAAGTATTATTTACGCTTTCATTTGTGATGATTAATTGTTATTATTTATTCAATTATTGCATTTAAACTTTTCATTTCTTAATGGATTTATCGTACATACACCCAAGAATCGATCCTCTGGCTTATATGACTTTCATTTCATTCTTTAACATACCCAAATTGAGTGATTTCGTGAATACTGTTTCGTTTTCTTTTAGCCTGATAGATTTTTGGTGAATTATTTGTTGGAAATTATTCTGTGGTGGAAAAAGATAAAATTCAATAATTTACAAAAAGAAAACTTTAAATGACTCATGCAACTTCGGACGCAAAAATACTACATTAAATATGTCTTTGAAATGGGTACTCTATAAAATGTGGAAAAAAAGTATATTACGTACTTCTTAGCTTTATCACAACCCATGAGATTCATTATCAATTGGCCCCCTCCTTGATTTTTGAAGGGATATTCGTCTACAAAATCGTTATCCCCTTCTTTCCTTCGTTCAGTGAGCCATTGACTTTTCAAATATTTCGGAGTTACTCGATTTTTCATTTATTCAAAGGACGAAATATACGTATTTGATTTACTTATTTCTATTTGAGCTTTAGATTCTGTAAATATAAAAATTCTGAAAAATAGAAAAAATTTTTCCACTGGTAACTTCTTGTGTTTTCAATCCATAAAACATTTGACATTTTAGCCATTTTATAGCCATATTTGACGAGTCTGAACTCTTTTCTTGATTTGGTCATATTTGAAATTTTTGGTCTTTTTGACTTAGTTGCAGTAGTATTTTCAATAAATTCCTATTTCTGGTGTCTACCTCTGAATATTGCAATGTTTTATAAAGCAATCATTATGATTTTGGGTCATTTTGGATTAGGTAAGATTTAATAGAATGCCAATATTTGGCAAGGGAAATAATCTACGGAGATACCATTGCAGCTGCTACTACTGTAAAAAAACCCAACTGAATTAGCAACTTATAAATAGCTAAAAATGGCTAGATTTTTATCGATGTTCAAATAACGTTAGTTTCAATTTGGTTGAGTTGGATGTAGAATGAGGATTATTAGATTAGTTAGGATTAGAATATAGGCTTGGACTAAAGGCCAGTTAGTTGGTTTGGAGTTAACGTTCGTTAGTACGTACGTTTTTGGATTATTATTATACTAGGGAAGTTAAGTAACTGAGACGCTCTATTTGACTGGAACAAATTGTCGTCTGATTTAATCAATTTGTTTATTTTCATTCCAAATTTAGTAAAGTACTATTTCAAATGTTCATTGCCATTTCTTTTATAATAATTTCTTTAAAATGTAGCTATTTTCAGCCATTTTGAAGATGTGGTCCGTAAATGGTAGCAGCCATTGCATCTCCGTGGATTATCCCCCTTGCCAGTGTCGGTATTTTTTAAAAAATATCATCTAATCCAAGTTTTTAACAAAATAAGTAATTGTGTTACATTTTTTTTAATCATTAGTAATGGTTTATAATACTTCGTCTAATGAAAATGAATGAAATGTAATTGCTTTCATAAACAATTTTAGTATTTGGCCATCTTTTGCGTCTTGGCTAGAAACATCTCTAACTATCTGGCAACACTGTTTTGTCCGGAGAAAAATTATAGAACAATGAATATTTAAAGGTTGGGAGCAGTTTGTAATCACAACAATGCTAAATTCAACCGTTACCTTCGAACAATTTTTCTTCTTGATTTTTCAAGAATTTTCGTATTCACTGAATGAATCTTATTCACATTTGATTGATATTCTAATTTAACTTAGTCTGACAAGGTGTTAATCAAAACAACCCACAATGTTATTCAAATCTCGGTAGAAATGGCGCAAGTGGAAAATTAGGGGAAATGACCCATTTGATCGTAACTTTGGTTTGATGGAGGTTTTTTTTTTGTCTTTTTCAGAATAGTGTGCTCTAAGAATTCGTTTCGGCAAGATGGAAACAAATAAATGGAAGAAAAATCACTATATAGCATATCCTCGGAAAGAAAAGTCCCAGGAAGTTCCAGACCAAAAGTCATTTGAAAAATTTGTTTGTTTTATTTTCAATAAAATTATTTCAATTCAATTCTTACTAAATAGATAATTTAATTTTTCTTGTAAATTTGAATGAATAAATTTTAGATTAATTTTACGTTTTGCTGGGTATGAGTGGCTTTTTAAGTGATACAATCGCCTACGTCAGTGTGATTTATTTTTTTAGATGATTCTTCTGTGATTTATTTACCAGCATATTTTTCCCCGTGTTGTATACTTAACATTAAAAACATTGAAAGGAAATGAAATTCGCAGCAGATATTTTGCCTTCTAGGCAGAAAAAAATGATTTAAGAAGAATAAAAAAAAGAAATAGTCTAATTTATTTGATTTTTAGTTATAAAATGAGTAATATTTCTGATGAAATGAGAAATATTTCTAGACATTACTTTGATCTGTTGAGTAGCAAACATCTGTGTTTTATAAAATTCATTTCCTCTCACGTCATGAAACAATCAGGTATCAATATGGTCTTTTGATCTTCAACAGAGACTAAGTGGCCGAGGGGTTAGTATGTAAAAAATATAACAAAATGTTCTTGCATGAACACTATTGAAAATCTACAATTGCTGAAAATCTAGCCAATTGAAAAAAATAATTAGTAACTTTAATAAAAGTGAATGTTTTATTTTCATTGATGATTTGTTCTGGAGTATTAGTTATTTTATTTGATAAGTGAATTTTAAAAGAGTGTATAGAACATTTTCAGCAATAAATTTAGTTGGAAATTGGAAATTTCTCAACTCTTTCTCAGGTTCTGTTGGAAGGATGTATTGGTTGTAAATCCTTCTATTGCTGGGGTCTGTTTGTCCTTAAAGATTGAACTTTTGTTCAGACTAAAACTTGCCTACCTTGGACTATTCTTTGCTTGATTTCTTCTTGAGAGGAACCCATTGAAGTTCTGCTGATAAAGTAGTTTTATCTCTAATACAGTATTTCTTGAATTAGTGAATAATTCCCACTAGGGTGAATGATATTATTTTGGGGGTGACTGAAAGGTGAATGACTCAATTTCGTCAGATGTTAGTACTTCAAGTTAATACTATTAAAGTGGTTTGTAAGCTTTTATTGCTATTTAATGGCAATGGAGCTGCCACTGGCTTTCTCATTTCAAAGATGTTGGATATTACCCGAATCTACTGTAATATAACCTTCAAGGGGAGATGTCATGATATAAAATGAATTACAGTAAAAAGGAGTAAGTGGGCCATCAAACCTCAATCATCTCCATTATTTTGTTATTTCTTTTCTTGGGTTATCTATGCTAAATAGACTGTTTACCCTATGTACACAGGATTTATGCAGATGATTCCTACAATTTTAGATTTGTAAAGCCCAAGAATCCTGACCACACATACTCAGACAATATTGTTACATTCACCTCCACCTGTTTTTATACAAGATAGAAGTTTTATTTTCAATAAACTTTTTTACTGATATGATTGTACATTTGGTCATGCAATACTTGCCTTAAATGTATATATGAAATCATGGAGACCTATTTTTTCTTCTTTTGGGGCATCTATGATCACAATGTATGATTTTACATGCCTAAATGCATTAAAAACCTCTATTGCTACCATAGATACCTGAAGGATTGGTCTACATGTTCAGACAATAAAATCCATAAAAATAAATAAAATTCATTGGAAGAGTGGGCCTATTTATCCTGAATAAGAAGCCAGAATAAGACAAAAATGATAACCCCCCCCCCAAAAAAAAACAGGAAATTTATTTTTGGGTGAATCAAATTTTGTCAAAGACTTTAGGGTGAATGACACTGAAATAGTTCAAGAAACACTCCTTAGGGATTCACTGAGTATATTTTCACCTATGATACAGACCAGATTAGGGTGGCTAAAATGCTGTTGGTGGCATTTGCTTGTGGTTGTGGTTGACATAAAGAAAACCCATGGGTAAATGCAACTTGGGAGGGAATGGGTATCTGGGGGGGGGTAAGAAATAGAATTCCAGGGACTTACGAAATGGGAAGAGGTAATCTGCAGCTAGGTAATACATCAAATGGCTGGAGTCCATATAGGAAAAAATCATTTCCTTTCTATCAAATTAATTATTTCTAAATAAATGAATAAGGGAAAATATTCTATAATTAGCATTTTTCCCCTAAAAGGAGAAGTACCCCTCATTTTTTCCTTTCAGGGGTCAAAAGTATGTCATGGTAAAAAAGCAAAAATGGCTTATTGATAATTTATTTATTTTGTTAATTATCTACAAATAAAAATACAAGTGAAAATTTTATGGACTTTATCATTTATTAATCAAGTAATTTAATGATTAAAAATAGCAAAAAAAAAAAGGGGCGAGAGGCTGAAGAAGGAGAAAAAAATGCACGGGGGGGGGGCAATATTGACGGAGGGGCAACCCTAAAGAGAAAAAAAAATAAGGTGAATGATGAATATAGGATTGGATCTCTGGTCAACTGTGAAGATCAATTTGGGGTCAGGTCAATTTTGGTATTTTCAAATGTAAGGGAGACAGCTGCACTGCATGTGCTGTAAATTTTTGCCCAAGGGTAAGTTGGCCTGATGATGAACAAAAGATAAGTGGTGCTGACTTCTAATTGTAATAGACTGCTGCAGCTTGAAGCTACATATTTGTGTACAAGGGTAACTTGACCCCTGGATGATCATAGGATAGATGATGCTGACCTCTGGTGACCCCTAAACATCAATTTATAGTCTAATCAATTTTTACAGGCAGTTTAGAACCTTAGAGAGATTGCTGCAGCCAACACCCTGCAAATTTGTACACCAGGGTAACTAACGTTGAGATGAATCTAAGATGGGTGGAGATCCTCTGGTGATCTCTTAAGATCAATTTAGGATCAGGATTATTTTGGCATTTTCAAATCTAAGGGAGATGGCTGCATGCTATGGCTTACAAATTCTTGTACAAGGTTGACCGGACCGACCGACCGTTAATGTACATAAGATAGGTGATGCTGACCTCTAAAGGTCATATCAATTTCCTTATTTTCAAAAAGGTTAATTTAGGCATTTTTGATTCCAACAAAGGCTGTAAAATGGGTGTACAAGGGTAACTTGATCACAGTATGAACAAAGGGTAAATAGCACTGACCTCTGTTGGCCTCTGGTCGATTCAGGGTCAGGTCAATTTAGGCATTTTCTGCCCACTAGCTCTGTGTCAGAATTTTCTAAGTGGCCTTAAAGTATTGAGTACTTTTTTCAGAAGCTAGTTTTCTCTATACATATAGTAATGTGATAATAAGGTGTAGGTGAAACATTAAAAAATACTGAAGAAAATTATATATTATACATATAATTCATGATTTTTTTTTTCAATTATTGAGATTACCATTTGCTGAAGAATGCATTTGGCATGAAATCTTGACATTCACCATGTATATATCCTTGTAAACCAAACAACAGATGTCTGTATCAACTAAATAAATGTGTCTTTGATTTGTATAATATATGTATTGATTACTTTTTTCCAGATGATAATGCCACACCACAAATATATGTCACAAACTGTACTGTACATTGGGGGGACACCTGTACCAATATATCAAATACGTCTTTGAATAAAGATTCTCTGGTGCCTTATAATATTCTTTTTTTTAACATCATAACAGTTGACCATAAAATAAGGGTCTGTTTCAGCATTTCAATAATGTAGTAAATTGAAACAAAATTTAATAGTAACAAAATACCCCAATTTGTTTTATTCTCTGAGTTAAATGCGGAGCTAAAAAATCCTCTCATTATGTGCTATTCTTGCTACATTACAATAACATACCTACATGTCATAATGCGGAAGTTGGGGTCCATAATTTTCAACCGTGTTATGAGTGAGTCAACGTTGTAACGAATTTTCCATTTTTACTAACATAAATCCAAGTGCAGATCCCTTCCCAATCAAGGCCAACTGCTGTAATTCAAATAGAAATGAAGAAAAAAACATAGGAAGGCGAGGGAGTACTTTGAGACAAGTCTGGTGGGAAGGCAGAAATAAATATTAAGAATCTTTTAAATTGCAACAGAAGGTTAGCTTGGGAGATTTATCAACTTTACACAGTATAATGATATATTTTGAAACATAGTACAGAATTATGAATACCATTTACATTTATAAATAGCCATTTTTGGAAGTTTTGGGCCAGACACTTCTCCAATTATAGGGTAATCATGTCCACTTGAGCATTTGCTGTGACTGAACCATTCTTCCATTAACCCCTTCAGTTGTTTACATTAGACAAAGAAAGTCAAATTTATGTTAAATCATTCTTGAGTAGTTGATATAGAATAGGTGAGGAGTTTGTCAACAACGATGAATGTTGGATACACCTGAAGAAACAGGAAAAGTTGGTTTTATTTTCTGTTTCCATTTTTGCTTTGACGTGAAATTGAATCTACCATGATACACATTGTATATTGTCATTCAGCTCAAAAACACCACAATATGATTACTGAAATGTTTTTGTCTAATCCATCCGATTTTTACAGTTGGTTTAACCTGATTGAGTAGGGATCTTTTTATTTTTGTATTTAGCGATGTGTTTGCAAGCCAAATTTATCATTTTGAAAATTGGGATTCATGCTTAAGCCGTATCATAAGCAATTTTGTGTTATATCAGGCTACATTATTACAGGTCTACAGTGTACATACAGAAAAACTATCATTATCATAAAGATGGTGATGCTGTTGCGTGTAATGATTGCATTAGTCCATGAGCCTTTAAGACCACACTCTTCTGAATTTTCAGTACACAACAGACTTGCTAACATATATTTCAGGTAAAAATCTAAAAATTCAGTGCTTAATCCTTAAATCCTATTATTTCTCTAATGGATGGAATATATCATTTCTTGGTGCAGAAAGTGACTAAAACAATGCAGTAGAATGGTAGCATAGAAGTAACTCTAATGGACAATGTTGAGAAAAACTAAAAACCTCCCTTTGTATGCTGGGTTTAAAACCAAGAGTACTGCTCCCGTTTACTACCAGAATTTGCAGTGAATCATTTAAGTGAATGAAAGTTTTGTTTAATTGATCCTACCAGTGATATAAAAGGTCACATTAACATCTGATTATGATACAGTACATTACGTTACTAAGACTGGCACAAGTATCGAACACCCACTAAAGATGATGTAAATATATTGAATTGATGCAGAAGTTCCCAGTGCACAATCTTGGGGAAATCTTAGAATTCAGAAGCTAGCAAAATGGATTGCAAATGAACTTAGAGAGAGGAACATTAATTAGCATTTAAATACTTGTCTTTCCTCTTCTATCTTGACACAGAAAAAAGATGGGTCGCTAACTATGCCAAATTGGGACAAAAATTTCTTCTGGAAAAATGTGAAAAGCTGACCGAATTTCTACCTAATTCTAAAATCTAGCAAAGGAATCAAATATAAGCAATGGTTCAAAGTTGGAAAATAAAATGCAACATTTCTTCAATATTTTATTTATTAATGTTTAATAATATGGATGCTATACAATTTAATATCTTAATGTATTCTATCAAGTAATTTACAAGTAACTTGCTTTGCAGAACCAAAAATGAAGCTTGAATAAGTTTAAATCTAATTATCGTATAACAAACAATCATTTGAAAAATAAATAAAAATGATCATTAAAATTGATAAAACACACATCAGTAAGCAAGAAAAATTACAAAATAAATATTCTTCTAAGCAAACATCTACCAATGAATATTCTACCATCAAAAAACAAGAACAAAAAAAAAAGGTCCTACTTCAAGGAGCCCACTTGGAGATTTCCTGATATCCCTGTGGGCCAGTCTACCACTGGTTGCTAGCAATTAAAAGCCAATTTACGAGATTCTCAAGTGAAGAAAATGGTGGATAGATCCAGAACTACTTTCACAATTTTAATCTGAATGGAAACAACATGGAGAAAACAATCCCTGCGTTTGCCAAGTTTCAAAGGATATTCTTCATTACAAAGTGCTGGAACCTAGACAAACTGTTCCTATGCTACAGTGAGCAATTGGCTTGTTTGAAGGAAGAATTGGAAGAGAAAATACTTTCTGGATAAAGAAGATGACTGCTGATTTTGGTGCATGGCATCTATATATTATGTTGTAAATGTGATGCAGCAATCTATCATGAAGCTGTATTCAGAAGTTCTTCCATGTGCAGCGTATTCTCCAAACGTGTCGCCTCCAGACCATTACTGGTTTACCCCCCACCCCCCCATGTCTGGTTAACAGTTCCAACAAGTTCAAGATAGAGAAAATAATTCAAAGAAATCATCCTATTTGAAATAAACAATTTCACTGAGAGGTGGCATAAGGCCATGGAATGCTAGCAAAAATACTTTGATGACAGATTAATGATGCTATAAGTTTTTTAGGAATAAAAGATTTTATTTCATTCTATTAGATGAAGTCATTATCAATTTTTTTTTTTTTTTTACCTCCATCTTATTTGTTTTTACTTTTTAAGCCAACTAAACTCAGACAGGGCTTTACAGCGAGTAGATAAATTAACAGCACGAATCGGAATAAATGAGTTCCAGGAGAGAATCGTACTCACGTCCATCTATGCCCAACGCAATAAAAAGCAACAAGAAATAAGACAGATCTAAAACTTATAATGGATTGGTCCATCTAGAATAGATTAAGAGAGCTATAAATAAAACGGTTGTAATAAAATGTGATAGTCTATTGTAACAACAAATATTACTTGAAAAATTTCATGGGTGAAAGAGATGCTATATACGTGACCAGGAAAAAAAAAAAAGAAGTCATTACATTAGTGAGTGAATGACTCCCTTTTTAACTGTAGCCAATTTTTATAACTGCCAGACAGGAAGGGGGACACAGATCTGCTATATAGTTGGAGACGTTTATGGCCCAAAACTCATAAAACTGGCTGAAGAAACATTGTGTCAGTCCAAGCACACACAAAAAAGAATCTATCAAAATTACTATTGCAACGATATCAAAATGCCTCAAAATTCAAGAACGGCCAAACCAAAAAGTTCATGGCCAAATCCGTTTTGAAAAAAGTCAGATTTGTTCTTACTTTTTTTCTGAATATTTTTAATAAAATATTAAACTTTTGTAATGAAGCAAGTTATTTTTGATAATATAAATTTCCTAACATGACTTTTTTTATGATACTTTCTGTCCAACACTTTAAAACAGCTTGATTTAATACTTGAAAAAGAAAGACTTTTCATTAAAATACTCTATTAAATATGAATTACTTAATTACTCTACGCTCCTTAGACCGTACATAAATAACCCCATCAATTTTGTTAGGTATATGCTAGTTAAAAATAATGACTTACAATACTTCATCTAATAGAATAAAATAGGATCACTGATTCTAAAACACCAGTTAATAACAAACAGAAGAAATCAGGAAAGGAGTGAGTTTAAGGGTTTCAATTGGACTTGTACTTGTCATCAAGTTTTAGTGATTCAGTGGTAAGAACAGTCTCGTATTCAGCAAGTTACCCTCTGTTGAAGAGAGATGCGAGTTCAATTCTTACCCGAAACTTATTCTTTATTTCGATCTACTTTCTTAATTTACTTTACTTACTGCTGAAGGGGAACCCAGTCTGAATTTAGTTGCAATAAAAAGCAACAAAAAAGTAAAAAGTAGCCAAAAAAGAAAAAAAAAGATAAATGAAAAAGTGATAAAAAAATTTTGTTTAAAAAGTGCTGTCAATGTTTGCATTATCAGCCTAATATATCATACATTAGAGTTCAATTCTCACTTGGTGCACCCTGCATGTATCCTTGCACCAGACTAAGCTCTGGTTAGTAAATAGATATCCATGCATATGCACATACATACATATTTAGTACAAGAACTTGAAGATCAAATCATATCTACATGGATAGACTACAAAGTCCCTACTAATAAAGTATAGGTAGTTTCCAAGTTAAGAACACTTGACTTATAAACAACTTGTACTTATGAATGGACTGTCATGAATCATTTTTGTAAAAATTCTGTTACAGTGGTTTTTAAATTGAACTCTTTATTTATTGTATTTTATTTGCTTTCATCATGGGTTACATTAATATTATTATTATTTTTGTAATAACATTGAAAATCTTGGCAGTTGCTTTAATGCTTCATTCAATTAATTCTACAGTTTTGTTTACTGTAGTTTAACAGTTGATCATCACTCAGACCTTTCACTGAATAATGTTTCTCTGACAAACAGTTAGCTAGTAGCCATTTTGTAAAATGGCTGATATTTTGGAAATTTTATTGATTAAAATTTTAAGAATTTGTTACAGTTTTTCTTGGCTTTGCTGGAAAGAAAAAAAGCAAAGAAAAAACAAAACAAAAGACTAAACTTGTATATAAAAGTTTCATTTGCTAATTTATCAAATAACTTAATCGACTATGATGAGCCACAGCATATTGATGTCTTGCCGATTTTGAAGTAAACGAAATTGACTTTGGAATTTCCCATTCTACTCAATAATTAATGAAAATATGTTTTTTTATTTCTTCAAACAACAATTTGGGTTTTTTCTTTTTAGCAAAGCCTAGGAAAAAAATGAAAAAAGAAATTTTTAAAATTTTAATCAATGACGTTCTTGAAATAGAGTGTTAAGGCAAAAGGATCAATAAAATTGAAACAACATAGAATTTGCTTTAAATCAACATTGGTCCAAGTTAATTCATTTTTTGTGATATGAATTTTTTTTTTATCATCACAGCAAACAGTAATCACTCTTTACTCCCGTTCACACTGTTTATTGAATACTATAGAATGATGGTCCAAATCAAAGTTATGATAAAAAGCAGCTAAAAATTTAAGGTAAAAACTAGACAAAATCAATAACAAAAATATTATAATTACTGTTTTATTATTGTTTCTTTGATGTTTTTTATGCATAGGAAAGGTACTATATATGAAGACAAACATTTGACTACCCGATGCTAGATAAGCACCATAGATAATTGTTCTGAATTACCAACTGATCCCACTTGTAATCTAGGGACTGCCAGTATTTATTAATCAAAAAATTTTACATTTTAGTTGACTTAATCAAATGAACAGGAAACTTTGAAGTAACTTGGATAACTGATAGTACATATTGGTCAGACTAAGCCAGCCATTCTTAACAGAGGATATAACATCCCCTTTGGGGCCCTGGCACACTTGAAAGGGGCCATAGACTGACCATTGTGAGAAAGGAAGTCCCTAGGACAGTCATGGTAAAATACAATAGCTGATGAGAAGTCTTCCATTACTTCTCATTGTCCATAAAATGGCTGATTAAATCTAAAATAGGAAGACATTGCTGTTGAGCCAACTATTTAGGGCCAGACTTTATATTTTGGCTGCACTTGTGTTGAATAATTTTAGTTATTTTCAGAAAATAATCCACTCCAGTCCAGCAGAACCTTAGATGGGATTTGCTTTAGGGTATAATTTTTTTTTCAGAAGTCATTTTATAGCTGTTTAACACATTCCCACCAGCTAACCTCTGGGATTTTTTCTTAATAGGGATCACTTGACATGCACAAAGAATAGTGATTCTTGGCATTACTAACATAAATTTTATTTTTATGGCAGTTTTGATATTTCAATATCTATAAATGTTATAATGGTAGAGGCTTGCAAAAAAATTTTTCTGAATATCTGCAACCAAAATATGAAGTCAAGTAAAGTTAATTTTCACTCCAGATTAGCATCATTTGAGAGACAGAAGTAATGAACATCTGCCAAATAAAAAAGTATTCATACATACTGACACGACACTCTATACTCTAATGACCCATGAAGAATTAACAGAAAATAAACCTTTTGGCAGTTTGTGTTATTTTAGTTCAACTTAGTTGAGATATGTTTGTATTGAAAATCAAGGCTCACCAGCAGCATTATTCATCAACTTCCTCCTCATCAGAATATTTGACTGATACTTGTAGGGTTTGTACATTGTTAGAAAGAGAACCCCCTGAACACATAGTACGAGCCAGATTGAGTGATACACATCCATAAGCCCTGGTTTTGCAGGGGTGTTTCTTCAGCGCAAGAACAACACACTACCCTCATAATGCATTCTGGTACAGGTTGTCGTGATGCTGGGAATGTGACAAGCTGGAGGCATTTAGTTTCTTCATTCCTTTCCAACACATACTCAGTGGGATCTGCATTTGGGGATAAGTGAAGTGCCATCCTTCAGATGATACACTGGAAATAGGCTCTCTTCATATTCTCCTTGGATGCCTCTGATATTGGTTACATAGAAAAGAGCATGAGTATTTTAGTTAGTGTTTCTCGTGACTAAGCAAACAGCAGTCTATGTTTGCAGATAGATCACCAAACGAACTAATGCTACTCTTACCATCTTCAACAGCTTTCCACACTTTCTCCACACCTATTCCATCATGCATTGGAACTTGGTCACATCCATTCACAGCATGAACTGGTAAGAGTTCAAGGCATAGTTCTTCAAGTTTGTCTACTATAGCTCCTATGTCAATGACACCTCTTTCCTGACATATAGGAATTAATGTTCTGGGGGTCAGTGAGGGATTGGCTGTAGTTGTGATACAGTATCATACGGTATAGACATCAATGTTGCAACAGCCCTGACATGCTACCACTCCTCAGCTGATAGATAACATGTGCCATGTACAATTTCATCTGCCTCCTCATTGGTGATATAGTGATGCAACCTGCTGAGATCTCAGTGGGGGGTAGGGTCCTGGGCCAGTTATGACTAGTTTGCCGTTATATTCCAGAAACTATAGCTTTAGTCACAAGAGTCCCTATCAAGATATGAATAAGTTGTGTCATTCTCCAGGATTTTGAGAATTTGGTTCTGATGGAAAGTGAGGAGTTGGAAGACAGAACACTTTGCAGCCACTTGACCCTAAAGCCTTGCAAGCAGAATACTTAATGATGAACTCAATAAACCCATCAGATTGACAACCTTTGCAGCAAATACTGCTTGAAAGACTCCACATGGTTACTGACTAGAGCTCGGTTGGTTTGACTTGATGCTAGCCATAGGACAATCAATAAGACTGTACAGCTATCCAGAATAGTAGGGTCCATTTGGTCAGCATTCCTTAAGGACATCTCAACCCCTATTTTCTTCTTTAAATCTGCTTTGGAATTGCAGGTCTTTATTTTGCTTGAATCATCAGACAGAGCTTTTGGGTTGGGTACTAGCTTATTGGAAGGAACATCTTTGAAATCCACACATCTAGAACTGGTTTGTAATCCCATAATTCATGAGAAGATCAGTTCTGTGTCATTCATGACTTCAGGGCCAACTGTAACTCTCTTTCTCATCACAGCCATGGCTTCCCCATAATATCAATAACCTGCTTCTCAGCTCTTTGCCTTATCAACATCCACTAAAAGTGGAGCAAGAGAATCATTGGCAATATTTATAAGCTGCTCTCAATGTACATCCTGATCTTCTTAATGATTCTGTCTCTCTTTCTTGTCACTCTCCAAATGATCAACTGAATCATCCTTGTGAGTTTTCTGGAATCTGTCATTGATTGACTGCACACATGATAGGTGAAAGGCAATGTTACCAGGGTTTCTTGCTAGAGTGTGACTCCAACAATTCCTGCCTGGCAATGCCCACATCTCATGCAATTAGACAATGAATAGATCACTAGAGATATCACATGACATGCTGTCCATTCATGAAACAAGGAATTGTGATGGTAGCTACTCAATTGTCCCCATGTAGACCAAAAGTGCTCAGTCATAGTTTGGGTGCCAGCAGTGAAGAAGTACACCATCATTGCTTTCACACATTGAATATATAGAAGCCAATCTGCCTCTCTCTGCTCTGACAGATACCATCATGATGAAAATAGGCATTATGAGTCAATCAAGCCAAAGCCTACGACTTTTCTTTGCTCTGTTCTTTAAAATCTCGATGAGTACACACACACACACACATATATATATATATATATATATATATATATATATATATATGAAATACTATAAAGATGAAGGATTTCTTTCTTTGATTCTATAACCCCCTAAACAGTTGCAGCCAATGAGCTGAAAAATTGTGTGATGGTAATTTGATCCCATGATGAATATTGGATAGATGATGTCAACATAAAGTCAAGACAATTTTGGCATTTTCAAATCTAATAAAGATGGCTGCAGTCTATGGCCTCAATTCTGAGTACAAGGGTAACTTGACCTCAGGATGAACATAAGAATAAACTTAGTTTACTAATGGGTTGGAATACTTCTAGGTTTTATAAAATATTCGGATTTTGGGTCAATATTGCCTAATGGGGTTAATTAGAAGATTTGCTCATCAGATATTTGTAAATAAGAAATATGTTCACATATACCCCTGTACAGAAAATTATTTAATGCTGACAGCTGGTCAGCAAATGGTTTCATAAAGCTACACACATAGACAATATTTTGAGCTAATAACAAAAATTTTATATCCTTATGCAAGGTTCAACAAAAAAGAAAAAAAAAAAGGACCCTTTTTCTAATGCACTATATAATGAACAGTGTGATTTTTTTGGTTCTGTAGAAGACTTTCCAAATTTAATGGTAACAATTTTTTTGATAAAAATATCTCCTAACCACTATTTAAAACCACAAACTCCCATTAAACAGTAAGTCATATAAAGAGGAAAAAAATAAACAAAAAAAGAAAATAGATCAGAATGCACATTGTATCACAATGATCAATCTAATCTTGTTGGCTATTGTTAGTATCTTTGCATCTCCTACTTTTGATGGTCCGATACTATACTAAGTTAATAAATATATGGGGAAAAAAAACAAAAGAAAAGAAAAGTGGATTGGGACTTGTGTCATATAGCAATGATCTGCAAGCAAATCTTACAGGTCATTGTTAGTGGGTTTGATCTTCATTGGGACTCCCACTTTTGATTGTCTGACACCAATTTATGCCAAGTTTATTTGCTTATATAATGAATAGGGTGATTTTTTATTTCTCTATCCGTCAATTGATTTGAGGGTAAAACTTTTGTTGAAATATTTCCTACCAACCATTTGAAACAATAGACTTTTCCAATGAAACAAATTCAAGAGTTTTTTCTAGAAAGTAATTTATACCCATGATTTTTTTTCACCAGGTTAACTAGTAGCATAATAAAAAGTGCAGAAATGCCTAAAGCTCAAAGATTGCAATAGGCCAGGTAGATGTTCAATTTCAGTATTTCTGAGTTGGTTGGAATGTTTAAACTTTCTTGGTGTTCAAAAATAGATGAATTCGTCTGTATTCTATCCGTGTTTGACAAGCTCTTAGGGAGATGATGGCAAAAAAGGTTGAGAATGATTGGACTAGACAAACGATTGAGGCTAATGGGGAGGGGAAAAATGATGGTATTTCCTGGAATTGAGGACATCCTGGCTTCAAGAATGCACTCCAACTTTGACTTTTTGGAAAAAGATGAAAAAAATAAAAATTTAAAAAAGGATAAAATTCAGGAGTTAGTACTTTCACCCACCTCATGATGAGGTTTTGTGGATGGCATAATGACCACTTATAATCTGCATTCATTCTTTTTCTCACACAATATGGAGACATAGAGAGTTTATACCCAGTGCACTGATAAGGAAACATGGTAGAGAAGCACCTATACAATGATCTTCAGTTCCACAATTTGGTCTTTGGCTAAGAAGTGGTTTGTTTTTTTTTCTCACTTTCACTGGAACATCTGTATCACGACTAATAATAACTTGGTTACATGTAAGAAAATTTAGATGTTAATAGTTAATAACAAGGGGAATAACTAGAGATCAAAGTTACCTACCTTTCAACTTAAGGTAAATTTTTCATCTATTTTTCTAATTCCATCTAACATAATAAATATAAGAAATTTTGTTTCTTCCATCAAAGAACTCTGCTGTCAGGAGTGACAAAAAGTGGGTTATGACGTTGGTGGCTTTGTTTTAATGCACATCGAACACCGTCTCAATGCATCTGGGGATTCATTTTTGTGATCATGTATATTTATTAAAATTATTTATGATACTTGTACTTATTTACCATTTTATACTAAGTATAATTCATAGTCTTCATTCGGATGTCATCTATAGGAGTTCAGATTACTGTCTAGCATAGATTACCTCCCTCTGGGGTTTAAATAAGCCAATGAAAAAAGTAAACTACAGAATGAGGGGGGAAATTTTTTGAAATTATTGGGGGGGGGAATAGCATCTTTGACACCAGGAAATAGAGTATTATTTAAAATAATAGAATGCATAAAAGTGAAAAAAAAAAAATAACCCAAGTGTAACTGGAGTTTCCCCAAAGTATTTGAAAAAAAAAAACCAAAAAAACAAAAACAAAAAAAAAGCAATCAACTTTTGTGGCAAATAGCTTAACTATAAAGAACTTGTCATGAGAAGATTTTCCCAAGAGTTAATCTAAATACAGTAGATTCCAGTTAACTGTGACACTGGTTAATCAGGCCATTCATTTATTTGAACCAAATCTTGAAAAACTAAAACAAATCAATTATATTTAAAATTTTCTTTATTTACTTGGGCCACCAAACTGTTTGATTGGGCTAGCATGAGTAAACCAAAGTAACTTTTTGGTTGGGCATTACTGACTTGCTGATCTCCAAGTCAGCCAGTATCTGCTTGGAACAGCCTTTTAGGGTATAGATACAATTGGGTTTTATTCATGGCCATTTGGATATTAAGCCACAGAGAACTTATCTTTAATAGACAAGGATTAAATTAGCTGAGAATATAAATCATTATCTTTTTAAATTTGTAATAACTTGGAGATTTTAAATTGAAAGTAGATCAATTTTCATTTCATTCAATTCCTACCAATTCTTCTTAATACAACTGTATAGATTATAACTTTAGGTATCAGAATATCTTATAAGCCACAAAACATTGTAATAAAAATATAATGGCCAAAAACCGATTTTAGAGTTTTGGATTTCATTATTATTTTCATTATCTTTTGTGTTAAATACAGAATGAGTTAAAAAAAAATTTCCACATAACAATTGACAAAAACTTTGCACCAGGTTTTTTGTAATTTTTGCAATTTTTTTGTACATCTTAAGTTCCCCCAATTTCTTTGTCTTCCCTTCTAACTGTTTTTTTTCCTTCTTTGGGTTTTGGTAGAGTGGTCCTTCCCACAGAGCTGGTAGTATTGATTAATTTTTGCATCAAATACTCCAATGAGTGCAGTCCTGAATTTCAAGCAGTAATTATCAATTTAATTTAAAACAATCTAAGGCGTAATATACTTATGAGAAATGTACAACAAGACATGGTTGAAACATTGCCATCATTCCTGTTGTACCACATTAGGGTTAGGAGTCAGGGGAGGAAATTGGAGACCACAGTCATTGGAATTCGAGATACAATAATAAAGCAATATTACTAACTCTGAAGGAGGGACTGCACTTCTTTTTGGGAACCACACTACTTAATTGATACCTTTTTTTTTTTTTCTGTCATCCCCTTCCCTCTAAAATTCTGTTCACTTTTTTTGTTTTCCGCTCCCCTCTAATTATCTTCCTCTCTTTTAACATCTCTCTTTATATGCACCTGTGTTTGAGAACCAAATGCTGGTACAGAGATTATCACCATCTTTATTATCAATATAGTTTTTTAATGTTTTTCTTTTTTTCTTTTTTTTTTTTTTACACCCTTGACTCCCAGAGACTATAAATCCTTTATACAACTCAGCTCAACTGTGAGTTTCTGCAGCCTAAAGTCATTGGCTGCAGTTTGTTCCAGTAGCTAACATGATTAGGTCAATGATGGGTTGGAGAGTCAGGGTTGAAGTCAAGCTAAAAGTGGTGTTGTCCCCCCATAATGGTCTTCTTATATTGAGAGTCCCTCATAAGACGGACCACTAGAGTCAGTGCTGGCAATGCGCAGTTGAAGATGTTCAAGAGTATTCTGGAAGTGTTTGTTGATTTGTTCTGTTTCTTCATTTGCTTCCAAGTTTGGCAAATCTTCTCGGATTTTTGTGATGAGCTGGTTTAATACTGGAATAGTGATCTGAAAAGAGATTTTTTTTTTTCTAATTTTTAGTAAATTTCAACACCAGGAAAATAGCAAGAACGAGAGAAACAAGAGAAAGACGAAAAGAAAACAGGTAATTTTGAGTATGGAGACAGGGATGCAACAAATACAAACCATCAAGACTCATTCTGCAAATTCTCAAATTTTTGAAAAGTTAAAATTCAAAAAAAAACAAAAAAAACAAAAAAAAAACAAACAAATAAAAATTATAATTTTTAAAAGTTGAAAAATCAAAAAATTCAAATAAGGATAAACTAAAAAGTATTCAGAGAGCGCATACTAGTGATTCCTCAATATTTGGCTCCTCATCTAAAGCAATTTTTTCACTGATTCTGTTAGTTGGTATACTGAAGTATGTGAAAAACATTTATCATTTTTTTTTAAAGCCTATTTACTATTATTGGGCATCAATTGAAATTTGGCTCTAGTCTCTTCCAACATTTTCATTACACCTAACATGGTCATTAGAAAGATATTGATGAGCAGATCTTTTTTTTTATGGAAGAAGTAGGTGTCTAATGTCAACAGAAATTGAGTTATGTTCATTGAATTTATTCAATTGCCAACATCATCTAAAAATGTTGAACAATCTATGGCTTGTGGATTTAATTATTGATGGAGATATACATGCAAATATATATATATATACTGTTGAAAAGAAAATCTTATCCACTTTGCAAGACTCTTTTAAAAAAGGTATAGAAAAATGTTGATATATTTGGAGTAATTTTGGTTTTAATTGCAAAGATATAGCATTAAGTTAGTCCAAAAAGAAAAAAAAAAAGAAAAAAAAGAAAAAAAAAGAAAAAAAAGAAAAAAAGAAGAAAAAAAAGAAGAAAAAAAAAGTTGCGTTCTCACGGAGGATTTTCAAGCAATTTTGTGGCTTAATTGACTGAAATGCTAACATTTTTGGAGTTTTGGTTGATGTGTCAATGAAGATAAAGAACTTGATGTTTAAAAGATCTTTCAAAAATAGAATTTTGAATCAGGCAAAATTAGTCAATTTAATGATTAATTGACCAGATTATGCAAAAATACTGATTATTTATTTCTGAAAATATAGTGAGAAATGCATTTATTTACCAGGTATGGTCATATCTGAAGTTCAAAGGTCATCTTTAATCTTATATAAATTAGTGTAATTTAAATTTCCAGTGAATAGGCAAATATAGAGTGTTGTACAAGGTAACAAGCAAAGAAAGAGAGCTATCAGATGAAGAAAGATAGTCAGTTACCAGCTACCGTATACAATAAATGGTAATGTCTGTTTTTTAAAAAGTCTGTGAGAGCCTAGTATTATGTCAGTTTGTATTTGTTGGGTAAGTTACAGCTGAAAACATGAAGCTAAGTATTCAGCTTTTTTCTAGGAAATTTCAAATATACTTGTACCTCTTAGTCCAAAGTCAATGGATTGTTGATTAAATTCTCAATACCTATATACATCGCTAGAAAAAGTTCCATCAGCTTTCTAGCAGTGTATTATGTTAATTTGCATCTGTTGTTGATTCAATTCATAATGAATGTATATACATAAATAGATCATTTGAAAGAGAATCACAGCAGCCTCCCAATAGTGTATTATGTCAAATAGTATCAGTTTTAAACAATAAGATATGTATTTAGCATGTTTCAAAGAAATTTCAAGTATATGAATATCTCTTTGTCTATAATCTATGGGTTGTGGATCCAATTCATGACAGATATGTGTGTGTGTGTATATATATATATATATATATATATATATATATATATATATATATATATATATATATATATTGATATTGTTTGGAGGAAAATTTTATCAGCCTTCCAACAGTGTATCTTGTGAATTAGTGTCTGTTAAGCATGCTAATTCACAGCAAAAAAGATTAAATTAGTATTTTACAAGGAAAATTCAAGTACATTGTCCAAAGTCTACAGTTTGTTGATTCAAGTAATGAGGGTGGTATATACATACATATTGTTAGTAAAAGAATTCTGTCAGCTTCCCAAAAGTGTATCATACAATTTTTCTTCTGCTAGGCATGGAAAGTTCCAGCTCACAAATGCGTTATTTTTTTTAGCTTCAACTCAGTTACATTAATTTGTACAGCAATACCATAACCATACTACATCAAACCCACACTATTCAAGGTATTGCTGTGTGTATGTGTGTGTGTGTGTGTGTGTGTGTGTATATATAAGAAAGCTAGGAGTGATGAAAGATTAACACACAAAAATATAATTTTTTTAGTTTACATAAAGTTAGGAAACAAGTCTTAGAATTAGATTTTAAGAAATAATGTTTCTTATTGTACAAAAATCATATTTTCAATGTCTAAAAAAAGGTAAGTAAATCAAGTCATTCACCCTTTGTTTCATTTATCTCCCTACTTCCATTCATCCCCAAAAGAATTTTATTGATCAGATGAAGGACTGATATAAATGAAAATGGCACCCACAGACCAAAGTTGCATTCAAAGAGGAAAGATTCTCAGTACTTTGTCAACTTTATGCCATTCCTATTTGTTATCTGTAGGTCAATCATATTGCTATTTACACTTTCAAAGCAATTTATGATTGGGTAACCATACTCAGAGGAGACAATAAATACAAAAGAAAGCTTAATTACCAAGTGGATAAACCACTTGAAACCTTCTTGCAACAAGATCTCAAGTTACAAGACAAGTGGGTTCAACCAGTTCGACCTGTTCAAATACATATTCATCTCCTGTCCTTCACAGTAAATCTTTTGATAGCAGAAAGGGAACAGCCTCCTCCTCCATCAGAGGCAAGTCCTATATCTTAATGGCTAAGAGACAAAAGAAATTCTGAACTCAATCTTCACTCACTTTATCTACTTGAACTATTGATAAGTATGATTTCGATATACCAAGATATTGGTAAGCTCATGCTTGCGGAATCCTTCATATAATTTGCAAGCTGTCAGTCTATGATATAATAAACAGACAGAGAGGAAGAAGGTAAAGCAAAGACATGTGTTCATTTTGCCGGCTGCAGATAACGTGTCAATTTCATTTTCTATCCAAAATGAATACAAGTTAACAATACTTTGCATTGACCTCTCAAATTACTGTGCACATACACTAACACAGACCACAGTTATAGGTATGTCGTTTGCAATGCAACAGGCTTTTACTAGTTACAGATAAAATTTAACCTTTTAGATAACGAATACAAATAGTGTATAGATAACAAAGAGATATCTGGTTCTCTACTTTAACCCATCAAGAGCTCATCAATTAATCTATACAGAGTGAATCATACTAGTCTAGAATTCCAAGATGATAAAGTTCTTATACAATCAATTCACTTTAATATAACCTGATCAAAATTTGATAGTGAAATTAAACAACTAAAAGACATTCAGAGAGTGCATATACCTCTGCCGATTGCCATTCTCAATGAAAACTGAACGAAAATCAGTTCAAATACTTACAATGCAGGGGAGGTAACTAAAAAATTCTCAGATAAGCCTCAAAATTTGAAGTAAACAATTCTCCCTTTGCCCATGTCATTGGAATTCATCAAGAACTTTTGAAGATATACGAACAAATGTTAGTGAATACATAAATGTATGGAAGAAAAAAAAATCTCTTATAATCAAAATAAAAATTCCTGTATCTGCTCCAAAATTTAACCAATTCTTATTTGCTCCATGACCTACCCTACCAGAAAAATCTCATTGAAATCCGTTGAGAACTTTCGGATTGGACAAACAGCAAGCACAAATGAATACTTCTACCTCTCCCAATTTTGTTGGCAGGGGTTAAAAATGTCAAAGTGTTGCACTTACCTGGTCATTTCCTTTCTCATAGAAATAAATATAATGATTAAGCAGTTCAACAAACAGCTGGACTTGGACAGAACTGTCCATACATTGGTTAGCAATTTTGACCCCTTTCTTCAAACATTCAGCAACTCTTTTGCCATCATGCATCTAGAAAAAAAGAAATGATAATAATTAGTTCATTGACAAACATTTTTGACATCTCATATCTAAACATAGTATACCAACCAATTCAGTAACAAGTAAACATTTTTTTTCATGATTTATTCTAATAACTAATAGACATACCCAGTGCCCCTCAGGCAAATATGGTTTAACATTGGAATAAGTCTAATTTGCAGTATAAAGATAGACAGAAAAATTCTTATTGCATTCAATCTATAATACCTTAGGTCTCACCAAAATTTCTCAGTTTTAAGGAAAGAGATTTTTCTTTAAGGTATTATTTTTGTGTTTGGTTTTGTGTGACCTATTTCTAATTAAGTGCAACATAGGCCTCCACTGCTAAAACGCATACGTTGAGGTTCAAGAAATCCAACACAATGTTCTAACCAGGCCACAATCAATGTATCGATTTTGGAGCTGGATCAACATAATTTAAAAATTCTAAATGTAGGTAATTTTTACCTATATCTAACTATTGTTGAACCAGTAAAATATTTTGGGCTCTATGATCCACCTGCATTTTAATGCAAACTACGGTATAAAGCCCTGCGTTATAACAAGGGAGGCCTTTAAACTAGGCTGTGACTTTCTATCTGTCATACAAAAAATAAAACTAATGAAAAACTTTTTATTCAAATTCTAAAAAATGAAAAGTTTGAAACTGAAAAAGAAGCAGTAAAGTATTGTGAAGAACTGAATACTAGTTAAAAGCAAGAAGAGCTTAGCAGGAATCATCTTCATAGAACATCTTGACTGAAGCAAAGAAGTTGTAAGAGCAACCATCACAATGTATTGAGCCAGTAGACAGTAAGAAATGAAGTAATTGACCACATTAAGGAACTGATGTAATAATGAACTGACTTCTTGTTTTACAAAGTGTTATACTACGCATACTTCAAAGTTTTACTTATGTCAAATGGAAAAATTAATGTATCATTAGTTACATATTAAATAAAAATCCCTCCAAATGTAATGTTTCTCAAAGCTAACAAAATTTCAATTACAATTAAGGTGTTAAGAATTGAAAGTACAGAAATTTCCACCAATAAAATAAGCTTCCTCCCTCAGGATATTTTGTAAAAATAAATGATTGAAATAGGACTGAACCTAGCTGAAAATCATGAAATCACTTGCCCCCTTCCCTGAGGGTAAAGAAACACTATAAGAAATCCAAACAATCCCAACTAATCATAAATGAAACTTGAAAACCAAAATATATTCTTATATATTTCATCTGATGAGGCAATGTTGTTTCAATAAATGGATTAATGAAGGCAATCATTTGTTCATTAAGTGCAAATATCTGTCAAATTGAATGTTACCAGAAACAGTATTTTTTACCTATTTTTTTTTTTTACTCTTTTCAAATTCAAACATTTTAATAAAAAAAAAAATGCTCTAACACAATACAGAATATGTATTTATTTAGATCATATCAAGGATGCACTCTACAAATTTGATTGACAGGAAATTTTCAGCTGACATCAAGGGTTTAATGTACCCGCAAACCAATTTGATGCAAAAATGATATTTGACAAAATAAGGCCAAAAAATCTAAGAGAAAATAATTGGAATATGTCTTTGTTTCATTTGTAAGAATGCATTAAATTTCTAATACGTTTTTATCAAATTTTGTAGAGTAATTTTGGTAACTGAATTCTTTTTTCTTATGTAAAATTTGTGGCAAGAACGTTACGGCTCGAATTAATGACAAAAATGACGGATCACTTATTACTAGAATTGTTTTGAGATTTTACAAGAGTTTTCTTTTTCACAATACATTTATTTGTAAAAGTAGATGTTTCCATTTGTACTGGACAATGCACAAAGTCTAAGAGCCGACACTGTTTATGTGCAATTTTATCCATAGCAGGTATCATTTTTGGTTATATCAATTAATATGATCTGGTTCATATCTCCTATGTTGAATTTCATAGATTATTTAAAATTTTTTACTGTACTCTTCAGTCAAACAATTCTACAACTAAAAAGCTTCAACTTATTACTTTATCGTTTTTGATGTTTAAAAAAATGTGTTATTTTTCACATGTTTATCAATTCAAAATGTCAATTTAGAAACAAAAAACTTCACTTGGGAAGATTTAGTTTCACTTCATAGAGTCATGTTTTGTTGAAGCAGACACTTCTTGCTTGTTATTCAAATTTAGAATCGGCATTAGAAAAAAAAGGGAAGGAAAAGGCTGACTGTGTGTGTGCGCATGTTTTTCTTACAACTATTACTAATACTTACAACTGTTTTATTGATGAAAAAAAAAAAAAACAAAACGGCAGAACTTGTATAAGAATCAATTTCATTTTAAATGACCCGAGGTCAACCTCACATAGCCTATGTGTAGAGTTGACTACAGACCAAATATTAGATCAATAGGCCTCATAGTTTTAGCAGAGATGAGGCAAAAAGCAAACAAACAAATGCTCAAATATTAGCATAGGATGAAGTATTGTAACAATATTCTAAATTTTGACTAGTTTTTGCCTTCATCTTGGATTTAAGTTGTTTTCATCACAACTTTTGTTGGAGAGTTCAAGTTGTGATATAAACAATTGAAAATCAAGAAAGTAAAGACTAGTCAAAATGAATAACAAGTAAAATGTTTTATTAACAAATGGCGGCTGTGATTTTCAGGTCTATGTGGGGGAGGGGGATTTCAGTAGAAAATGTCATTTTTCCCTTGGGGAAAACAACAATGTGAAACATCAGATTTGCCTATTATTATACAAGCAGTTCCTATTATTGCTTTCATCACCATCTCTAAGTGGTCTTGAACCATGATCTGTTTCAATACCATAGTAAGGGGACCCACAAAAAAGAAATTTTCCATGAGCTTTCATAAGCTTACTACAGGATGGAAAGAAAAAAAAAAAAAGGAGTTCTTAAATGATCTTGTCAACTCATCCCAGGTAATTAAAAACTGTTTTCAGGGAAATATTGTTTTTCACTGATTAATCTCAATTTCTTCTATAAAGAACATTTATTATTCAGGAGAAATTCAATTTTTGTCCCTGCACTTCAGTTGTGCTTCCATAGATCACAATCATGTGTTATAATCAAACAAGAAAAAAAAAAGAAAAAGAAAAAAAAAAACTGATACCAGTAAAATATTACCTGAAAGGTTATTAATAATCATCTCATATTTTTATCAAAATTCAATAATTGATTTTTGGTAGATTTTTTAATGTTTACACCCCAATATCTAATGAAAAATATCACAAACAATTTTTCACACCACTTTTCAAGAATATCTCTGGCTCCTTCAAAATTTACTACCATCTTTCTTCGTAGTCATGGCAAAGATTTTGATAATAAAATCAACTTTTACACAAGTTTTTATTTTTTCCTCAGGTGTCGATTTCCCTCTTGAACTCCAAATTGAAATCACTGTCTTCAAGCAGCCAGTCCAGTGAATTCAACCATATAAGATTTCCATAAAAATGAAAAGTATTTCTGAACAATTCTTTTCAAATGATTAGTTTTAATTCACTCACCTCTTCTTGATCCAATTTTTTTCCTGACCAAAAAAGGTGTGAGCATATGGATACTCCCCGGCATTGATCGGGCTTCTTGAGTAACTTGGAAGCAGCCAAAGCACACTGAGTGCGAAGAGGCTCATGATTCTCTTCTGCAAAACAAGACATCTGTTCCAAGGTTCCAATAATCAGAGTAATGGCAGCGAGTTGGGCTTTGCTGTCACTGATTTCATCCTCATAAAGCGAGAATGCCTGGAAAATAATTCAGTTAAAATAGAATTCATGAGTTTACAATTCAAGTTGAGAGAGTTCAAGTCAGCTGTCATATATTGAATTTTTATATGAACCATTGTCAACAATTAATTTATAAAAAGTATTTCTTCCATTTTAATTTCAATTGCTTTACATTAGTATGAGACTGGTGCAAAAATTATTGTAGTTTTAGTTATTTTTAACTTCAATGATTATTTGGGAATGGAGTATTATTCAACTATGTTCATGGAATATATTTATTTGAGGCTGTCTAATCAAATTTGGAGCAAATTCAAACAATTTTGTTGCAGGAGTTCTAAATGGGATGCAAAGCAGCAGAAAGTGCTCACAATATCAACCAAGTATTTGGCGGCCAGAGGACCATCAACAAATGTATGGTTGAACTTTGGTTCTCAAAAGGTTTGAATCAAAGAAGAGAGACATGGACATCCTTCTGTGATTGATGACCTCCAATTATTGAAGTGGATCCTCACAAAACAACTTCAGAGGAACTTAACTTTCATCATTCAATGATTACTCAACATTTGTACCAAATTGGAAGAGCAAAAAGCTAAACATGTAGGGCAAATGACCCAGGAGAAATTGAACAAAGTAGGCTACAAAACTACAAAACTAGCTTACTCACCACACCTCTCTATTTCGACTAATAACTTTTATGCTAAATGATAATGATAAAATTGGTGGAAAACCATAATCATTTTTGCACCAGCCCAATAGTATGGTAGTAATACTATCTTGATTTTTCTTATTAAATGAAGAAGCATTAAGTTTGACCAGTATTTCTTTCATCTTGATTTTAGATGCTATTCATTGCATTAGTGATGAATGTAAACTGATGGTATCAGTAGTTGTGATGAAAAACTAAAAATTAAGCAAGATTACCATTTGTTTCAAAAGTAATATCTTCAAGCACTGATATGTTTAGCTGAGATGGGCTGATCTCAAGCAAAACATTTTTTAAGCGAATAAAATAAAATATGAAATATTAACAGCAAGTATTCACATCTTTTTGCTGGACAAAACAGTAATTTAACTAGCATCCTGTGATGTAGGTAATAAGTGATTCACATATGTTTTAACCAATTTAATAAAAACTACTACCATAGATCACTTTATCTCTCAGTGTTTGAAGACTGTTACAGAAACATTACAGTCCAAATTTTGAAGATACAAATCTGAAGATACCACAGTTATGGGTTTGGATGATTTGCAGTGAGCAGTAGTCTGCCAAATTAATAAACCATTCGCATAAAGCGTAACATATTCATTATTTTTCTCTTAATAGGAAAGTGGGATTCTTGATTGAAATAATAAGGAAACTCCCAAACATAAGTAATTTGAATTGGTCTCATTTGACGAGAGAAGAGAGAATGTAAGAAATAAACAAACAAGACTTACCTGGGACATGAACTCATATGCAACTGTTTCATAGTTTTCAAACTTGATCTTACCAGCAGCAATTGCTCCTTGAAGGAACAATCGTAATGGCATTTCAGCTTGTTCGGCTTTGATCAAGGCACCAATTGTCTGGTGACAAAATGAAAAAATGCGGCCACATTTCTTCTCCCATTGTTCATCCTTATGGAGAAAAAAGAAAAAACATTTTCTTGAAATATTTGGTAGGGTCTATTGAACTTTTGGGGTCAAAAGCTGACTTTTGTATATGAATTAAAAATACATAAACTGCAACTTGCTGATACACATTTCTGATTTATATACATCTAGAGGAGAATCCCGGCATTGCCCAAGAAAAAAACTTCCATAACATGTACGAAGAAATAATGATAACAGCATGTGGGCCCATCCAGAGAGTGCAAGAAGTTACTTCATCCTTGGACAATGTGGGGAATCCTAGTTAGTATTTTAAAAATTAGGAAATATCACCTTTAACATTATTGGGGGGCTCACATTAATCACAACCTAATGCATATCTAGTTTAATTTATTAAAAAATTAAAAAAAAAAATAAAAAATTTTTAATAAAATTACATCTTTTTTCCTTCTGATTTTTAAACTATCAAGACCAGCAGGTCTCCTCAGTCACTAGTTTGGACCTTTGATTCTGCCAATGTAGTGTTCTATCTTGTATCACTGTCTGAATAGTTGAGTATGTAGGATAGTAAAGTCTAGGGTGACAAACAGATAAGCATATGACACAGTGAGTGAGGGGGAGGCAGTTGGCATTGGTACTTAATTTTCTCTTTATCAGCCTGCATACAGGAACAGATATCCAAATTAAATATATATTTATCTAAAGATAAATTGAAAGTGACTTTAATCTTAAACATTTATTTTTATCAAAAATTTGATCAATGAAAAATGTTACCCATTAAATTGCTATAAATTTAAAAATACAACTCATTTTATCAAAAATCATCTAAATAGCTATTTCTGCTACGTAGATGCCTCTAAAACATCTAGATTTAGATGAATAACATCTGAATTGGCCACACTGTAATGCAAATCCAGATTACCTCACATGATTGTAGCAGAAGTAAGTTCGATAAATATATATCTTTGTAAGACATTTATTATTTTAAATTAAACTTCTTGAAGCAGAATAATTTAAGTATACAATTGATGTTATAGAAAGATAAAGAGAAAATATTCCTGTTGTAGTAAGTAAGATATTAAATTAATTAATCTTGTCTGATGATGTTGCTTTGCTTAAATTTGTCAATTGTGCACACGAACAAACATTGTTTCATGGTGTTAGATAGATGCAGATGTGGTGCCATAGCCAATGGGGTTTCTGGTCAAGAGGGCTCAGAATTCATCCTTTGTTTCTCAGACTAGTTCTCCTATGTAGAATTTTTTTTAGGCGTTCCTACCCATACCTTTGTGTGTGTGGTATCCTCACATTAAAAACACCTATGTCACATCTTGTTCTCAGAGTTTGGGTAGATAGGAACACTGAAACAAGCACACATCCATATAAGATTAGATTTCATTATCTATTTTAGATTATTTACTGAAACAGTTAATACAACCTGAAGTTGTCACTTCAGTGTCCAAAACCATGCTGGAAAACATGGTGGGGTATGTGGTTTCCTCTCACTGATGGACACGGAAATCGCACATCTACTTAATCATTATTTAAGTATCTTTTGTACATACCTGGGGAGGGGGGGTGTCAATGAGGGATAAAAGATTTCATAAAGTCTAACAAGTTTTGGGACCTCTATTATAATGCTATTCATTCTACCTGGTCACTACAGCATTGATACTTCAAGTATTTAGAAAGTTGATCTTTATACTGCTGGTTTGCCTGCCTAGAAAATCTGCCTTCAAAAGTGATTTTTATTTGAGCTCTGAAACCGAATACTTGAGTCAGTTGGGAATATGCGAATATCTTTCTACAAGAACCAGAGTTTGGTGTTCATGAAAAAATAAATATCAAAAACAAAATTTGGGATGCTGGTTTTCTATGCATGCAGACAGGAAGAGATTCCCTTCCCACCCTATCACTTATCAAATTATGAACTGAACCCGAGAGAGAGGGATATAAAAAGTGAAAAAGTAAACATTTACAGACATATTCACTACATATGTATGTAAAATCTCACTTTTTATATTCCTTTCACTTTGTATATATTTGTCTAAGAAACAACTCAGTGGAAGTTGTGATCAAATGGTGGTGGAATGGCTGCAAGGCACAGAAACCTCACTTCAAAGTCTGAAAATTGAGGATGAGAAACAGAATTTGGGTTCTCCAATCTATTTGTTCTTAATTGTGTTTTTTTTAGTTTACTAGGGCTGCAATGAACAAATCTTTTCATTATTGATTAATACCTTGATTACTTTCTTGATTAATTGATTAGATGTTCATAAAATGTTCTACAAAATGTCAGAAAATGGTGAAAATTGTTAATCACTCTTTTCCAAAGCCACAGAACAGCAATCTCAATAGTTTTGTTTTGTCCCAAACCCAAAGATATTCACTTTGTCATATGGGGCTATGTTGGTGACTAATTTAATAGTTAACTAATCAATTAATTGTTGCATCTCTACAATTGGAAGATAACTTCAGTTTTGTTTAAAACTAATTTATTTGAATGAAGTAAAATAGTCATTTATATCCAAAATATCTTGATAGAGTTTTTATCATACCACTAACACCAATAGATAACATTTCAATTTTAGGATGTATCACATTTTTACATCAGGAGATTAAAATTGTTTTTTGGGATAGTTCCAGTATTATGGTGAAAATAATTATTCAGGAGCCTTGTTGCAATTTAGAAGACTACCTACCCACCTCATCTGGCCTTGTGCTATACCATGCTCAGTGAATATTGAGAAATGATAATATGCATATGCTCATTGTATGTGGATTGCTTACAACTAGTTTCCTCATTTTTGTTGTTTTAGTTTTTCATAACATTTTACCACACAGGGTGTCCGTTGCATTAAAATTGTGAAAAAAATAAAAAACAAATGGATCTGATTAATCACTCAATAGAAACTGTCATGCGGTCAACATCTTTTGGCATCATGTTATGATGAAAGTGATCAATTGAACATCAGAAAAAGGGGTAATCAATGAATAAGTCATTTCACTTGCATTTTGTTGTGCAATAATCACTAAAGAAGCCCAAATATTAAAAGAAGTATTAATGCTGCTGACAAAAACTAACGGATCGATTTAGCATAAATTTACATTGCAAATAGAATTTCCCAATAAAATCTATTTTAGGGAAGAATTAAAAAAAACAAAAAAAAAACCAAATGTTCTTCAAGACATGAGTGTATGTTGAAATTTGCAGCCTGTATACGCGATACATAGCTATCCATCCAGACCAACTTAAAAACTGAAGAAACCTATGTTGACAACAGTTTTGGTCAATGTTTTTTAACAGCCACAACAAGAAACTTAGTCCAAACCAACCTATACACAAGGACTAGCCTGTTGCATTTGGCCACAAATTGGATACTCATCAGTTTTTGGCATGGATTGAATGGAGACCCATTTGATGTCTTATCCAACTGCTCTGCTTTTATTTTGGAATGTATTGTCAAACATTATGTTACATACAAATAGTCATTCAGAAATTTTTTGCTCATCATAGTGACAGTGAAAATTTATCAGTGGTTTAAAGTAGTTTCCAACAGCAGGATTACAAAGGAACCAGGTCTATAAAATAATCTACTTACCTCATCCTGGAGAGAATGGTAAAGAAAAGCTAAACGGTAAGCAGCAAAAACAATAGGAGGTAGAGTATATTTGATCCGAGCATTGCCACCATTGCTAAAGTGTTTACGAGCTGTATTTAAAATCTGGAATGGAGAGAAAACAAAAGTTTTAATTTGAAAAACAAAAATTGAAATATCAAGCAATAATATCGAACAATATTCAAAATGAATATAAAAGGATGAAATGATTTTAGAAAATATTCTTTTAAAATAGAAAGAATTTCTTTTTTAAATTACTAATTGGAGCGACTACTATACTATACATATATTTCCCACAATTACTTGAATGGTTAGAAAATACATTATGTAAAAAGAAATAAAGTAAAATATATTTTTGTTCAATAATTTTTGATGTGCATAATTTTTCAAAATTGAAGACACAAAAATTAAAGTCATGACACACTCAACTTACAGACAACTAGTACTTATTCTTCATTTACATCATCATTGTCATGCTTCACTTATAATTTTCATATCAATTATTATATCATTATTATAATTTTCATATATCATATCATAATATCATTTTTATATATCATCATATATCATATTATAATATTATAATATTGTCATATTATATCATATGATATTATGATATTGTCATATTATATCATCATATAATATAATATTGTCATATTATATCATCATATTATCATTTTCATATATCATTATTATATTATATTATAAAAATCATATAATATAATATTTTACTTTCATTATTAATTATTATGTACTTGATATGTTTAAAATATTTTAAAGCATTTGGAAGAGATTTTCAAGTATCATATATGCATAGAAAAGTCAAGTATCTACGATGACAAACATTTGGTTAACAGATACAAATTTAGAATTTGTATGTACTTGCTTTGATTTGCCTACAAATTTTACTTGTAGCCAGGAAAGGATCTCATTTGTAATCAAGGGACTTACATGTATACAACAACCAGGGACGAAAGAGAGCTATTATCATTTTCACAAGAAGTCAAGTACTGCTGAAACTTATTTGTGCCACATGCATTTTGGAAGAGAACCAAGCTGTTTAGAGTCTAAAGAAATTGAAAATAACCTACATGAAATTGTTGGTTGGGATCATCAGATACCATCAGATGAATGAATCTTCCCATCAGGCCTTGCTCTTCAGCAAAATCCTCAGGATCATCTGGTTCATCAGGCTGATCACTCTGGTCTATGATCAGTATGGAAACTATGTTCAGTATGGCATCCACCTAATTATGAAAAAAAAAAAAAAAAAAAAAAAAAATTGGTTAATGTTTTGTTTGTGAAGTACTTGGCTGTAAAAAAAGAACTTATTTCCATATTTCTATAAACAAAGTGTTTCCGCTCATTCTAGAAAAATAAAAATAAATGCATTAAAATAAGTGTATTCAGGATAAGAAAGATTTGTCTTTAAACTGGAATATATTCTGTTATTTTACTTGACTGGCATTGAACCTATAGGTTATTTGAATTCCAAGATTATGCATTTTCTTGATTCATTTTTGACTTATCTTTCCTTCATCTTGATGTTGCTTTTTATCAAACATTTTTATTGTTTTGTTTTTATGACATAATACTAGTCTCAAGTTATTTGAATTCAATATTGTACCAAGATTACAAGTGTAAAGTGGCATTATGACTTGTGCTCCATTTTGTCAAAGGCTTCGGTGGCTGAATTGATTTAGACATCATCCATCAGAAAAACAAAAAAAAACCAAAACAAACAAGAATGCAGTGTAAGATGGACAGGACTAGCAAAAAGTTAGTGAACGCCAATGCTTATATCATCGTAAAATAATGGTGGGCTGCCTTAAATTGTTCAAGAATTTAAGGGTCTCACCTGGTCAGGGGTTGGGATCTTTGTATCATTCTCAAGGGCACTGTTGATGAGGAAGGCGCTCATCGTCTTACGACCGTGATAGTCAAAATATTCAAACAGTGGACCAAAATTTTTCAGTTCTAACACAGTCAGTAAATTGTGGTAAGTGTCGATTGGAATCTTCAGCAAGTGCATCAACTCCTTCGACACTGGGGTCCCATATTTGAGACTGAAATGCAAAAATTAGAAATTTTAAAAAAATTACAACTACATTTTTTCACAAGATTCAAAATAAATAGCATAGTCTATGATTTTGAAAAAAGCCATTAACATTCAATGAGTTTTTCGTACAATTGGACTTTTTCTTATTCATTTTTTCTTGGACGATCCATTCTATGACCTTCTTCAGTATAATGCAAAATTTTACAAAAACAATTGAAAAATGAAAAGGATTTTTTGAAAAAAATTCTACATGGAGAAAAATAGTTTCCATTTTTTGATTCATTGATCAAAAATATATAAAAATCATCTGAAATAATTAACAACTTTTCCAATGTATATCTGTGTTATTATGTATAAATAGGGGCAATCATTAGGTCCATTTCTTCATCCACTGAAGGATGGAGGGTAGAGCAGCTGAAATGTGATAAAGACAACAAAGACAAGGATATTGGTGTGAGAGAATCATGGTATAGTAGTAAGAATGATTGGCCTACTATTGTAAGATGGAAGCAGGAAAAACTGATTTCAAAAGAAATGTTTTTCTATATCATGGAATTAGTGTTAATTAAAAAAAAATTCTATCGGTGTAAGTCATTCCTTAAAGTGTTAAAAAAAAAAAAAAAAAGAATAAAAAAAAAATGATGTAAGTAAATGTTTCACATATGTGTTCTAAAAGAGGTTTCTAAATTTAGAATAGAAAACTGAGGTAACATTATTCAGAGATAATTTACAAAACCAAACTCGATAGACCTTAAACATCTTCATTTATCAGCTGTAACATATTTAAAAAAGCAAGTGTGAGTGTAATAGCATTTTATTTGAAAATGGAATAAAATTCAAAATCAGAAAACTTTCAAGCCAAAAATGACTGTTTAGATCTTTTACTTCTGGTAATGGATGCAAAGAAAGGATTATTGCTTTGACATTTCAAGTCTGGTTGTTTAAACTATGTGTTCATTTCAACCAATAATGAAGTGCCAAGTATTCACTTTCCACTTACTCCACAGCAGAGACACCAGTTACAACAGGCAAGCAAACCAATAGTTCTGTGAAAGAGTCCCTAATTCATGCAAATATTATCAAATAAGAAAACACCATAAAATAGTCAATTGTACCTATGCTCATTGGCCTTACTTGCTCAATAGTCGCCCCACAGTACCATCTTGTCTTAGAAATTTAGATAGGAAAAAAGGCGGAAAGGTAGAGTAGCTGAAACACTGAGATAAAGTCAAGACAAGGAAGCTGGTCTGAAAAAAATCATGGTATAACAACAACAACACCATATCAGAAATTTCAGACAAACTATTAGCAATCTTCAAATCACTGCTGGTCAGTCTTTTTCTGAAACAAAACTACCAAATGACTATCATCCTTCTCACAAAAAATAAATAAGTTAAAAATCAGAGCCTTGAGGTGATTCATTATATTAGGATTTAGGGTTGGGGTTATTCATTGATTTGAGCAATCTTTACTGGTAATAAATGATATCTCTATTTCTGGTATCTTACTACAACTTTGTTACACTTACTGTTCTAACTGTAAACGGTTGAATATTTCCACAGTTGTTTCTAAAACTTTGTCAACATAATCCACTCGGTCTGGATAACATTTAAGGGCCAATTTTATAAGAGCTACCTGCAGAGCTACAATATCTTCAGCAGGCATTTCAGGTCGATTCTGGAAAGATATAAAGAAAGATTTAAACATAGATGACTCTGGATAAAAGAGGAAAGAAAGTGAAAGGAACAAGTTATTTGTCACATGATGGAACTTTCCAAGATTGTGATCTACAGAATTCATGTAATTAGTACAGAGTGTAACACAAATAGTACAAAGTAGATCTAACTGATCTACTGCCTCAGTTGTCTTCATTTTCTGAATTACTAAAGTAGCTGTAAGGATTTAAAAAAAAAAAAAAAAAAAGGGGTGTATTACATGAAATAAGTTTTGGAGTAAAGGTCTTTAAAAAAACAAAAATACTTTTGATATACCGTAAATGCTAATCAGTATTACTGCGGCATTACCATATTGGTCAAACTGGAAACTTGTCATTTTTGGTGATATCTGTAACAGTGATATTCACTTATGAACAACTTTTACCATGTCCAAATTGGAAAATCTTTCATATATTTTTCATTAAATTTAGAAATACACAATTTACAATAAATTCAGTATAAATGTGGACACCTTTCCACAAAGTTAAAACAAGATAGCTTGTAAAATAAACTCTCATGGAAAGATTCAAAATAGAAAACTAACCATTTCTAGTTCAGTGCCTTTAGCATTCTTGCCTTGTTCCATGTCTAATCCTTCTGTATATAAACAAGTCTGCCAGTGTCCAAGCGTGCACTAGCCTGTTCGCAGTAGGCAGAGGTAAAACTCTTTTTTTAATATAATTTAAATTTGCTTTGAAGCCAACTCCAAATTGTGCATATTTCAACCTTCTCTTTTCATTCTGCATGCTTTAATTACGTATGTTCATTATTATATTCACTACATTAATCATTTTGTATTAATAATGTTCTGTAACATGTATGTTCGTCTTTATTTCTCAAATACTCTTGTTGATAATTAAATGGAAATACTTTTATAAATTAATGTCTGAATTTCTTTTGCATGTATTCTGTTATATTTGACTGAAGTTCATATTCAAACAGTACTAAAAATATAAGAATACATTTTTTCACAAACAATGGTGACCTTAACTATTCAATATCTACAAAGAAATATTTTCGGGGGGGGGGGTTCATCTTCAAAAGCCAAACAAAACCATTAACACTATCATCTTTAACATATCAAACAATGTCGCATTCTTAGTAATCAAATTGGAGTTGAGTAAGTTGGTGTGTATAAAAAAATCTGGAGGTACTTATGGAGTCTCTGTGGTCAGGGAATTGCAGGAATATGTCTCCTACAGGTAATGTGTCATATTCATTGAAAAACATTCAAAAGGGGTAAGTTCTAAGGCTAGGAAGTACAGCTGAGAAAAACTGTGGATGTAAAACATTGTCAACTATAGATGCAATCTTTTCTTATAACCAAACTGGATAACAATGCGAACATAACATATACTAAAATAGTGTAACACATTCATTTTATGTTAAGCAGGAGACCCCTAATTCAAAACATGTAACAATCCAAACAGGATGAAAACAAAGGTACTTCTGCAAAGTATCATTAATCACCGCTACCCACAACACTAGTTAAGATACTGTTGTTGGGTTACGGTTTTTCACATGTTCTGACATTTGTTTCTACTGGGATTTAGGTTATTCACATATCTATGTATCCTTAAATCTGGGCCTTGCCTAGTCCTGACTGTTCATAAAATTTTGCACACACTCCCCTCAATGAGCAGGGAAAATGATTTTGCTTTTTTTTAAAAATTCCCTTCCAAAATGAGATTTTAATAGCGGGGTTGGGGTGGGGTTTCAATTTTTAATGAAAGTTTATGCTGAATTGGTCACTTGGTTTGTGTTCACCCTTATTATTTTGAAAATTAGTCACTGGGTGGTGGAGACTTTTCCTGGGTTTAGATTATTCATGGGTTCTAAAATTTATATACACTAGCTGTACCCATGGAAAAATTCAGTTGTTGATACCTAAACTAAAAATAAACCTTAATATTTATCTCAGGCTTTTGTGTTTCAAAATATGCCCGTATCTTCTCATTGTCTCCCTTATCCATTTTAATTTTCGTTGCCAGTATATAAGATTCATATGCCAAATTTCCATACCCTGCTCAATAAACCACTAAACTTTCTTCCTTTCCTTCCTCTTATGTATCTGGATTTAGTCCAGCTCTAAATGTTCAGAGGAGGAACTAAATTCCACACGCTCACACTTCTCTCAATGAGTAAAAAATTTTTGTTTTTTTGAGCACAGAAAACTCTAGAAAAAAAATATTGAGATATTGAAAATCCAATTAAGTGGGCCAACTTATCCCATTGATGGCCCACTAACCCACTTTTACAGTATAATTATTATTACTTTAATGGTTTCTACATAGAGAAAAGGTGAAATAAACACTATATACAGAGACAAACATTTAACTAACTGACACTCAATATGCATTGTACATAACTGACTTGCTGAACAACCCAGGGAACGGAACTCATTTGTAATCTGGGGACTCCTTGTATAATGTTTGTTCTTTGTAATTAATATTCATCACTGAATTAAGTGCATTGACAAGGACGGAGAACAAGTTGTAAAATAAATATTTGTTGTGTGAAATAATGTGGTTTCATCAAGCTACAGACTTATTGACGTATTTCTGTATTTAAAATGAGTAATTTTTCTGCAATAGCAGTGACTGATACAATAGAATTATTGGATTGTACAAACCTGTATAATCAAAGCAATCTGCTGTGTGAAAATATCAAAGAGAGGAATGTCTGCAGGTATTCCAGTGCTTTCTTCATTCTGAGCATAGTGAGCCAACCTTTTAAGGGAAAAAAAAAAAATTATTCCACACATACAGAATGCAATATGTATCCATATATTTTTCTTTTGTGTAACACTTTTCAATGGGCATAGAACGTTTGATATTGGTGCCATCAGGGTGATTTCAATTGTGATTTCAATCCAGCAACAAAACCTGAGGTATTTGCAAAGCATTCAGAAGAACTTTAAATTTAATCTGGGAAAGGCAAGGCAGCAATAACAAGGGGAACTAGGAATTGTTTCCCATAACTGAGAATGAACCATAAGTGAAAATCTCCTTACTCTCTCAGTAAACTAATTTTCTTTTCTGCTCGGTACTTTACTACCCTCTTATTAAAATACTTACTTCTTTCTGTCTTCAATTAATAAACTGCCATAACTTTTCCTTATGCTATTACTGAAAGCATAATATTCAAATGCAGGAGGGAAAAAGCAGAAGGATATATATCAGCAATCACAAAATCACATCGCAAAACTAATCCTTTTATTTATTAATGAAAGTATTTAGGATTGGTGATATAAAACTTATGCCAACATTCAAATTAAAGCTCAACCCTACCTCAAGGTCTGTGGAATCTATAAGAATTTTTTAGAAAAAGGCAAGACAATCACAGTAGCTCTTTATTCACAGCAACCTGAATGGGTGGAGACAACTTCAGTTAACACAAAGTGCAGCATTCTTCAGGATGACAATGCAAATCAATACTCATTAAACAAAAACAATGTTCAACGATATGCTCACCATCTGTGGTAGCAGGAGGAGGAGAGAGAAGAACAAGTAGTCTTCCTCTGAGAGAATTGATTTTCATACTTATAGAATATTGCCTGCCCAACTGACATATGACCAATAGATGAAATTAATACACAAGAAAAAATTCAACTTTTCAAAGTCTTGCATATTCTTTTATTGTGTGATATGGAAATAAGATAAAGTATTAATTTCATAAATATCATGAATGGCCATTTCTGGCTTTTTTTTCTCAAATACAAAAATATGGACCCCAGACATTGTATTCTGACACCATTGCAGCTAATAAAAAAAAAGATTTGATCAGAATAGATGTTCTTTCAAAGACATGACACCTTCTCTTCTGACATAACAGCAGCTGGTATATGGAAGAAAAACCTTTAAAAGTCAGATGCTTGTTTCACACAAGCATAAAGTTTTTGCAGACCCCTAAGGGTCCATGGAATCCCGGGTAAGAAAGGCCAGTCTAGTTTGAACATTTTGTGGGATATTCAAGATACTATATGTTTATGGACATAGGTTATTGTAAATTTCCACAAGTTGACATTTCTATAAGCAATAAAAACTAGAATGCTTTACATGACAAACAAATATTGGGACACTGCTACCTTTTGAAAAAAAAGTCATGGTATATGATAAGTAGTCACATACCTTTCAATCAAAGCAATGATTATATTGTTGATATTGACAGCTTGTTGAAGCTCCGCACATGCACGCAAGAAACCATTCAGTGTCTGCAAATGAAACTCATCAGGAAATACCTGGGGGAAAAAAAAAAAAAAAAAAAAAAGCTTTACAACAATTTATTAAACTCCATTTATTGCTTTCAAACATGACAGGACCACCACCATTTTAAACAAGGGGTCTGCTGGGAATGTACTCAATAACTTTGAATGTTGTAATAGCATAGCCTAACCAAGTAAAAATTAATAGCACCCAACCAGACCAAGTAAAGATTAGTGGATTACGGAACATTCATAGCAAACAATCCATAGCCTACTATTAATAGCCATTCATATTTCATAGCCAACAATCAATATTTGGTCAACTTTATTGTTATTAAAGAAACTTATCAAGTGATGCTTATTTCATTTATTTTCAATGAGGATTTGATGTCCCTTAATTGAAGGAACTTATGTACTATAAATAAGTAAATAAAGTATTTTTAATTGTTCTTACGTTCTTATTTTTTTCTAATAGGTTGTGGATAATCATCAATATTAATATTAACAATAAGTTCATTCAGTTTCATGAACTTGGACTGAGAGTCCAATAATATCAAATTCATATATATGTATAATTTGTAGTTCTGTAACAAATTGATATCGCCGGTCATTAAAAACAACCACACATTTTTCTTCCTAATCAGTTCATTAAAACACACATGAAAATACTATCAGTCAAATACATATTTAAATCTGTGCTTTATCTTGTTTCATTGTATGCATATTTTATCTGCATCTCTTTCAATGCATTACAACTTGCATTTATTGTTTTAGGCAATCATTCTAATGATCTATGCTGACATCTTTAGAGAAAGGAAGAAAGAAATTTTCTTCCTAGCCTGAATATACACTAATTTTTTCATCATCCCTAATATCAGCAGTCACAAGCAGTAAAAACCGCACCTAATTGTCTAAAAAAAAATTATTATTTACAGATTATCCAATCTTTACAATTGCGTTATTTAAAAATTTAGCATTTTTATCAATTCTACCTTTTCTCCAACATATTTTCATGAAGAAAAATAAAACTACTTCTCAATTGAAAATAAACAAAGCAATTTAAACTTAACAAACCAAGTTTTTGTTTTCTAAAATACTTTCTGTCAAACTTTTTTTCAAAAAAACTTATTTCAAGTACATTCAAGATATTACTTCATTAAAAATGTTACTTTTAATTTTTAAAGATAGGATATAATTATAATTTATTTTATTGAAAATCCTCAAAACAACAATGCCCAAACGATCCAAAGAAGACAAAGCATTGAACAAAAGTCATCACGGGAATTTTTGTCCAGTGCACTTTTTAAGGATCTGGTTTGGTTAGCGACACCAATTCAGTGAAATGTAGCTATGAACTGTATGTAGCTATGAATTGTGAGCTATGAATTATTTGCTAAGAATTGCGAGTGAATAACTTGCCATACCACCTAACTAAACCAAGTAAAGTTTTGAGCCACTCAGAGGGACCAAGTAAATATCAGCATCAATAAAAGAAAAAGTGGTGCCGATCTTTACTCAAAAGTTGTTCAATGAATGGAATAATTCAAAAACTATCATAGTAATCATTAAAAATGAAGGGATTATTAACTTATAAATCCATACTTCTGCTTTGGATCAGAATATCTGTGTACTGCCCAAGATCAAAAAGTTTCATTCTGGTTCTCTGATGAAAGATTGATTCCTGATACGTGGGATGTGAATTCAAGTCCCATCAGAATCAGACCTTGAACAGTACAGTTGCAAACAGTATGGAAAATTTTGGAATAAATTAACTGAACAAGTCAATAGAATAATAGTGAAAATGCTTACACTAAAATACAACAAAAATAAGATGGAGTAAAATTAGTAATAGAATAACACTGTGCAATGCAATTTTTATTCTTGGGTAATGAGTATAATACCTAAAAATTTATGTGCAAAAAGTATAGAAAATAGTTATTGTTTGAAACAAGGTTAGCTTTTGCGACCAAGACAATGATATTTTGAAGTTTATCTATTTCCAACAGTACAACAAGCGAATTTGCAAATTTCTACTGACATTTAGGGGGGAAAAAAAAAAAAAAGGAAGAAAAGAAAATGTGAATCCAAATCAACATTTTATAATTCCCTAAATGTCTGTCTGTATGTACTTGTCTAGAGCATAAACCAGACAACATAACCACATGAAATTTTCTGTGGGTACCAATGTGACCTCAGGTAGAGTTTTTAGCAAATTAGTTTTTGAAAATCACACCCCAAATAGGTTTTTGAAAATGCATGCTAAACTGATCCCTCCTTCCCAAAAACATCTTACGTAGTGACAAGAGAAGAAAGAAAATGCATGGTTCTTTGTGGTTGCTATGTAAACAAAACAATCAGTGCAGGGAAGTACTGTTGGTTTATTTCATTTTGGCTTCACAAAAATGAATTAGTAAAAATTATTACTGATATTAAAGTGTTTTCAATCTGCTATTTTTTTTTTTGAATTAAAAAGAAAAGCAAAAAGAAAAGCACGATTTAAAAATAAAAAGATGTATTTACATTGTACGATCACCCATGATCACCCACTTTAGAGCCAATTACTCTCCTCATAACAGTTATTTTTTTCTCAAATTCAAAAAAATTCTGAAAGAAACGAAAGTTACAGGCAGTTCAAAGGAAAAATATTTTTTATAATTTCTACATATGTTTGCTAAAATGAATCTCAAGTAGCATAACATTTAACATTTTTCTAAGATCATAAAAAACTCCAGAAGTCACAAATATCTCTTTTTAAAAATAACTCAAATCAAGCACTATTTGTTTTCCATCTATATATCTATCCATTTTATCCTTCAGTAATTAACCACCCATTAGAGTGGGGAATATTTACACTAATATTAAACAGAAGTGATCGTATATGATTTAGAAGTGAATAGTTTTTTGCTATCTACCACCTCATTTCACCTGTAATACAGAAGTGTCGTGACCTTACAAGATACCCTAAATGACAAATGGATCTCCAGGGCGATTTTACCAAGTTTCCCAGCTATCTTTGCCTTTGAGGCAAGAGAGGCATTTTGGCACATCCCTAAAAGGGGGACCAGACAAAGTCAGCCAGATTTTATGAGGAGATGAACAATATTATGTAAGAACGATCTGTTGACCCCAGGAAAGTATTAATGTTACCACTGCACATAAATTTATGCTGTATAAAACAATTGTTCACAGTTCAAGAAAAGGAGTTTGCAGCTTTCAAGTACCTTCCCTAAGCTGTGCAAGATAGATTAGGAAGATTTCAAAATATCAACGTTCTGTTCACAAAAGCAAAGTTTGAAGAGAATAGCCATTTCCTATATTTTGTAGGCATAGTCAATCTGAAAACAAATTACACAGGGCACAGTATAATAATAGTGAAAATGCTTCATTGAAATAAGAAAATTTCTGAGATTATGCTAATGATGAAAACTCCTTGAGTCATAGATGTATGATCATACCTGAATGATAGACTCCATGATGTACTCTTGGGCAATAGCATCTCTGCAGCTCACAACCTGTTCCAGGATTCCTGGCATCACCTGAAATTTAAAAGAAATGGAAAATTGTGAATAAATTAACCTTATAAATTAGAAATAGAAAAGGCCTTTTCTTTTTAATACATGAATCTAAAACAGAGCAATTTTAAAATAAAACAAAACAAGATCAACTGTTTTCCTTGATCTCACATGCCAATGAATTCATAAATGATCACAAGAAATTAGGATTTAATAGCTAAAATATTTCACTCAATTGTTTCAGCAATATATTATTAACATATCTTGGATGAATATATTTTTAAAATGTACAGAAATACAAGAACAATGACACTTTTTACAGAAAATCTAATCATTGGAAAATGATCAGCTTACCTTTTTATATTTCTCAACATCAATTGTCTCCAGTTGACTGAGTCTGACCAGGTTAGTTCCAACAAGGATTCGTAATTCACGTCTCTCTTGTTCACGTTTATCCTTGTCACGGGAATGTCCCTGGTGCTGCATTCGTACCCACAGTTTGTTCATTTCTGAGAAGTTCAGCAGGATAAAGTCAATTGAATCCCGGATGGAGCCATATTCACCCTCACCACTGAAAACAGCATACAAATTTATTAAACCAAAGAAGCATATCAAAATATAAATCAAAATCCATTTTTCATGGCAATGGTCAAGGAAACAAAGATACATAGTTAGTACACAACAGGCTTAGAATGAGATGCTTTGAATTGTTTGTTTACCAGGAAAAATTACTTTATAAGAATAGAAAAAAATATACATATCTGAGTATATCAAGTCATACACCCTTAAATCTTTGATTCAACTTCTAAGTAATTTTATTTACCCTTTGGTGGAATCATTCCCCACTTTAGAAAACACTTGTCTACAGTGCTTTGTTCTTTTCTCTAAGATACATTTAGGAAAGAGATAAAAAAATTTAAAAAAATTTTCATTATATATATGAGAAGTCTTTTATAAAAAAAACTTAATGTGATATATCAACAAAACTGTACAGTATTTTTATTAGTTGTGATTCTTTTACAGTAGCCTGCAAAATTTTTCAAAAATCCATCTGATGATGAAATCACAATCAACTCTACAAAATAGAAACCAACAAAATAATGGGGCCAACTGTAAATTACTTTCTAACTTAATTTTAAAATATTTTAAAAATAAGATGTTGAAGATTTGAAAAGTTCCATGATGATATCTATGCTTTATCTTTGCTAAATATTTAAACTAAATTATCCTAAAAGATTGATTAAATTAGAATTAAGTAGTTTCATCATTACTGAACAGAACTGTTGAAATATTCCCATCTATTTAAAAGAATAATCAAACCTTTTTTCAATGGGGTGGCAATGAAATTTAAGGTTCATCACAATCATTATTATTATTAACAATGCCTCTATTGACATCTCCATGAACTATTTGCATTAGAAATACATATTCAATATTAATATATACATCAATTCATGTTATAAAAATGTATGCATCCAAATAAAAAAAATATATCAGCAACTTAGTTAACAAACAGCTACGGAAGACAATGTAATGATTTTTCCTGTCTTTTTCTACAGCACATAAGCATACATTGAAAGACAGTTCAGTCAATAGAGGAATGTTTTTGAATTGAAGGAGTATTCTTCATTTTAAAAAAAAAGACAGTGTTGAATGTTGTTGCTTTCAAAAAAATTCAACTTGATAAATGGAACAAATTTTGTCTTGTAGTAATGGATTTGGATACATGGCAGTAGTATTTATACTCCTTATGGTCTTCGATAGAAGTAGTTATACTTGTTGGTATTTTGGTCTTTCAATGAAAATATGACAAAACCAATCTTAAAAATACTTCCAGGATATTATTTGATTTTTTTTTTTTTTCAAATTTGATTTGTCACTTCCGTTACTCCGGTGACTTCAAATGACCTCCAAGGCAAGCCAATGTGAGCAGTTGATTTTTATTGATTTTCCTTGCCCAATATCAAGTCAATAAGTCTTGTAGTTTTAGTGGAGAAGAGGTACAAACAAACAAAAGGCTCAAATATCAGTAGAGACATACATTGTTTAATCGACACATGAGGTTTAATCAACTACTCAATGGCAACTTGATGTGCTAACATTCTCTCCATGGAGGGAATAACAATTGAGCAATTTTAGTGATTTTCTTCTTTGTTGCTTTGTAAGATCATTTGGGCAAAATATTAATAGTTATGATAATGAAACCAAGAACTATTCTACACATCTAAAATTCAAATAAATACATACAATTATATAAAAGAAAAAAAAAAAAGAAAAAGATAGCATTAAACTTACTTCCTCTCACCTCCTTCAACATGTTTTGGGCTCCAGACTTCTTGATTACTTGCAGAACTTCTTTAAATAAAGCAAAGGCATAAATCAACAAAAGGATTAACAAGAAATTCTAGACTGAGTTTGTAGACATAAATAATGCTAGAATCCCTTTATCTTCATTCTCTGAACATTTAGACAACACTAACCTATTAAGGTACTTAATATCTGAATCAAAATGTCACAATTGACTTCTAAAAGAGATCAATGAGACATACATATCCTAGCATTTATAAAAATCTTGATCCCAGGAATCTTGAAAGGGTTAATGAAGTGCACCCACCAGCCAGTTAGCTCCCAAGGATGCTATGGAATAATCGGAAATCAAATAATACTACTGAGTTGTTAATAAAAATTTGAAAAGTTTATTCAAATTCAGTATTTTTTAGAAAGTTATTTTTTAAACTTTGGAAAGTTTTCATCAAACATTAATAAACATCATAAGAATGATGATACAAAGAGGCACATGGAGGTATATGCAATTGTTCAGTACTTTCTGACTTGGGGACACCATGATAAAATCCTACACTGAGGTTGCCAGGATTCAGTAAAATTTTGAAATCACTGGCTTAATGTACTGCTGTTAGTTGGGATGATAATCTCTATAGTCAGAAGGTCATCATCTTTATTCTGGATTATTTATTTCCCTGACCTTTAATCATATTCATTTCTTAATATTGTTAATTTCTCCAAAATGTCTGCGGTACTTGAGTATTAACCTACACATATCAAATTTTGATGTGCGACAATGGAGACTCCACTCTGGCACATTGTAGAAGATACAAAAAGATTTCAGACATATAAAAAGGAGGGGGGTGTCACCTTTGGGGTTTTTTTTTACCTCTTGAAGGGGGGAAAACATCTTTCCTTCACTTTTGATTACTTATAAACATAAAATATGTTTATTGAAAAGTAAGGTTCCAGTTTAGCATTGTTACACTAAAAATAAAACCACTCTCAAGATGCCTTGAAAAAAATCCGTTTACACTAAGGCAGCCACAATTTGGAAAAATTTGGGAATTACTGGGTTAATGTACTGCTATTGGTGGGGATGATAATCTTTGTAGTCAGTTTTATAAATAAAACCACACCGCTTAAAACCTTGAAATTTTTTTTCTCAAAACTTTACTCTGAAACCTTCCCCTTTGTCCACTGAGCATGCATGCCAAATCTAGTGGGGCTACACCCATGTTCAGATGGTTCCTATTACATCTGAGACGAGGTGACATCTCTGTCACTTATGTATACAGATAATTTCAAAATGTAACCAGAATTGCCATTTTTTACCCAGTTCAAACTATCTAAATTCTATTAATTCAATAACAATTGTGAATTACAAATGGATTAATTCCAATTCCAATTCAAAAAAGAAACTAAAAACTCACGATGTATCATCAGCCACATCAGGTAAAACATTTTTGGTGCACTGCAGAAGATAATTTCTAAGAAAGAGTCCTCGTAATGGATGCTGCACACCACGGCACATTTCTACCAAATCCTTCAGGATGTCTTTTCGAGATAACTCATTTGATTTGATGTATACAACACCAACAGTAATGAGGAGGTATCTATAACAGGCAACAAAAGATATATAAAGTCATTACATAGACAAGATACAAGTAATCCAATTGTATTGACAGAATTTTTAGCTACCCATCATCAAAGGACAATATTAATTATATCTATAATGTGAAGTAGTTTATGACAATAAATTTAATAACAATGGCTTTATAACAATGAATGTAAATAGTTCCAAATTTCATACTTCTTTGCTAAATGTTATTAACCACTCATTGTTATCTAAAAGACCCAGTACTCAAAGCGCTCACAATAAGCAAATTCCTCATTTTTTTCCCCCAGTATGCTATCATATGATTTTAGGTAAAAAGAATCAAAGTCTGACATGACTGATTAAAACTCATTGCCACTTTCTAAGATTGAGTAGAACAGATATTTGAACAGAAATACTTACAGACGAGGGACAATATTGCCAGCATATTGGACCAACTCATAAAGGTCAGCAACTTTTCGGCCTTTCTGAAATTCTTCAACTAAATATAGCTCCAAGTGACGTAGCTCATCAGAAATTGCCATGTCATCGAAGGATTAAGGAAAAAGGTTTACAACCTTCATAAAGTACTTGGTTAATGAATTATACATGCCCTCTCCAATACCACAACAAATATCATTTAGAGAGAAAGGTGGAAAATCATTATTTATATTCATTATTTCATTCTTTTCATCCATGAAGAAAAAAAAAGCTCTAACTATAGAAATGAAGTCATTTTTGTAATTTCTAGAACTCAGACATTTTTGACTAGTTTTCTTCATTTAATTTTTGCTTTTTATCGCAACCCTCTCAGGTCATTTGGTACTTCATCATGGCACTAATCTTAACATCTTCAATGCCAACATTTCTTTTTGTGCTTAACACGTAGTGAAAATGATAACATCCTTTGGCATTGAATGTTTAGTTATTCCTAAATATTTGCAGCGACTAGGGCACCACCAACCCTTTCGGTCCCCAAAACCCATAAATCTTTTAATGAACAAAAATTTTACCATTCCAAAATTGTAAACATACAAATAGATAAACAAATACAGTAAAAACTCTAAATTCTAAAATTCAACTTTTTCTGGATAAATCCATCAATTATAGCAAAATCAAAATTTTTCTAAGTCAAAATCATAAACACAGATTTAATCTGCTCAGAAATCTTATATTTTTTCTTTTTATAACTAACTTAGTTATTTTCTTGCAGTTATAACCAAAATTAAACTTTCAAATGAAGTATTTAATTATTGCAATACATTTTAAAAGGGTGTTAAAATGTGTGTAATAGATCCAAGTAAAAAAAATATACAGTCAATTAACAAAATCCATAAATTTCATAAAACTACAGTGCTATGATTGAGATTTTTGTTTCCATTTAATGCTATATTTACCTTCATCTTGATATTTTGTTGCTTTCTTTCTAATTTTTTTTTCATCCAGGCTGAGAAAAATTACAATAACAATGATTTACAATACTTCATCTATTAAAAAATAAATTTGTTCACATTAAAGTGAATCAGAATTAAATGTAATGTCTGAAATAATTCAACTAATTGGTTCATAATTGTAAACAAGTTCGAGTTTCCAACTGAGTTTATATAATAAATAATTGTTAGTTGATGATTTTCTATAATCTTTCTTCTTAATAACAAAGATTATTACAATGCATTTATGATTTCATAAACTTTTTACAGTACAGCATATTTTCTATGATGCATTTTTTGTGGTATGCTGCTAAAATATTTCCATTAAATTATTCAAGACTGAACTGCAAATGGAAAACCCACAAATAACAAGGGATATCTGTTCTTTGAATTCAGAGATGAAGTATTTTCATCATTAGTTTTTGACAAGTCTTTTCTACAACTTATTATTGTATTTTATGGCAATACGACCAGAGATTGGAACCCTCTTTAACAATTAGGCCTTCATGACTGAATGGGTTAAAGCATTTTCCATATGAAATAAGCACTCGAGATAGGAGATCAAATCCAAATCTTGTTGAAATTTCCTTTTTTACAGTGATTTCACACTTTACTTTAATGATCAGAGGATATGTTGATCTTTGAGATAAAAAGCAACACTGAAGAAAACTATCAAAAATAATAAGGAATTACATTTAATCTCAGAATTCAGGCAACTTAAGACTTGACCAGTTGAAAAACCCTAACCTAAACACTTGCGGATATACCACAACATTTTGGGTAACATGATCATCGTTGTTATCACAGATGACTTGAAGTCACCCTAAGAATAGTCTTCTTCATAAACTTCATTGTCCTTTTAAATAAAACTTCTTCAGTGCTCATGAAACTTACCCAACTCCTTTTCACTCCTTAACAACTGGGTTAATTGGCATTTTGTGGGGGTACAAAAATGTATTAAATTATTAGCAGAAATACATGAACAAAGGGTGTAGTTATTGGATTTGCTTTATTCCTAAGGGTATAAGGGCAGTACTACACTGAATACTATGACTGAAGCCATTTCATAGACTCTAAAATTGAGGTACATACTCTTACTTGTTTATCAGTATTGCAGTGATTAAACGCTGAAGCATTGAACCAGTAAATCAGTACTATAGTTTCGATGGATTAATGAAAATAATAGTATGTTGCATTGATATATTGTTTGTAAAGAAATTGTATAAACAAAAAGGATACAAAGTTCATAGTAAGTCTTGGGAGACAGCAGTGAGGTTCTCAATTCTCCTAACATGTTGGAAGCATGCTTTAGGCCTTCCATTAGTTTGCCTTTGTCCTGAAAAAGAAAAAAAAAAAAACACTAAATAGTCAAGTACAAGTACTATAAAATGAAATTAAAAGCACTCTGGGAACAAAAAAAACAAAAAAAAAAAAAAATCAACCACACCCGATATTATACCATGGGATGCGAATATTTTCATGATGGGTGATCTCTGTCACAATGATAAAAAATACACCCATTCATCACCTGAAGATGGCCGAAATATGTTCAAAAAATGAACCAAGATGAGGACAAAAATCTACAAAAAACTTATCAAATTAAGAGTCATCAGCATTTACTAAGTCTAGTTTAGTCTTGCTTAGTGTTTGGGGATAGCCAGAGAAGAGTGCACTCACTACTGTAGCAATGGTCTGAGAGACTGGTATGCTAACCATTATTTCACAAGTTCCCAAAATTGACATTATCTATGGAGTAATGGTTGGCAAGTTAATCTCACAGATCATAATCACTACATTGCATTCAATCCACACTGGGTACCCTACTACTGCAGCCTTGTGCTGTAATAAGCTAGGCATAATAGATATCAATTCGAGGTATCTAAGCTTAGCTTAGATGAGCAACCAGTGAGGATAAAACTCACTACAGTTGTAATGGTCTGAGAGAATAGTTTGTTCACCATTAAGTCACAGTGAAGCCCCCCAAATCAATTGGTTATCACAACTGAACAGGAGTCCAATTTAACCCATTTTATTCCTTCAAAGAATCGAGAGACTGCATTAGTTCAGTAATCCAGGTATTCTGCAACATAGCATGGCTTGTGATATAAAACAGGTGGGTTATAGAACCTAATAATTTGGCCTATACTATTGTTCACTCATCCAGAAAAATTAAAATAGAATTTCATCAGAAGACCTGCTTGGTATGACTGACACATTGAATTTCTTCAATTTGCAATCAATCAAAATAATTACTATGTTAATAACACAAAATCACTTTGAAAACCACAGCTTTGTTCACTGGTGAACTTGTTTTGGCACTCATAATCGACTTTTGATTATACGTGGTTGAGTTATAATGTAGCTGTCTTTAAAGGACCCCAACACTCATGTTTATAGGAGAGAACTATTGTAGTAAAATTACTCACCAGGCATCTTTTCATTTGAAAGGATTGGCCCTTGACAACTTTGGTGGCCTCCTCGAGCAACTTTTCCTGCTCCTCTTGGGGTGACAACTGCGGGGTTGATGGCTGTAACAGAAATGGAAAACTAAGAAAATTCCTTACATCGTATGCATCAAAATGTAATTCCAAGAATACCAGTTTTCTCACTGAAAAGCAGGACTGGCCGACTATGGCCCAAATCTGCAGCGTCATATAATCTGGCCCATAGATTTTGTTGAATATATGGCATTGTATACAAAATACATTTGTTTTCTTAATCTATTTTTGATCAGCAAATATCAAAATTCAGAATTGAGAATAGAAAAAAAAAAGTTTCATTTTTGTAGTGGCATCAATGAATCAATGTTTGAAGACTACACATTCCAACTATTCTCTTGATATATACAAAGTGAACCAGAATTTCATCCCCTAAGAAAGTATTTTGTGGTTCTCATTGACAGATAGTACATTGTAGTTAACATAGGTATATACACCATGATTAATAAAGAGATGAATTGAAAAAAAAAAAACAAGAAAAACCACCAAGTTGTTCCCATTGTCTCATATGATCAGAGTTTCATTTTTTGGAGTCCAAAAGACATAAAAACATTTTCAATCTGGCCAAACTGCAAAACAGTTTGTCGACCCATGGTATAAAGCGGTGATTCTTGAACAGGAGGTTCTCCCAGGGGGAAAAATTTTTGTCAGGGAAGGAATGTGTGATAGTGAAAATAAGGGCGAAAAAAAAATGACTAGATGATAATTGAAAAATGGTAGAGGAATTGAGGAGACCTAGAAATTGAGGAAACTGCAGTCCCGGAACTCTGAAATACACTAAACTTTCAAAATCCTTGCCGGATTAATCAAGTAAATTCTAATTCAATGATGCATCTCTAGATCATTAATCAAGTAATTAGTCTATATAGAACTTGAACAATAAGTTCCTTTACTTTTTCATAGTAAGACGTACCCCAATATAGAGCAGTTTGAAATATGAGGAGGTTGATTGGTGGACCCCAACATTTTTACTTGTATCACCCATTCACTCGGAAAATCCATGAATAAAAATAGAATTTCATCAAAAGACTTAGAATTGATACGACTGAAATATTAAATCTTTCTATTTTCAGTCAACATAATTTCTACAGTATTAACAGATAATCAACCATGTCATGCTTGTTATACAAGTGACGTATTCAGACAAAATGGTCTATGTTCAATTTTCCCTACGATCAATAGAGATCATTTCTTTGTTGTCCTCATCACATTTCAACCATTATACTATCCTCTTTAGGCTTCTTCAGAAGAGATGTTATTAGAAACTGTCAACATAGGTTTCTTCACTTTCCGAGTTGGTCTTGCTCGTTGGTTATGTATGTATCTACCATGCATTCAGGCTGCACCAAAGGAGCTAGAGGACTGAAAATTGAAACATTTACTCTGTACTATGACTAGAAAAGAAACTTTTTTTTTTTAATTTCCCCCCTGAAATAGTTTTTTGGTGGGGATTCAAGTCACAATGTAAATTGTAGTGTCCAGTAGTATTCATTGATCAGCCTTTTTCCCAATTTTTTAATTCATCACCCCAATATGGTATGCTCCCAAAAGACATTGGTCACATAATGATTACTATTGAATGACTAACCAGACCCGTAACCTTGTTGCTATTATCAGTTTGATTTACAATTTCCTTTGAAGAACCAATACAACTCCTATCATACAAGTGCATAACTAAAACCATTTTATTTCCCTTGACATTTTTTCTATTTTAATCGTCTATTGCTTCAAATAATCAAACCGTTGACAAACAGATCTGGCTCGCTGTTTTCTCTTCATTACATCTCGAAAATTTGTTTTTTTAAACTTCCTGTCTCGGTTAAATTTATTTTAATTCACAATGCAATTTCATTCTAAATTGGTCCCTTAGTTAGTGTCCATCAGCGTTCACATTTGTTCCTTGAAAATTCAAACTTTCAATTGATCACCATCCAAGAGGAGTAATTTATAGATTTTCCAGATGATCACCCGGACACAGCATGCTGCCAAAAGACTTTGGTCAAGAGACGGTTTCTGTTCAGAGACAAACCAGACCGGTTTTTGATTAGAATTTTCTTTCATCTTAAATTTCTTTTATTCTTCCCCAATCATTCAGTGACCTTATTTGTTATTGTTTTTTATGTAAACTAGTAGTAGTATTTCTGTAATAATTAATGTAACTGAGAATAAACTAAACCACCACACCAAAAATAAACCCCTGCATACAATTATAACAGCAGTTTTGAATGGAAAATTAGTGAATGAATTAACAGCACAATTCAAGGTGTACCTGTTTTAGGCTTAGCTTAGTACAACAAATCTTGAAGTGGAAGGGGAGGTAATCATATTGTGTCTTCAGAGTGTCTTGAATGTCAGCATTCAAAATTCTGGCTTTTATAATGGCTCATGTTTCAATGCTGATAAATGTCAGAATATAAACTATCAAGACAACAGCATCACTAAAATCAAGTGGTATATTGATGAGAGTAGGAGAATTGAAAAGACTTGCTGTCACTTGATTTTCAGTGAAAGCCATTATTCCTACTGGTGGGAAAACTCAAGCCCAAATAAATATTAGAACAAGTTGACCTTGTGGGGTTGTATGGATCTTACTTTAAACCCTCCCCTATGTCCATTGAGTATGCATATGAAATTTGGCTGAGTGAAATACTTTAGTTTATATAAAAATAGATGGAAATCAGGTTATTATTATTGAGATGAGAGTAAACGCATACCCCACTTTTTTTCTGTGAGGGGAAACCATATGCAAGTTTTATACATGTATAGAGCCTTCGGAGCTGGCTGGAACCATTTTAGGGTAAAGTCAAAGGTGTAAAAAAAAAAAAAAAAAAAAAAAAGAAAAAAGGTGGTTCAATATAAAACTGATCATTGTAAAATAATTTAATAGAAAATAGAACACTGAGGAGTCTTGACGTTCCTACCAGTGTGATAACTCCATATACATTAAATACAATGTCTATCTCACTCTCTCGACATATGTATGTGAGTGTATATAACACTTTTCAATAAGCACTGATACTACAGTCTAAACCTAGGCAGAGGGTTGGGAAGCAACACTTTGATCCTACACAGATAAGCAGAGGTGCTAATCTAAATGTAAATAATCCAATCATTTTTCACAAGTACTATGCTAGTAATCATAGAATATTGAGCAGAGTGGAAGAAGTTATGACTTGCTACCACTTGATCTCCAGTGAAAGCCACCAGCATCATTTTCTTTGGATGAAGACTGGACTTGGTGGCTGTTCACTCCGCCCATTCAACAATTTCTTGCATCCCACATCACTACAGAGAATCCACTTTCCATCACCCACCACAATTTGTCTGAAAAGTGCAATATTTTCATTACATGCATTGCGAATTGGACATGGGAATGCAATCCAGTGGTTTGTTCTTTTCCACTTATGTGGAAGCCACACATCAAAGCATCCAATATAACCAAGTTGGTGCAAATGATTTTTAATGCTTGACTTTAATTTTTTGAGCATGTTGGCTATTTCCCTACGTCATATAATACTAATTATTATCAAGTAATTAGTCAATTTGATCGTTACCGACACGAACGTAGGGCATCGTTCAGTAAGAAGCCTCGAAAATTTGCAAACCACTTTTGTCATATTCAATCATTTACAGTACCTTAACCACAAGGATTTTTTGCGTTCCAGTCGGAAGTTGACAGAAAACTATGTAAAAATGCACGCTATGAGTTGCAACAACTGCAACATCACAATCAAAAGTGATCTTTTTGAATGAATTTAGTTAAAACTAGACGCTTCTTATGCCATATAACAATACAAAACAGAAGTTGTCTAACCCAACATAAGTACAGACACATAGACACGAGATAAAGATTATTAGTAACAGGTTAGGGAGTTTTGTTAGCAAAAGCAAGTCAAAGAGAGAAATATGTATTTAAAAAAAGCAGCTAAAAATAAAATTAAGCCTGAAGACACGTCAAGTTGAAGGAAATTTAACAACTTGCTATGTACTAATGGAATAATTCTCCAACTTCATATTGAAGTTAATCTTTCACTCTCAACATTTTAATACTTCTTTTAATCTTTTTTAACTGTTTTTTCTACAGCATTTAACGTCAATCATGTTAAAACAAACTAATGGAGTGAAGGAAAAATCCATTTTTAAGACAATTTCAATACTTTAAAAAGCTGTATTACTTGAAAGTGGGATTATCAGGTGACGTAACTACCTTGCGGATTGGAAAACGTGCAGTAAACAAGCAGACGAGAATCTGAGACGAGAACCCTTTTGATTAAAGCAAATTAATCGCGTTATACATACACACATATATATATATATATATATATATATATATATATATATATATATATATATATTCTTTATAAAAAGGAATATTCCCGACAGTATATGATTTGACAATTTTTGGGAAGAAATGATAAAACGACTGACAAGGATTGTTTGATCAATTTTCAAGTCAGTCATTTTTCCAATGAAACGTGTTTGAATGAAAAACTGCTGCCTAAATATACTTGATATATATATAACCCAGCAAAAATTATTAATTTCATTGGTATATAGTGAACTATAATTACTGACACCGAGTGATAGGTACAGTGAATACTGTCAACAGTTTTAAATTGAAGTGTAGTAGTATTCGCAACTCAAAAAAAGATAACATTGGCAATAGGGATGATTTGTAAAACACTTATTAGGAATTGATCAAATAAAAAGATATATTCGTCAAAAATTAATTTTCATTGTACATGAATTGGAATTTCAATGAAAAATTAAAATTTTAAAGTTTGTAGGAAGTAAAGGAGATGACTTCTCAGCAGATAAAAAGGTTTTTATTTTTCAAGTTAAATTTCAGAAATACTGTTATAAGAGAATGTTTTTCTTCAGAATCTTAAAAGCATATATTTATAGACATGTACAAGTGAGAAATGGGTTTCAAGTACGAAAAAAAAGTGATTATTAATACGAGAGAAGATTTTCAAGGAAAAAGAAGAAAAGTGGGTGTGTGTGTGTCTGTATTTTAAAGTAGTAAAAATGAAGATCATGGATTCGAGGATTAAGTAAAGGCGAAATGACCCTCAAATTCTAGATTAAGAATAGCAAGGACAGGGTCACAAAGAGTTGATAGCATATGAAAAATGTCAAACGAGAAATCGGAGGAAATAAAATTGCAATTCATCGGCAAAAACACAAGTAAACAAGACGAAAGAGAAAAACATCGAAATAACAACACCCACCATGATGATATCATGTGATTAACACTCTCGGACAAACGAGATTACATCGAAAAGTTAGGATATATTCCGAAATATATCCATGATATTTTTTTCTCATGATACGTGCCTACGAATAGTTTTAAGACAGATATTCGTGGGAGAGCATTTATTAAAAAATAAAACAAATCATTTTGAAAAAGTTTAAAAATACTCTTTTTTCCCATCATTCTAGAATTGCGCGCGAATTATGCATCGTGTACGTGTTCGATTTGCGTCAGTATTTTCATAGAAAGAGCAAGACCTGTTTATACTTTCAATTAAAAAAGAACGATGGCTACAAAAATGCTTCGTGATCTTGGAGCAAAACTTGGATTAATTGAGGTGCCAGTTTTGAAGTAAGTCAGTTATTTAATTTCTCTTGATAGCGTAAGTAAAATATTTCATACGAAATGAAAAAGAAACGCTTTACATTTTCATTTCGTATGATGAAACGTGTTACATACGATTGTTGAACACTTCAACAATCGTTCGTTTTTGTTAAAAAAATATTTTATTCAAAGTTAATCCTCGATAGAATTTGTTAGTTTGTAATAGGCTGTATTCCAAGCACTGTTTTGTTCGAGGGTTTTTCTTTTTGTTTTATTGTACATGTTTCTTCTCGGATTTTTAGTCAAGATTCGTTAAATCGTAACTGACAAAATTATTATGAAAACAATTTTCTCATGCAGAATAAGCCGATCAAACTGAACATGACCTTTCTTAGACTTTTTTTTGAGAAAAAATAACTTTTTTGTGTAAAGTGAGTGATCGATATACAATGTACGCACCGTGATGTAAAACTGGGCACTGACTTCATGGCCATCTTTGCGACAGCTGATGTTCAGTTTTCAATACAACTATCATCTAAACTGGACCCTGACATTCAGACTGCCTTTTTCCCCAAGAAGTTAGTACTTGTTATGAAAATTGTGTAATCTTTAAAAAGCTAAATTACCAAATGATTATCTTGATATTCTTTTATTGTTGATAAAATTGTCTCTCACATCGTTGATTGATTTACAGATGGTGTTTCGTTTTGATGAGGCCAAATGCCTGGGGGGAATGCACGATTTCCCCCTGCCTAGATGAAAGAAAAGTCGAGGGGGGGCAATGGTATCATTCCTAAAAAAAAAGGCAGTCACGTGATAACGCCCCCCTCCCCATTTAAGCCAACCGGGACCCTTTAAAGAAAAATTGTCCACTGGGATCTCTCTATATTTTAGGAATAACATTTTGATCAATATTAAAAATCTAGTTACTTTCAGCCACTCAAAATGGCCAATTTAAGAATTTGTCCTGTAATAGTTTGGCCCCTGCAACTTATATCATGGTATCATTCCTCAAAAATATCGACATTAACTTTTGATGAACCATTTCCGAAGAATTACCGAAACCAGAATAGGTCTAATTTTTCTAAAAGCATTAGAAATTGAAAATAGTACATATAACCCTATTGTCTCTAAAAACTGAATGTAAATCAGTTCAGATAGTCACAATAAAGTCACTTTAAAAATTCTATTATCCCTCCAATTTTAATCAACTTTTCTCCGGGGAGGTAACTGTATATTGACTGACTGAAAATTTATGAGATCCTCCTCATGATACTTTGTGTGTGTGTGTGTATATATATATATATATATATATATATATATATATATATATATATCCTCGTTCTCTACTTACATCCTTATCAAGTGTGACTGGGTAGGGGGGGGAGTAAGTATGTGCAAGCAGTTGTTTGTAAAACCTACATCTGGCTTGCCAGCCTTAGTTCTGCTTTCAGCTTTTGGTATTCCCCAATGGTCACCTATCTAGGTACTGACCAGGCTCATCATTGCTTAGTTTAACAGGAATCTCACAAAAACAGTTGTATCTATCCAACATCCAATTTGGCTATAAGCCTTTACATTTGGGGAGAGATTCCTCATCCTTTTGCAGTGGATTGAATTTGGTATCCTAGCCAAGCAGGGCTCCAAACTAACTTTTTCAACCATTGTCCTGTAAAACAATTTTAACCACCCCAAAGGGAATGTAAATGGTCCCAAAATCAAAATGTCGCTTATTTACTTTATAATCTTCAGTTGTTTGAAGCAGAATAAAAACTCCATTGAAATATTGAGGAAATAATTATATTTATTATGTCTCATTCAAATAAAAACTGAAAAGTTGTTGGTAAACTGCAGAGTTGCAACAATTGTCATCTGAGGCTTTGAAAAATTTATCAATCTTCACCATTTTCTGTCATCTTGTAGAATGTATAGAACACATTTTATGAACTGATGAAGGAGGCAGTCTATATCAATATGCCAACTAACTGAATAAGTAAGACAAGTGCAGAGATCAACTTGATGTGACTTTTGCTACTCAAGAGGGACAATGTTTAGAAATCCAGGCCCAATAAGTAAAATATATCAATCAAATCCAATGTTGTGGCATGGCTACAATTGGAAAAATTCTATTTACTACCATCACATTTGCATAGTTCACTTGGAGAAGGCTATAGAATTGGAACAAAACGTGAATTCAGTCATTTGAAAAACTATTTAAACTCTTCAACTAATTAACAAAATAATCAACTGATTAATCAATACATAATTGCAGCTCTAGTAAACTGGGGGGGGGGGTCGGAAAAAACACTGAATTTAGAATAAATTCTGTCATTTTTGGTCACTGCTTTGGACTTTCACCTGGTCATTTCTTGGACAAATATATTCTGAGGGAGAAGGATAAGAGTGAAAAAAGGAATACCTGTATATACATATATAATGTATATAAATGTATACTTTTTCACTCAGTAGGAGGTGGATGAAGAAGGCTGCAACTAAAAGAGGAGGAGGCTTAAGACATATAGGGAAGGAAGTTCGTAATTTGCCAAGTGACACTTTTCATTTTATTTTTACTTATTTATTTTTTAAAATCTTTTACGTCCTAAAGACATCCTGGGAAGATTTCTCTTCATCTTAAACACATTTTCTACTGTCTATGGGGTAACTGGATGCCATTAGTCTCCGGGGGGGGGGGGGCTGCCAAGTTTGGCTCAGATCAGGCAAGTAAAATATGAGGTTTTGAGACAAATACCAATGATGTAAGGGAGGTAACTTTGCATTGGAAAAATTGATCACTTTTTTTTGTAGCCCATTTTCTCATCCTTCTGCTAAATTTCATTGAAATATATTGAGAACTCAAGATATTGTATGATCCTAAAGGGTGGATCAATTTATTTTTTACATATAATGTAAATTGGGTCCTTTTTAATATTTACAAAATAACCGGAAATTCTGTTTTTTCAGTAGCCTTTAACATTTCTAGGTTAATGTTACATATTCCTACTGGGATTCATCTAATTTGGTTCTGCTTTGTAGATGTGCATAAACTCTTGATGGGTGTAGAAATTATAAGTATAGGCCAATGGTCAGCAATCTTTTTGGAGACAAGAAAAAATTTAAAATTTGCAGTGAGTAAGTGTTTGACTGTGAATACTATAATAAACAAACTCATCTACAATGTATTTTACAGCAAAATTGATAGATTTTTGGTGGGGTAATGTTAAGATTTGAAGATTCAGCAAACAAGCTCTTAAAAAAAAAACTAGGTACATTATTGAAAAGAGGCTTAAGAAATTTTTTCTTATTCTCAGAGAACCCAAAAATGTGCTTTAAAGCAAATAATTTGAATTTCGCTTTTAATGTCTTGTATTTAAGCAATATGCATGTTTCTTGTTTCATATATTTTTGGACTTTCATGAATAATTTGTTAGAGATGTTTGGCTAATGTTTTGTCATTTTTAGAAGAACGGGTAACGTTTTGCTTGTTGCTGTTGATTAGATGTCTGCTGATTAAAACACTATTGGTTTTAAGTGTTGAGTGGAAAATGACAGAAAAACGTGTGAATGGATTGCTGCCCTTGGTGATCAAGTGCTGACTTCTGCTACTCAAATCAAGGCTCTAGGCTAATACTTCTGTTACATCTACGGGTATGCACAGTTGCTCCCTGTGATGTCTATCCAGTGGCTATCATTCTAAAGTCATTTTCATTTGGGGGGGGGTGTTTTTTCCTGAGTTTTATTCTTAAGGCTTCTGAAGAAATTGGAATATTGAAGTTCTAACACATTTTTATTTATTCTATCTGACATTATCAAGATGAACATAGGACTACAGGCATTCAAATCCTGAGATCGGGCTTTAAATTTGATTTTTATATCTTCTGTGTAAGTTATGAGCACATCTGCATCTTGAATCTCTGAGTTTTTACTGAAAGAAAATTTTTTTTTTTTTCCTTTGACTAAACTATCTTATAACAAAAACTTTATAAGCTTAAATTGGAAAATAAAAATAGTATCAGGATGTCATTTTTTTTTTTTTCATCATAGACAAAGTTTCTGTTATCTTTTAACTCAGTTTTGTTTGTAAATTCAAGAGGCAACAAGACGAGTCTTTTCCCTTTAACTGATTGTAGGCATCCCACGTTTTAACATGGTGTGCAATATAAGACTGATGGTGAGTGAACCTCAACATTTTTATCTATATTTTATTTTTAATGTCAAATTTCAGACGAGCCCATGAGTACAGTTCACAAATGGATTGTGGACCTTGCGCTTCAACTGTTTCTTCTTTACGCTTGAGCCAAACTTGCAAGTTAGTGATCTGTCTTGATCTTGCTGCTACCAGACTTGGTCAACACTTACAAGAATCAGATAAGGTAAATCAATAAAAAAAAGTCTTTCATTTCAAATCAGATTAGGGGTAAAGCTGGAAACCATATAAAAAAAATCTTTTCTCAAAATAATTTTTTTTTTTTTTTGTCTTTTTGTGTTTATGATCAATAAGCCATATTTTTGTCTGACTAACAGTTCAGCATCATTGTTATATCATAAATAGACCACCCCCTCAAAACCTAAATATTTTTTTTTTTTTGTTTTGTCTTTTTGTGTTTATGATCAATAAGCCATATTTTTGTCTGACTAACAGTTCAGCATCATTGTTATATCATAAATAGACCACCCCCTCAAAACCTAAATATTTTTTTTTTTTTCTTTTTTTTGTGTTTATGATCAATAAGCCATATTTTTGTCTGACTAACAGTTCAGCATCATTGTTATATCATAAATAGACCACCCCCTCAAAACCTAAATATTTTTTTTTTTTTTGTTTTCTGTCTTTTTGTGTTTATGATCAATAAGCCATATTTTTGTCTGAGTAACAGTTCAGCATCATTGTTATATCATAAATAGACCACCCCCCTCAAAACCTAAATATTTTTTTTTTTTGTTTCCTGTCTTTTTGTGTTTATGATCAATAAGCCATATTTTTGTCTGACTAACAGTTCAGCATCATTGTTATATCATAAATAGACCACCCCCTCAAAACCTAAAAATCTTTTCTTTTTTTTTTTTTGTGTTTATGATCAATAAGCCATATTTTTGTCTGACTAACAGTTCAGCATCATTGTTATATCATAAATAGACCACCCCCCTCAAAACCTAAATATTTTTTTTTTTTGTTTCCTGTCTTTTTGTGTTTATGATCAATAAGCCATATTTTTGTCTGACTAACAGTTCAGCATCATTGTTATATCATAAATAGACCACCCCCTCAAAACCTAAAAATCTTTTCTTTTTTTTTTTTTGTGTTTATGATCAATAAGCCATATTTTTGTCTGACTAACAGTTCAGCATCATTGTTATATCATAAATAGACCACCCCCCTCAAAACCTAAATATTTTTTTTTTTTGTTTCCTGTCTTTTTGTGTTTATGATCAATAAGCCATATTTTTGTCTGACTAACAGTTCAGCATCATTGTTATATCATAAATAGACCACCCCCTCAAAACCTAAAAATCTTTTCTTTTTTTTTTTTTGTGTTTATGATCAATAAGCCATATTTTTGTCTGACTAACAGTTCAGCATCATTGTTATATCATAAATAGACCACCCCCCTCAAAACCTAAATATTTTTTTTTTTTGTTTCCTGTCTTTTTGTGTTTATGATCAATAAGCCATATTTTTGTCTGACTAACAGTTCAGCATCATTGTTATATCATAAATAGACCACCCCCTCAAAACCTAAAAATCTTTTCTTTTTTTTTTTTTGTGTTTATGATCAATAAGCCATATTTTTGTCTGACTAACAGTTCAGCATCATTGTTATATCATAAATAGACCACCCCCTCAAAACCTAAAAATCTTTTCTTTTTTTTTTTTTGTGTTTATGATCAATAAGCCATATTTTTGTCTGACTAACAGTTCAGCATCATTGTTATATCATAAATAGACCACCCCCCTCAAAACCTAAATATTTTTTTTTTTTGTTTCCTGTCTTTTTGTGTTTATGATCAATAAGCCATATTTTTGTCTGACTAACAGTTCAGCATCATTGTTATATCATAAATAGACCACCCCCTCAAAACCTAAAAATCTTTTTCCCCCCCCCCCCCCCCCAAAAGCAACAAAGGTTTTATTGATTGAAAGCACAATTTTTTCTGAATAATTTTTTTAGTAGTTTTTTTCATCAACCTCTTATCTGAATCTTCACTTTCATTTATACTAAGTATCAGTTAAATCTTTTTTTTTTTTTTTTTTTTTTTCCTGTAAATGATGGAATTTGAATTTAGTTTGTTGATTCCATTTTCCATGCTGCTAACTGTTAGGCCAACCACACTCCCTCAGTTATTTCATTTAATTATTGGAATTCTGAGATTTTCACCATTTAATTTTCAACTAATCTTCATGTTTTTTATCACAATTTTCAAGGTCAAGTATATTGCAGCTGTTGAAGTAAGAATAAAGTGATCACTGATGAGACTTTGACTTGCATTCTATATCCCAGGAACTCGTCTTTCAAGGCTGGTGCTTTGACCAATTAGGTAAACAAACAATATGGTATGATTTGGAATAGAGAGATGGCATTATGACAAGATTTGTGTCCTATCTAACCATAGAATTCCATGTCTGAATTGGTTCAGGTGCTTTCCATGAATGATAATCTCCCAAGATAGTTGATATAAGTTCAAGTCTCATTAGTGAAAAAAGGACTTATTGTAAATATGAGGCAGGGTAAAAAAAAAAAAAGGACTCATTGTAATAATTGTGAATTTTCAGTTGATTGCTGTGAAACTGTCCGGCATGACAAAGAAGGCTTACCTGAATTCCTTGAAAGCTGTTGAAAGTCTGTTAGGAGTGCAACAGAAATGCACAATGAAGGAATTAACAGTACAGTTTGGATGCACGTCAGTCGCTGATTTGGCACAGAGGGCACTTAACAGGTAAAAAAATTATAAAATACTTACTATGTTAATACACTTGTTTATTCCTTCTTTCTATGAATTTCAAGAAAATTTCATCATCCCAAGAGTTGTTTGGACTACTGAACTTGTCCTTTGTGTTGCTCTTGTTACTACAATGTTTTGGCAGATCTATTCTACAGCCTTTTTCAGGTCTAAAATCGAGGGAAGGAATATCTCCACAGATTGTGCACCTGAAGAAAGCTGTAGAATGAAATCTCTGAAACCTTATGATTACAATAAAAGTAACCAAAAGAATGAGTTTAGTACTCTGAAAGAGAATAACAATAAGATCAGTAGCCTGAATAAGTCTTGGAATGATAACTATCTATGCCATGTATGTGTTTAGATTATAGTCAAATCTTGCTGAAATAACCAGTTTTTATTTGATCACCTTAGATAAGCAGTATTGAGCCTGATCAGTTCTGAAATGAAAAACTGTTTTGGAACATCAGGTAATGCAAGCATTTGCTGCCTGCACATACTTGTGTGGATCCCCACATGAAAAAAAAACATGAGGAATAATTGAATGATTATTCAGATCTGACTGATTTATAATTTTCAAGTTTATCTACCAGAATGTAAACAGACCTAGCCACAAGAGGAATGAAAGATAGGTTTAAAGGTGTTATTTGAACTTCTGTGTCCAGTTGAATGAAGTCATGATGGTGTAATTGGTAAAGCAGGTTGGGTTAAATAGTGTTTCCCCTGACAACAGGTATGTGGGTTCGAATCCCACCTGAGGCTTGTTCTTTATTTTCTGATTAATGCAATCTACTAACTACTTGAGGATAATCAGCCTAAGCAAAAATTTGATAAAAAAATCAACTAATGGAATAAAGGTGAAGGAAATGAAAATTTCAAATAATGATTTATATTTGTTGCATGAATTGATATTTTACAGAATGACTTTCATTTTTGTTTGTCAGGTACCAGGAAGATTTGGAGAAATCCTGTGTGGATGTTGATTTCACATCAACTTTGTTTTTAGCTGCAGCTATGAATGCTGCTTGCATGTGAGTATTGAGAATTTTTGTCAAAACCATGTAGTCCTTACATGAACTTGAGTCACATGACTAAATTATGTGGTTTGCCTTCATTTGACCATGTGTAACACTGCCAAGTCTTTTGATTTTCTGTGGTCAAGCTACATTGTTGAATATGTTACACAATAGAAGATTGGTCCTTTCATCTGCCAGTATTAAAGATTATTATGCTTGATGTGCTCTATGACTCACATCAAGGTTGATGTGCCAGATTATTATGCTTATTTGTGTGAAAGAACCTATTGAATAATTTCAATAAAATCATTGTTTTTTTGACTTGATAATGATTGTCAGTGATGAAAAAAGTGACATTTACAAAACCATACAGATGTTGTGCCAGAAATTCATATTCTTCTAAATCTTAACTATTTACTCATTTGATTATTTTTTATTTTCCTGTCTAGAAAATCCAAATGCAAAGTTGATCGACAGAAACTTCGAGAGCTTTGTTCTGTGAAAAAATCTGTTTATGACAAACTTGTGACTGAACTTGAGAAATATGTTGCTGATCTGATGAGTAAGTTTACACAACTCTTTTTTTTTTTTTTTTTTTTTTTTTTTTTTTTTTTTTTATCTTGCTGATAATTGAATTGAGTACACCAAAAAATGAAGGGTGGGTGGAACTTTGATATTGGGACCATCTTCTGCTGGAAAGTAGCCTGAAATATGGTGAATGTTTCCTCTTTGCATAAATTACATAAAAATCCTCTGAAAATTTTTTTTTTTTTTTTCTCTAAATATGTTCTTTTCTCCCTTCCAATCAGCGAAAAAAGTTGTTGTCAAGAAGAAATGTCGAACTCTAATTGAAGAAATAGAAGAAAAAGCAAATGGTGAGTTATAAGTTTTTTCAATCTCTGGAATTTCGTTGGAACAAAGTTTATCATGGTGGAATTAATTCACTACCAGATCCTGGGCAACATCGTGTCTATTCTTATGGAGCTTGCGTTGCTCAAACACAACTTCATTATCAGTTGTGGCTTTTTAAATCTTTTTGTTCAAAACTGCCATTTGTTTTGGTTTCAAATGAATAAGCTTTTTATCCAGTGCTGGAGAAAGACTTGGACCAATTGTGTTGAAAGTTAGAGACACTTTCCTTCCTTTGTCAGAGTAGCTAGTTAGGCATTTACTGTGGGGTCATGGTTAAGTGTATTCTGAAAATTACAATGGAAAATTAGAAAAACAATGAAAAAGCAAAACACAATTCTTTACAAAAAAATGATTCATACAAAACAATTGTTATTTTTTCTGTGGCTGTTACTATACAAAGACAAAACCTAAATAATATCTGCGTTGCCCATCATGCTGAATACTTTTTTTTTCTTTTTTCTTTTTTCTCCCCTAAACCTTCGTTTGTTCTGTTTTTTTTTGTTGTTTTTTTTTGTTGTTTTTTTAACATTATTTCTAAAGCTGCACAGGCAAATCATGTAAAATAAATTTCCCTAAGTGTCAAATAGCTTACTTACTAAGTATTATGTGTCAAGTGTTTTATTTTAAGACTTTTTCTTTTCTTCCTTATGTATTATGCACTTTTGATTTGTGATTCAAATTAATTTCATTACTCAAGTTGATTGGTATCAATGTAATTGTCATATCTAATATACAAAATAAATGATTTCCTTTTCTTTTTTTTTTTTCCCTCCCTATTTAGAACTTCAACCTTCTCCAAAGAAGCAATGTGTGGAACCTGAAAAACCAACTTTGAGTTATGAAGAGTGGAAACGACGAATACTAGAACAGGCAAGTAGGGCTGAAGGTAGGGTCTTTAGTATGCTTTTACTTGATTCCAACTATTTTTATTAAGCAATATTTTGATATTAATCTCTTGCCGACTGCTATTAAATTAGACTGAATTTCTGAAAATCTGTGTATCTGAAGTGCTGAAGGCAAATTGTGTTAATTTATGGCAAAGTGTGAAATGCATGTATACCCGCCTCAAAATTGCTGTGGAGCTGAATATATCTATGTACTTGTTTTCTTTTTACTGAACAAGATAGATACTAAAATGAAATGTGCTTTTGTAGGTTCTTGTGTATGGGAAATCCCTTGCCATAATCTGTTTTCAAATTGAAAGTGCAAAACCTGTTTGAATTTTATATATATTTTGAAAATTGCTATCTTCAATGATAAATACTTTATCCAAATGAAATATAAAATCCAAGTTGACCTCTGAATGTCAGCAGCACCTATCCTTTGTACATAAATTTGCTGTCTCTCTTAGGTCAATTTTGGTATTTTCAAATCTGAGCTTATGACTTTGTGATCTCTATCCAATGTTCATCCTGGAGTGAAGTTATTTGTAAACAAATACTAAAATTAACCTGACCCAATCAGCAGGTGTCAGTGCCACCTAACCTATGTTTATCCTGGAGGCAAGTTATCCATATATGTAAAAAAGAAAAAAAATTAAAATAAATTCAGCTTGAATAGCTACTCTCGATCTAATCATTGAATGACCTCATCATTTGCTATACAATGAAAATTCAACAGAAAATCCAAATATTGAAATAAGTATTACTAGCTGGATAATATCCAAAAAGCAATTTGTTTATTTTTATTTTTTCATATACATAGTCAACATGAAATTAGTTTTCATTTGTTGTTTCATATCTTAATTTAATTCTGCTTTCTTTTCTTTTCAGCCAAAGCATGACAAAATCAAATGGATTCTCCAATTTTTCTACATTTCAACTGTGATACTCATTCAAGTGTTTAATAAAATCACTGCGTCCTCAACATTGGACATGCTTGTAAAGAAATCAAAATTGTAAATTATTTAACCTGATCGCTACCAAGTTTTTAAAAAAATTTTCTTTTTTTTTTTTTTTATTCGAGAAAATCTTAAAATCTTCATTGTATATTTTAAATGGTTTTTTATTTTCATACAAATCCAACTAAAATATACAAAAGAATATCTAATAAATGAAGTATAAAAATGTTTTTCTCTTTTTTCAAATTCTTACATAACCTGTTCAGTGTTGCGGACTCCATAATTCCATGTGTCTTCTCAATTATTGTCAGCTTTCTTAACTCCATTCATTTCTTTCATTAAATTTGTTAGGTTTTTTTTTTCCCCCTCGAGAATCATATCAAAATATTATCACCATGTCTGTTTAGATTGCAAATAAAGGGAAGCAACTGTACCCTATAAAATGACAGCAATGGAAGTTCCCAGGTAATAGCCCCTGGCTAATAGTGAAAGTCAGTTACTCGATTAATGGGAACCTGACCATAAACATTTGTGTCTCTATCACTTCTCATTTTATCCATAAAACTGAAGGTGCTTTAATCATTGATACACTATCACACGTACATATAATGTTCTGACAGTAACTTGGAACCACTTGACAATACTCCACTAAGGCAGTATACACTTGTAGACTGATAGAATTACAATAAACCCCAAATGTTATTGTTATACTTTAAATCTTATCTTTCACTTGTGAACCTTTTGCTTGATGTAATGTCATGTAAAAATTATATTCCCACCAAAACACTCATAGTCAACAGAAACTTAGTTGTTGCTGGTGTGGATAACATAGTATGGATGTCTATGCACATAATTAAAACAACTTCTATTAAGTTCATTGGAAATTGGAAATGATGTAATTAACTTCAATTCATTACTTTTGATAAAACAAGTTTTTATGGAATTTACTTCTGCCTACATCTGTGACTGGGATCAGTTTACTGAGGTAAAGTTCATTCATATTCTTCTTTATGTAGAATGGGTTGAAACAAAAAGTGGATTAGTTTAAATGAAGGATCATTTTCTGGTCAAATGATCTGTCAGCATCAAAGTAGATTGAAAATAAATAAAATAAACAAAACTCCATATGCATTTTTTTTATTCAAAACATAAAACAATATTGATCTACTTTTGACGTATTAAAGGCTGACAAACGAAAGGTTGAAAAATAGCAATTAATTAACAACTTACTGGCACAATATCTGTCAAAAATGACATCATTTACATCTGGATCGGCACTTCAGCTTAGGATCAAAGTGTCATAGCCCTCTGCCTTGAATCAGTGTGGTATCTGTACTTATTGAAGTTTTGTACTCAAAAACATAAATTAAATGAAAAAATCTTGTCCCTTATTCAACCCAGGTGAAAGAACCTCCTCCCTCTCCTCTCCATCCTATGTCCTGATGAATAGAGTAAAAGCTATCAACTATATTTTTCCATTACTCCAGATCATACGACAAAAAATCCCGGGCCATTCCATCAGAATCTATTACTTTTTTTTTTCATTTACTGAATACCTATGGATTTTTACTGAGCTTAGCTTTGTCTGGCACAAGGCTGACTGGAGGTGAGGATCCGAGAGCAGGATCATTATGTTGTGCCAATCTTCTAAGAAGATCCACCCCACCCCACCGGAATACAATAAAATTAACTATTTTGGGGCCCTGGCAAATTGTCAATAAGATGGCCCTGATCACAGGTTCTGATGGAAAATAATAATCATCAACTTCAAGGCAGGCCCATTCCATACTTAACGAAATTTGGATATATGAGAACATTCTGTGTGAACTGTTCAGCATTGGTTCAATAGGTTTAGGTCTGGAAATATAGATACCAATAATAAGCCTTGAGGCAGGCTCAGATCTGTTCTTGATGGAGTATTGATCAGTGACCTATGAAGAATGGTTTGAACCCTTTCTGGAGACTTTGGGACTTCACCGGCAGCCATATCACCTCATCTCGAGGCAATAGGAGATTTTAAAAGTTTGAAAAATGTGTCCCACATGAACTGAATTAAATGTTCCATGACATAGTCAGCCAAGAGGGGTTGGGTCTGGCAGTGTCTAAGCTTAGAGAATCAGGATATGAAGTCTTGCAGTATCCTCCATATTGACGTTTCTCCTTTTGTACAATTTTTGCATTCACATTAAAATAAATATAGACAAAATACTTTTGTGAATTTTCTCAACAGAAAGGTCTGTGTCGGCTTGTCTTTGCATAATAAATTCCTGGAGGTGTAACATTTGCATCGTATCCCATGACAAACTCTTTGGAGACCTTTGAGCTGCAGTGCCCCCAAATGGCACTGTGCACTGATGCAGTCCGACATGCATGAAATTTGCATTCATTGATAGAAGACAGATAAATGTCTACGGCACGCCAGTGGTCACACAGCACCCCACTGAATAATTCTGAAAAGAAAAACAAAATTTTGGGAATGTAGAGAATCTACTATATAAGAATCAGTGGGTATTTGGATTTGTTTTGCGATATGACAATTGAAATGAAACAAATGATCTACCTATTGCCCAATTTTCCTAAAATAAATAAATGTGACAAGATATGGCCCTCCCCTTCTTTCACTAGGATTTTAAAAGAATTATATTGTATATAATATGTGAGATTTTTATCAAAAAAATTTTTTTAGATTGAGTAAAAGAAGAAGGATTGAGGCCAGGTCAGAGCTTGGGTGGCAAGAAATTGCTTTTTTTAGAAGAAAGATTGTTGAACAGATAACTTGCTAGATTAAAGTGTGTGTGGGGGGTCACACTCACTGTTTATCCATTTCCTGAGACAACCCCCTAATAATTATGCATGCCTAAGAATTGAAATCTGATCAAAAGAGCCCAGTCTAATTGGTTTGTATCCAACCAAAATTGACTGGGAGGAGGGTGGTACTGAACATTGGATATGCAAATCAGTGTTAGAGGGGGAGAGTGCTACATTCTTATCTGGAATGGGTCAGGTTCAGTAATATCTTAGCAGAACGTCTTGAGAGATCCCACCCACTTTTTTTATTCACCCTAGTTCTCTCAGATTAGTTCGACCCAAGGCTTGCTAGCAGGTGGGCATGTTAACCCCACCTCTCTGGGGCAACTCCTTCAGGAAAAAAAAAATGATGGAGATGAAGGAGTTCACTGTCTTGACAAAAACTTGAGAAACATTAAACAAAATGTCATACCTCTGACGTTTCCATGTAAAAGATGAGAATAAAATGCATTTGGACAGCCCAGCTGGGATGTACCACCATTGACATAGAAATCCACTGTACCTGTTTGTTGTCGAATTCCAAAACCTGAAATTGATATTCATCAATAAATACACAGGAATAGGATCTGGTAAATGTTGAGGATCTTGGCCCCAAATTCTGTAAATTTTGAAACCCTATTTAAAAGAAATATCCTTTTCTTGATTGAAGGACAAAGGATGTTTTTTAATCTTTTAAGTAACTTTTTTGTTTGCTAGAAAGAGAATGCATGTCTGGATTCAAGAGTGTAAATATTTTCTAAATATTTGGGATCTAGAACTCCTTCGACCATCATGGACATCATCAGGATCAGACAACAAAAAACTCGACATTGGTCATTTTGTAAATTAAGTAAAAATGATTCTGATGATAGAAAAAGCATTGTCATTATGGCATCAGTTGTCCCTTGGGGTAGCTGCAGGGCAAGGGGTAGTAGAGAGGTCTTGCGAGACAAGGGTGATGAGGGTAAGGTGCAAAGAATATAAATTGATACTTCCTATGTGTGAAGTTGTATCGGGCCTCTCCTTCACATTTTTATATTAATTATTCAAGTACTTTTAGAAACTTTATACAATTGTATTTTTGGTTGAAAATACATGAAAATCATTGATAAGATTACTTATCTAGAAACATCACGGGCTTCGCATCAGTATGGATGACATCAACAAATTGGGCATCTGAACGATCTAACTTTACTTGATCATCTCTTCCTTCAAAGCCTGGGCCTGCTGGATCTAGACCTAAAAGATAAAAAGTAGGCAATGTACAATAGGAATGTGCAAAGTTTTCTTCAGGAAATGGTTTGTTTGTATCAAAAACTTATTGCAGGACTTTTCATCAAATTCACCTCTCAGTGGAATGACTTTGCATCAAAAAATGTTCATTTTTTAGGAAAGATTTTTTGTTTAATTTTTTCCTCTTATATTTTTAAAAATTGAAATTTTGGATGAAAATTTTATTAGAATTAAATAAATTCAAAATGATTTGAAAAGATTAAAAGTTATAATGAAAATTTATTCAATAAAAAGTTTTGGTATCATCAAACTGATCGAATTATGTTAAAATAATGACTAGAAAGGACAAGAATGAAGCTAAAATCTATTGGAAAAGTTCCATCTTTATTCGAAGGAGGAAATTCAAATGAAAATAAATAAAAAACAAACAGCATTAAAGAGGAACATGAAAGATCTAACAAAATTTAATTAACTTTGCAATCATAATGTTCTTATATAAAAAAAAGGAAACAAAAGATCTCAACAACTACAGACCTATAAGCCTACTCAACTGCAAATACAAACTTTTCACAAAAATCATCAACTGAATCACAAGAACACTAGATGAAAACCAACCATGAGAATAAGCTGGCTTTACTCGACCATGGACCACCTACACTCTATAAAGCAGCTGGATATAAGCTACCTCTTGCTGTAGCATTTATTGACTTCAAAAAGGTGTTCGACTCAGTGAAAATCCCCAAGGTCATGAAGGCCATCACTCTACTAAGTGTAGATCCTGTATAAATCAAAGTGCTGAAACATATATACAATCACAGCAATTCCTTTATCAGGCTACATAGCCCTATCAGCTCCAAAAAGTGGTAAGACAAGGTGATACCAGCTTACTCAAACTCTTCACAGCCTGGCTCAAGATGATCTTCAGAAGACTACACTGGGAAAATGAAGGAATCAAAATAGACGGCAAATATCTGAACTATATCGGATTCACAGACAACATTGCCCTTTTCGCAGAGAACCTACATGACCTCTAACTAATACTAGATGAACTAAATGAAGAGAGCAAGAAAGTTAGCCTACACATGAACTTCAACAACATGGAGATCATGTGCAACAACCACGTCGATGATGAGAACACTCAAATCAAAATTAAGGACATATAACTTGAGAAAGTAGACCACTGCATCTACCTAGGATAAATAATCGCCATGAGACCCTCAAAAGAAGAAATCAAGCGAAGAATCACCCTAGGATGGCAAGCCTTTGGCAGAGCAAGTTCAACTTTGCAAAACAAGAAGATCCCATTAATCCTAAAAAGAAGGGTATACAACCAGTGCATCCTTCCAATAGTCACTTATGGGATTGAAACATGGAACCTAACCAAGAGGCAGACTCGCAAATTGAAAACCATGCAACGAGCACATGAAAGAATCATGCTCAGCCTCACACGGAGAGACCACAAGACAGTACAATACATCTGGGAGAAGACAGGAGTCAAAGACATGATAGAATCCATTAAAAAACTCAAATGGCAATGAGCTAGCCATATTGCAAGATTGGCAAACAACCGATGGACATTGCGACTCACAACATGGAACCCCAGAGATCACAGGTGCAACTGATGCTGGCAGAGTATCCGATGGAGAGACAAGCTAGATGAATTCAGAAAGTACTGACTCTGCGACGCCCACGATAGAGAGTTGTGCCAAATCCTGGGGAAGGTCTATGTCTAACGACTGGCATTAAGAGACATGATGATGATGATCTGTATGTGTGTATACACCGAATCACCATATCCAACCAGCCAAGTGGGTTACCAATTCTTCTCTCTCTGCTTGTGTGTGTGTCTCTCTAGGCACTCGTGGTCATATTTTTGGGGCTACAACCTTGAAAATCTGCAGGAGTCCACCAATAGACACCATCTAGAAACTACTTTTATTTGTTTTTTAAAAAAGTGCTTATTCAGGTCTCTGTTGTCATTCTGGTCCTACAATGACCAAATCTTGTGCTGTCATTTTCAGGGAATTTTCAGAATTATTAGCCGCAAGAATTAGAATGCAGAAATTTAACATAAAAGTACATTTTTACACAGTGAATGTTATAGACAATGTGAGGTTGATGCTGGAGGTTACTAGAAGTCATTTCTGGAAACTAACAAGTCATAAGGACAAACTCTCAAGACCTTTGCCTGACTTCTGCATGCATTTCCTATGGACAGCCCTATATTGGTTGAATCCTCAATAAACTTCTTCATACTGGTACCAAATGGGAGAAACATTTATATAGTGTATCCAGAAGCCCCGTCAAACTAAGCGACAATATCATTTGTTCTTTTTTGCGCATCAAAATATTCTATTACAGCAGTGTTAACAACTTTCTTGGTAAGCAGGAGTCAAAAATAGCCAACTTGAATTGCTCATCTCTCCACTCAGTGGTTATAGACATGAATATTTACATATATGTGTGTGAGTGTGTCTTTCCTTTATGCCAACAGTATATATATGATTAGATTTGATAGAATGTGAAAATTATAGACATTTTATTCCAAAACATTTTGTGAAGCACCAGTGTTAACAGAGTAGCAAATTGAATATGTTCTTTGATATAATTCTTATTACACAACACGGCAAATGAAAAAAGCGATCATTTACATTATGTACACATGAAAGGGTAGCTGTAACAGAAGAAATGATGCACAAAAACATGATGTTGCTTAGTTTGACAGGGTTTTTGGATACATTATGTAAGTGTTTCTCTCATTGAGTGCCAGTATGAAAAGGTTGATTGGGGATCCAACCCTAAAACAATCAATATAAAGCTGTCCATGGGAAAAGCATGGAAAAGTCAGGTGAAGGCGATCTCAAAAGATTGTCCTAGTGCCTTGTCACAATTTCCAAATATGACCTGTAGTGACTTTCAGCATCAACAAAAGGTTCAAATATTAGTATAGAAATGTATCCTGGTATTGATAATGGCCAGTTGTAATGTTGTAATTTCACAATTTCGGATAATGCCTACACTCTTTGGACCTCGAAATATGTTCACTTGTTTGTAAACAAAAAACAAACTATTACTGAAAATTCAGAAAATATTCCTTGTCTGTTCGTTTTTTTAACCAAATACATATAGAAGAAAAATTGCAGTCCAAGTACACATGTTTACTTACATACATAATTCAAAGACATTTTCATAAACCAATAAAAAATATATTTTGCCAAACTCTTACCTGATATGCGTCCAATTCGTGGTACTGTCTGCCCTATATAACCAGCAATATGTGCTCCAAGGCTGTGGCCAATTAGATGAAAGGTGTCCATAGAAGTGTGAAACTCATTCTGGAGTTTCTTAATGATGCTGGCTACAACAGCACCCACCAAACGGGCATTTGCAATGGCCTGGTGATACAATACGCCCTTGCCAACCGTGTTCCAGTCAACTACGAAAACGTTAGCAACTTCCTTGAAAAATGATTTAAAAAACAATAGTATTTTTGCTTGCTTCAGTGTCAATCTACAAAGTCTATGTGGAAAGTATCCAAATGTTTTACTCTTCATGTCATAAACTGCTTTTGAAACAGAGCTCTTCAATGGTAGAAACAAAGTTTGTTAAATTCATAATGTCGTAGAATAAAAAATAATTTTCAAAAAATTTACCTCGAAGTTCTGTGTTAAATTTGATTAGTAGTTATCTCCCTTGTTATCGACATCTAAATTCTCTTATATGAAACCATAAGTTGATATTTAAAAAAAAAACAATAATATCTTAGTCCTTTTCAAAGTACTTGCTTTTGGACATCACACATTTATCCCAGCATCCCTTTGGGAGAGGATCTGTTCTCACATGTGCAGTAATGTCCCCTCTGATTGGTTGCCAAATTGTAACAATGCTACAAAACCAGTTCTCAAGATATTCGAAATGGCTAGTTAGTTTCCAGACAAGCCTCATACATTTCCCTTACCCCCTTATATTCCTAAGAACTTAGCCATTCCTTAATATTCAAGATATTTAATGAAATCACTAATCAATGGAATGTCAGGTAATCCGTTATAAATAATAGTTTACAAATATCAACTTTAAATGATTAAATTCAATTCTGAATCAATTAAAATAAATATTGGAACTAAAAAAAAATGGCAAAAAGATGCAATCCTTTTCAGGAAGGAGGATGTTTAAGTGATTCTTGTGGTATTCAAGGCATTGGACTTTAACACAAAACCATTAATCATTCAGTGAATTTGTGAACCTATCAGATGGAGTGCATAACCAAACTATAACATGTATTGGAATGAGGAAAAGTTCAGAATTAAGGAGATGCGTGGCTGTGAATATAACTTTAAAGGGATACCTATAAGAATTTGTGGCTAGTCAGATTTGGAAATAATGCATTAAAAAATGTACATATTCATATGAGTGAACAATATCTTCTTTATTTTTATTAATAAAACTTGTTAATCCCTATGAAAAAAATTCACAAATATATTTGAATTTTTTTAGAAAAGAAACTTCTGATCTCATCTCAGAGTCCATTGTTTCAAATGGTTGGTAGATATTTTTATCAACAAAATTATTATCTTCAAGTGGAAGAGTCCATTGTTACTTTACTTAAATTAGGATGGTTTACGATTAACCCCCCTTAGACTGCTTCTGTGGGGAGAATGTTCAATTGACAAAATTTACAGTTGAGGATGTTAAAATGGCTACTCTAAGGTGGAGGGGAGGTTGTTTGAGTGATTCAAGATATTTTTCCTTCTCAAAGTTTTGTATGAATCAAAACATGATAATTACCTATGTTTTTATTTATTTGTTTATTGTCATACTCCTTCTGAGAGAAAGAGAGGAATAAAGAGAAAATGGCTTGCTATGGATGCTAGTTTCTAGTTGATAACTAGATTGCCTCAAATTATATCTAGAATTATCTAGATCTTCATACAATTTACTTGGAAAAATATCTAGATACTATTTTATTGAGTCACCTTCCATGGCCAAGTTCATAGATCTTTTTCACTTTTTCAGTTAAAGGAAAAATGTTTTTACAAAAGTTGAAATATTTTCAAAACTGTCCGAATGGAGTTTCATCCTGAAGCAGCCAATCTTGTTTATTTTTTTCTTTTCTGTCACACTGAAGGAAACTGATATATGAAACAAAATGGAACTGCTTCGATTTGAACTCCAATGCAGACCTTAGGAGCCTGATGACTTAGCAACAGGCCAAGGGTACACTGATGATATGATGTTGAAATTTTAAGCATTAAGTATGCTCAAAAGAAAAAAAATTGCCATTTTTTATGACACATGATCACTAGTAGTATAATACATCTCACCAATATAGCATAGTACTTACCCTTATCATTATTTGCTTGACCATATCTTTAACCCACAAATCGAAGGCGGTTTGCTGGTATCCATGGATGATCAGCTTGGTTGGTCTTTTATTAGAGAATCTGCTACTGTTGACACTAAGAAGATTGTCCTCAACAATCTGGGGTTTCTCTACACCTGTCTCTGGTGTAAATAATAGAAGTTTGACTCGAAGTTTAGATGGGGGCTCAGGCAAGTGACCGTGGGTATTGGTGAAGGGTGGAGAATTGGAGAAACATCCATAATGTCCATAGCAGACATTTGAAAATATCTCACCTGAAATGAGACATGGAAGGGATGATCAACATGAGAGATTTGTTGCAAATTACATAAACAAAACCATTTTAGGGATATATAACTGATTTTGTGGCACCTTGCATCTTCTCTTCCAAAACCCTTTCAGATTATTTCTTTTGCAAGACCAACACAGATTAGGCAATAATATTCAAATAACAAATTTCTGATCTACAAATTATGCACATCTCATGTGTTTGAAAAATCAAGGACTGTGAGAAACCTGAATTACACAAATATTGAATATGAATTAGATGGTTAAATGCGGTACATTTGTGGCGACCCCTATATTTCTATTCAAGAATTAAATAGGAGACCCTTCTTTTAGCAAGATATCAAACACATCACTTCCTATGATGACTCCCTAAAAAAGCCCTGAACGCACGTGGTCAATCACTCTTGAGCCGATTATCTTCCTTTACCTCTCTCTGAATTTGTGGCCATCATAGTTTCTATTCTTTGACTGAGACTATATATATTGTCTTTTGTCCCTTATCTTCCTTGATGTGAGTATTCACAAGAACTATATAGCTACTAAATGTGAATACTGCAACTACTATTTTTGGCAACAATGCAAACGCTGCGCTCTATTTTGCCCCTTTTAGTTCCTTCTCACACCTAAGCTAAACTAAGCGCCTTTTTTATAATCTAGCATGGTCAACTATACCACTCATTATTATAGGCATGACTATTCAGGCTCCATTCAATAAATAGATGAAATGACATGACCTGTTATGCTATGTGTACCTTGATTTCTTATTCTATCCTATATCTTATTTTTACGCATAGGAATAACCTAAACCTAACAGGCCTCTTCTCTATTTTTCTCTTCTTTACATGATTGAATGTATTAATGTTTCCATTATATGTATTTCATCTACATTCTTTATTTCATTTATATTCTTTACTTGAGCATTGAATTTATCTCAAATTTTCCACATCTAAATTCCTGTATGTGTCTTTTTTACTGTTTAATATCTGCATCTACATTTATACTTGGCACGCATGTTTACTATATATTCCTACTTCAACATTTTCAGTGACATCAGGTCATGGTGCCAATCACCACACTGCATGGGGACAAAATCTTTTGTCTACAACTACATCTCACCACATCTAACCCTCAGCTATTTTCTACTCTTTCCCACATAATATAAGAACAATATTTCTTATACATTATTAAAAATGATGCAATTTATTAATATTAATGAAACAGTTACTTTTTATAAAAGCTTACCAGCCTTAGTTTCTGTAAGTTCATGTGGAACCCATTTTTGTGGCTTCTGAATGTTTCCCAAACTTTAAAGACACTTCTAAGATTTTCCAAACATTGTGCTAAATATGGGTAACTTTTGCATCATCTTAATATAATGATGTGAGTGTAAAAAGTATGATAGTATGTAAAAGTATCATCTGTAAACATATAATATAGACCTATTCAATAAATTTTCAAATATAATTGACGATGAAGCATCCATTTAAAGTCATGACAGGTTGAAATGTCTTAACCATCTCATCCATTGTTTCAAGACCAAAGTAGGAAATGTCGAGAAGAAAAGTTTGAATCTTAACATGAAAAACACATTTATTTCCAGTTGGTACATTGATAAGGTGAGACTGATTATATATCTCATGCAGAATTACTTTGTTCTTGGCCTTCTTTTTCTGGCAATGAATCAGAAAGTAATTCAGGACAATTCATAGATGTTGATGAAGGGAGTGAAAGCAATGATTGTTCTGGAATAACTGACAAGATATCTCAAGATATCTTTTCTACAGTAAATTTAAAGAGCAAATGTTTGAATCTTCACCCCGCTAGCTCCATTGGTGCAGTATGCATGCATGTCACATACATACGTACATAACCAGACCGAATCACTTGGAAGCTGACAAAACCTATGTTAACCTATGTTGACAGTTTTGGTTGAACAGGTGAACGTCATTTCTATCATAATTTGACAAAATAGAGACAGTACTTCAATTTTAGGTCTGCATGGATAGTATAATGATTAGCATGTTTGCCTCGCACACATCAGGTCCCTGGTACAATTCCCAGTATAAGTATGTTGAACACTCTTCATTAGGACAAATTTCCCTGTGCACTCAGCAGCAAATTAAGTACATTCTAAGTTGTGTGATTAGGGTGGAAGTATCCCTTCGATGTTTAAAACTTGACCAGACTTGAAACGTGCAAGAATCAATAAGCTAATGCTTGCAAAATGGAACCATGATTTCGGAACCTGCCTCCATAATCCGATGGATACTTTGTTACAAAGACCTACCCATTTGCCAAAGGAGACAGGTGCCTATCATGTCAGGCTAATTAAGATCAACCAATTCATTACCATAGTTAATTCAATCTGTACTGGATGTCCCACTTGTTGTGACCATGTACCAGACTCACCAAGCTAATCTTGCAGACATTTACTACTGTAGTGTGTCATCCTCCTTCTTTCTTTTTTTAAATAAAAAACATTAGATTTCCTTAAAAAAATATAACTTATGATACAAATTGTTAAGAAACATTGCATAAATTGTTTTTTCATTTTACCTTTGGATAATTTGGATGTCATTAAGATACTCCATAAACACAATAAGAACATATATCCAACCATTATGAATTAACCTGAAACAAATGAAACAATACAAATTAATATTGAAAACAAGTTAAAATTTTCTACAGCTGTATGCCAATGAGATGTTCTAGCTTTCTCAGACTGAAATTTCATGTAGCAGTGACCTTGACCTTTTGTATAAAAAAAAAAACTGCATCAAGCCATGTCGGCCAGTTTTTTAAAATTATTTGTGCACGAGTGAACCTGCGTCTAGTGTGCTTAGCCTTTCGTCCTCAAGTTCAACAATAGAGATTTTAGGGAATGACATGTTTTTATGAAATTCTGTTTCAAATTAGGAAAAACCTTTCTCAAGTTGCAAAAGGTCAATGGTGAGGAGATTGTTGGAGCTGTATGCAATGCCATGAGTGTTACTAACATTTCAAATTGGGAAGAACATCCAACAAAAAGGATGCCTAATCTGGATGGCTTTTTTTCTTGATTGAGGGAGATCACATTGAAAAAGTACGTACTGTGATTCGTGGAAATAGTTGCCCAACTGTCTGTGAAGTTTCCAAAGAGGTTGGAATGGTAGGAATCCGTAGAAGTTTGTGCAACATGATTCAAAAAGAAAAACTGATTGCTGAAAAAATCTGCTATTATGATAAAATGCAACACAAAGCATCAGCAGTTTTTTTTTTAAAATCATGTTGCACAAAGAGATTCCTATCTCTTCGGAAACTTCACAGAGAGTTGGGTGACAATTTCTACAAATCATAGGACTTGTAAAACCTTTATTGTTCAACTTGAGAAAAATAAAGCCAAATGCAATGGACTCACATTCACTCTCACATGTGTAGTTTGAAAATAAACAACATGGCTTGATGCACTTTTTTTATGCAAAAAGTCAAGGCCAATGCAACATAACATTTCAGTCAGAGTACTCTAAAATGTCTCATTGTTGCACTCTTTTAAAAATTCGGTTTCTTTATGGAAAGACCTTGTATGATTGATTCTTTCAGAGCTGTTTCCTCATCTTTGTTTTCATCCCATTCCGGCTGCCGTACTCTGTGACCTCCTTTCTGTCTGAACTTCTGAGATGAGATGTTGTTGTGATTATGTATTGATTCATTCAAACCAGTTTCCTTGTCTTTGTTGTTTTTATCACAGCATATTGGCGACTGTACATTCTGGCCTTTTGAATGGAAACTTATATTTGATCCATGCAGTATGTCATTTTCATTCCTTTACCACTCATATCCAGTGTTCTTCCATTAATTCTTCCTGGAATTTCAGAACTTGTAACAGTCAATTATTCTGCATGATACTATTCTGCCTCTCTGCTGAGCCAGAGTGTACGTATTCACTATCTGACCCACAGATAGATTGCACTGTAGCAAGCTTTTCATAAAGATCATTACTACTGATGTGAGTTTGATCCTCACTGAATGTCCCACATTATTGGCCATGTATCTACTAGTGATGTATTAAATATCTATTAAAGAGAAAAGAAGAGAATTTTTATAATCCAATTATCTCCTTTTTTTCATGAACCTAAATTCAAAAAGTCCAAAATCTGTCTTTGTTGAATCATTTTGTACTGGATCCACTTTGGAGTTGCTGATGAGATATTTTGCCAGTATCACATTACACACTGACATTGCAATTTACTTTTCCTGCCTTGGTAACAAGTAACAAAATCTAGTTGTACTTACTTTTCAAAAGGTGATGATACTTATGCCTATAACTGGTAAATGTCATCTAGACTGCTCCTAATGAAAAACATCAGTTTAGCAGAAAAGCTACATTGTATATTTCGACCATACATAAAAGATGAACATAAAATAAGGATCCAGTTTAGCTGTATATTTACGTCATAAATTGAACATTGGTTGCCAGAAAGATGGAGACAAAGGCTCCAGTTTTGCATTATACGGATATTGTAAATCAAACCCCAACTTTAGTGCCATTTCTCTGGCTTTAAGCTTGGAAGTGACTTTTCCTCAAAAATGAAAGAAATCCGGAAGAAATGAAGGTCAGATTCAGTGAAAGGAGATCAAACTACTCTGGTTTATGAAACTGTATAATGACCATTTTACTTTATCCGCAGTGCCAAGTCGATAAAGTATGACCCCTGAAGATATGTTAACTCTGTTAAAATATTGAGAAAATTTGCTGATTGACTTGTTTTTGGTTGCCATGCTACTATCATTGAAGGAATTTTTTTCCTTCTAATATCAAATGCTTTCAATCCATTAGACCTTTGAACCAACAGGAAATTGGTCATTTTTTCAGAAGGCTAGTTCTCTTTACAAAGTAACTATTAGGTTAAACTGGACCCTTACTTTCCGCCATATTTAAGGAAATACGGTTTACATGAATTCTCTTCCCTTTGTTCCGATTCTATTTCTTTTGTGAATTGTTTAATTTCACAAACATCTTAGGGTCTGAGTCATTTTTAACAGAGAGCCTGTGTGGGACAGCTCAGGAGTGGGGAAATCTCAGAATTTGAAAATGAAGACCAATAAAAGAATATATTTCAAGTTGTTTTGAAAATGAAGACCAAAAAAAGAATATATTTCAAGTTGTTAAAATAAAAAAGAAATAAGAGAATTCATAAAAGAAATAAAAGCAGAACGAAGGGGGGATACTTCATGTGAGACGGAAAATAAAAGTCTAGTTTAGCAGTAGATCTCTTACAAAAACCGTTTTAAAGTTGTTTTTTGTTTAAACCAACAAATTCCAGGATGGTTTGAAGGTCTAATGAATCGATAAGTGAAAAAACACCTAAAATTGTAAGAAAAAATCTTCTAGCAGAATGGCGTCGAAACCAAAAACTAATCTTTAATGATAATTATTCCTTAATCATCATCCTTTTAACGCCCCCTCTATTCGTCAGACCTTGCTATCGGAGCCAGTACTCACTGAACTCAAGCATTAAAACATGCATCTCCTCTAAAAGTGCACCTATTAATAGGAAACGAATTATTGTAACTCTTCAATGTGTGAGTGAAGAAAAGAGAATCAGTCAACATGTCGGTCGAGGCAGACGACATGGAAAATCCTGTTGTGGTTTCCGATCTTCCAACGACAGTCCTAACCGAAGAACTCATTTCAGATTATGTAGAATACTTAAAAATAGACAGTTCCCAAGAGGTATGGATGATAAAATCCCAACACTTGTCCCAATTATCGAATTCACATACATTTAAATCTTTGAAAAATATCCACCCTCCATTAATCAGCACCACATTGACTTCAGTGTTTACTTCATCATTTTGACTCTAAAAATGTTCTATAAAGTATTCTGTTTAGGTTACGTGTCTGATGAAAAAATTTGTTATCGATTGTTAAGTGATTTTCTTTCTTACTTTACTGCTCAATTTACTTATTAGATTTCTTTCCTTCAGTTTTACACTCAAAACTCAACTTCAACACTGTTGTTATAGGTATGAAAATCCAATAAATAAAACGGTAAGATGTTATGGATCAAAATGATTAAATATAACATTTTCGAGATCCACTTTCAACTTGATTTTTTTTTTTTTTTTCAAAAGTCAAGAGTGTAAAGATTTTTTGGTACAGTCAGGAAATGAACATTAATTTGGAAAATGCGAACAGAAAACTAAATAATAGTTATATATATACATATATATATATTTATATATATATATATATATATATAGAGAGAGAGAGAGAGAGAGAGAGAGAGGGGCGGCTTCACGTAACTGTACCACAGTACAAAATACTATTAATGTTTCGAGAGAGAAATCTTTGCTCGATAGGCGATGTGTTTTATGCAAAAAATAATAATCATAGTGCACTAAATTTGATGTAACAGCCAAGTGCTTCGTCAAATAAATTATTTTATATATCAGGAACTGTTCTAAGGTGTATCATGATCTCTTTGCGAAATAAAATTCAAGATAATTTCTCAAAAATAGTTTTCGATTGTTCTCAACTCAAGTCAATCACCGAGCAGGTCCGCCATTTTCGAAGACAGATATCGATAAGTTTTATGACCAAAAAAGAGATCAATTAATAAAAACTGACCCTTGTGACGCCGAACGAAGTTTTTGTTGAGGTGTCTGATTTTTTCTCTCTTCTTTTAATGATCCTGGATTGATTCCCTATCGAACACATTATATCCGACTTCTCTCAAAAATGACGGACAGGCTCGGTAACTGACTTGTGACTCGCATAATCGAAAACTTTCATGTCTTATTTTTTGGATAAATCATTGTTTTTTTTATCTGGTTATATCATTGAACACTTCATGATACACTTTCACATTTAATGTATTAGGCCCACTCTGCCCTTCGTACATCTGGTAATGTTACAAACCTCCGCTTGAGTCAAATGCAATAAGTAGGTACTTCCCAAACTTTTGACCAAAAAAAAAAAAACCGTTCAAAACGCGTGTGAGAATTATTTTGATTGTGAGGAATCTTTATACCATTCATAAGAGGACTGAATGGAGATTCTTTTTATGTAGAAATTGTTTTCCATCTGTTGAACCGGAGATTTGTCTCTGAAAAAATGTTTACAGTGTAAAATGAATGCGATGTATTAATCCGTACATGGAAAATGTTTGCAAAATACTCGCAAATTCTAAAATTCATCAAAAAGTAAATAATTTTTGTAATTCAATCAAATTTTCGGTACCTATTGAATTCAACACAAAAAGACTCTACATCCCATATTATAATCTTTTTAATTCAACACCAATAAATAAAATAGAAAACACCTAAAACAAATTTTCCAATGTATAGTGCAAAATTATACCGAAACTTATAATGAAAAATGTGTTTCGTGAAAGAATCTCGTGGTTGAGAAAAATGGTTTTCATTTTTTGATTCAGCTACCAAAAATGCATCAGAATCAGCTGAAATAATCGAACTTTTTTCAATATATATCTGAAATTTTAAAAAGAATTTTTTCAGAAGCTTCTTTTATGAATAATGGTTCTCAGATATTTTATAAGTATTTTTTCTCCGTAAATAATCATGAATCACTGTTATTGAATTAAACTCTTTAAAAATCAAGAATTGTAAAGATTAAGAAATCTAATGAACTGGAGATATTTGATGAAATTAATTCAATTCATGTATTACATACGCGAAACAAGTATTAAGTAAGGGATACTTTTTGAGAAACTTCTCTTTTTTTTTTTCATTTTTAATACATCTCTGAAAAAAATAGACGAAAAGTCACATGGCTTTTTCATCAGAAGTGGGAAGTACCTAACAATGTGGTGGTGATGTACAGAGTTGAGTTGAGGTGGTTGACTGTAGTATCCTGGCCATATAATTGTCATTTTTGCGATCATTTAATGTTTAAGTGAACAGAACAAATTAAACTAATATTTAGAAAGTTAGTTGATAAAAAATTGATAGTTCAGTTCCAGCTTTTTCTCAAGTTCTATTTCTCAATCATACTTAACTGATATCAACTGCTGTTCCAAATAGAACTCTATAATACTTTTTTTTTCTTAGAAATATGCATAAAAGTCAAGGAACTCAAAATATGAAATGACACATCACTGAAATCAGCCTCAGCAACTTGGTACATAAAATGAAGATGATCATTATTTAAATTATTGAATTTATACTCAATAACATCATTTTTGTGTAGTTTTTGAAAGAACTATGAAATCATGTATATTAATAACAATGTCTAAGCAAAGATTTGTATTGTTGAATCCTCTTCCCATCATAGATTGATTTTTTTTTGTTAGTAATAATAAAATTTAGTCAAATTTATCTATAATTTATGTGGATAGTTCAAGACCAATTTTGTATTTAGGATATTCGGTCTACATGAAAAAAGTTGAAAAAAAAAGTCGTCTATTCCCTCATCTCCTTCCTTAGATAAGAACAGAGTATTGTAATTGTTTATTTCATGTGCATTGAAGTCATTTGAATTTTTGAGGTGGATCATTTTCATTATTCATTTTTGACTTTTTTTGTTTCATCTTTATTGTTGCTTTTTTATGTAATGCTCAGGTTGTTTTACATTATATGTGCGTTTAATAAGCAGCTTAGATCAGAAACAAAGAAGTAGTCTCTGACATGACTTGAAGTTGCATCTTAATCCTTGGGAACATGTCTAACATCTTATCTGTATGTCCACAGTATGGGATGTAAGTTCAGGTCTTGTTAAAAGCTATGTTGTTATTACTGATCTAGTTTGCCGACTTGATGGAATCAAAATGACCTCAATGTTGCAATAAAATGCATAAATAATATATTATTTTGTGTCATTATAATGATGACATTATAATGTCAGATATTGCTAAGGAATTAATGTATGAATCATTGACAGGTAACAACAATTTGAGTATACAAATAGCAATATTTTTTGTTTAGATGAAAGAATATCATTATGTCAAAAGTTTTTTGTGGACATTTGTCCTCATCTTGGTTCATTTTTTTAACAATGTTTCGACTGTTGAATCCTTCAGCCGTCCTCAGGTGATGAGTGGGTGTATTTTTGACCCTCAAGATAGAGAGACCCCGTCTCAGTGATCATTTGGAATGTTCACATTCCACTGTTTGATATCGTGTGGTTGATTTTCATTTTGAGTTGATGATTATATTTAGTATCAAAAATCCGTAGTTGTCTGGAGTTGATGCCATCACCAAAACGGGGTTTTCTACTTTGCTGATCAGAAATTCACCAACTCATCACCTGAAGACAGCCGTAGAGTACCATGACTGAAATATTACGTTCAAAAAATGATTCAAGATGTGGACAAAAGTTTGCGAAAAAATTTACATAATATTTTTTGTGTATAATGCTTTTCAATGGGTGCTCAGTTGCAACACTCAGATCCTTTGCAGAGGGTTGAGGCACAATATTTTGATCCTTGGTAAAGCACACAAATACTGTAATCTTGGGCAGAAGTGCCGATTCAAGCATAAATGATAATGCCATCCCTGATGGGTACTACACAGTCAAATAATAGATCAAAATAATACGCAAAAGTCAAGTGTAAGCTTTGAAATGAAACCCATAGAAAACGCACACTAAGTTTTCTAAGTTTCTAAGTTTTCCAGTCTAGACTTTAGGGTGCTTTAGCTAACAATGTATTGTAAAAATCTTTTTCATTCATATAAGAAGTTATAAATGGATTACATAGAAAATACTGTTAAAATAGAGATCAGAAATCTAATATTTTATCAAGGCAGTAAATAATTTCATAATTGATTTTTGTTTTTCTTATTTTATTTTAATTCCTTATTTTTCCTCTATCCAGGAGAAACAATTTTCTGAGAGTATTGATGAAATGCTGACAAAATTAGATGAATTCTGTGGTCTTGTTGACATGGTAAGTACTAAATCATATGCTTGACTATGTAGTTCTTATAGATATCAATTTCTTCCTTATCTTAAGCTTTTTATCCAAGGTGTGACTTGAAACGGGAATCCTCCTTAAGGTAGAGACTGTGAAATATTCTTTTCCCATTATTTCATTACAAAACATATCAATGAGAATTTGTAAGATTTTTCTTTTTCTGTAACTTTGTTTTATCAAAAATTCATCCACATCCATAGACTTTGAAAAAAATATTTAGATGAGGTAAGGATGGATCTTGAGTCCATAGCTGGACATATTGTTATTTGCTGAATTTTGATCTGAATTTTTCACTCTATAATGTTTGATCTATATGATTAATATTCATCATTGGAATAAGCACATTGACTAGGAAGGAGATTACATTGAAAAATTGATATTTGTTGTGTAAAATAAATTGGGTCTTTTTTCTCAGTTCACACCAAAAGCTAACATCCCATAATTTCAAAGTACTGAAGCCTTAAAAAAAAAAAGATTAAGTTGCATTTTCAGGGGGGTGGGTGTAAAAGACCAGAAGTATTGGATCTTTTTATAGTGCCTATCATAGAAACCTTTTACCACAGAGGACTTACAGAATGAATTTAACTTGTTGATTCCCGTCGATTTGGTTTGGTCTGGCAGGAAATTTTGTTTTTAAAGCTTTTGTACTTTCAAATCATGGACGTTGGCTTTTGGTGAGGATTAATGCAAAAAACCCAATAAATGGAACAGAATAATATCAAGATAAATGCGCTTGGTTTAAGTCTGTTGTCTTATGTTTGTCGTCTGCATTCAGTTAAAGTACGTTATGTGTTTTTTCCAGTTTAAACACGTCAAAATGCTTTAATGAAAAACTACAACTGAACAGAACTAGAAATAGTGAGCATGAGAAGTATTGAATGCTGAGGGATTTCATTGTTACATCATGTTTATACTAGGAATATTGTTGAAGGAACTAATAAATTGTAATTAGTTCTTAAGATAAATGAACTTTTAAAGTAAGATATGTTTAAATGTATATATATGTTAAAAATTAGTTTTGTTTATTATAATTGCTTTCCTTCATAGAATGGGAACAAAGTAAAGCTAAGTGAACATTCTCTTAAAGTGCTGATTCCATCATTTTTCCCAGGAACAGTATCTTTACTCAATTTTGCCTTGATTTAGTTTAATATTCAGGAAATATTTTGCTGAAACAAGAAAATACAGAGCAACATAATGTTTTTGGTATTTCATAAATTCAATGCAATTTCAAAATTACCTAAAAATACCAACATTTTTGATGGTATGGGTAAACAAGTATTTTCAATAAAATACCAGGTAGCATTTCATGTAAAATGATCCAGTAGTTTTTATGATTTATAAATAACAATCAGGCAATCTTTCTTATGCATAATATATCTATGTAATCAGGTTCCTTCAAAATATTCCAGTTAAAATGACTCATAAATAAATCATCATCAGAAACTGTCTATCAGAACTTTCTTCAGTTTCCATTCTGGTTTGCATGACTGGCTATGTATGTATGTATGTATCTATCGCACATACTGATTGCACCAATGGAGCAAGAGGGCTGAAAATTTAAACATTTACTTCTTATTAAGTGTAGTTTTTACTTTTATCACAACTCTAAGTTGCTTTTTAATCGTAACTTTGAATCAGACCATAATTAATTGAACAGCATTATTGGACATAGTAATCCCACGGTGAGAATTGAACACACACCCTCTAGCCTGAGGGAGTCCAGTATAAACCTGGCTGCTTTTACTATTTGGCCATTTTAAACCAAAGCTTATTTCACACCTTAAACCTTACACCCTAAAACCGATATGTAGGGCCAAATGGTTAGCATCCAGGTGAATACTGGAGTCCCTCTGGCCAGAGGGTGTGAGTTGGATTCTCACCGCGGACTTACTCATTATTTCTGATTAAGCTGTTTAATCATTGCTGTAAAAGTACATTACAATGCAAAGTTGTGATAAAACAGCTGCTGAAAGTTAGGATGGAGATAAGAGCTAGTTAAAATTAATAATAATGTTGCAATACTACATCTAATGATAAGAATAAATTTGAAAAAATCAAAAATATTGTCAATTCATAGAATTGAATATATTGTTTATTGGATGACATATTTCATTCAGTATAAAGCTTTAGCTGTGAAATTTGAATAGTTTCTTCATATTCTCTAACATCAAAGTTAATGGTTTACTTTTTCAAAGCTATTAATAGTGTTAATAGATGTTTATGTCTTCATCGGAGGTTTTATCAAAAAGTGACTGAACTTGTTCAAATGGAAGAGTTCATTTTTCAAAATGGTGGGTAGGAAAAAATTCTATCAGCAAAACATAAACTTCATCTTATATTTTTTATGTAGCATGGATAGAGAAATAATCAGGAAAAGATTTATATAGATTCCTTTCTAACTTTTATCAAGAGTTACATCAAACTGAACAAGACAGGTCTGGTTAGTCACTCGATAGAAACCGTCATGTAACTAACCTCTTCTAGCAGCATGCCATGTTGGAGGTGATTGATAAAAAAATTGGAAAAAAGTGTGATCAATGAATAAGTTGCCTCTTGTCTTCTGTTGGGCTGTGATCACTAATAAATATTCTGAATTTGAAAAAAAACAAGTGTGAATGCTGCTGGACACAAATTAAGGGATCAATTTAGCTAAGACTCACATTGCAAATCACCCACAGACATACAAAAAATGTATTATTATTATCATTATTATCATATCAAAATTGATAATATACATTAAATTGACAATAAGGAAAAACAGCTGTTTTTAAATTGAATTTTTACTTGTCATCCCCTATGAAAAAATTTCTCAGATATATTTGAATTTCTACGAGAAGATTTTTTTTTTTTCAGAAAAAAACCCCACAATGTATATATATATATATATAGAGAGAGAGAGAGAGAGTTGACAATACGGAAGTAATTGAATTAAATTTATTTCACGAATGTGTTCCACCTTTCAGGCTTTATCAAAGTGGCAATTTCAAATGAAACCGTATTGAAATGTTTGTTTATTTCAAGTATCAACATCTCCCAATATCATAAGGTATGGATGGCAAATGCCATGTATTTTAAAATTGCAAAGATACGACGATTCTCAAATGGATCCATGTATTCAAGAAATCAAAATTAGGGGACCTGAACAAAGGTTATAAAGGATTTTCAGGGTTATGTTTTTGTGCTATTAATAAATAACTTGATTCTGAAACATGAAATATCAATCAGTAAATAGGGTCTTAATCAATTTGAAGTAGGATTAGGTTTAAGGCATGTGGCTGTTTGAATGATCTAAGAAAAAGAGTATGTCTTACCTTTGTGATAAATGACAAAGCTTTATTGCTGTCTTATTGTTATTCTTCTCCTGAGTCACTTCGGTCTGAGATAACATAAAGACTGTAAGAATTGAAAGATATCTAAATGAAAAAAGATTGCTTTGGTATGTCATAATGTAAAGACTAAAAGTTGAAAGATTGCTTCATGAACATTTCAACATTTCAAGTGAACAGCATGAAGTACTTTTATAAGCAGTGAATTACACTATTCCCAGCCTTAAGAACACACCCCAATTTTTACTTGCCAAATTTCTAAAAAAATCCATTAAAACAAGAAAATAAAAACCTTCAGTTTGTAGGATGTAGGATAAACTTTTTAGACTTGTTTTGGGAAAAAAAATACAACCTTCGATATTGGGGTAATGCAGTAAGTGAAAACTTTTATATGAATGGTACTTTGGAAAGTTTGTACTTGGGAGGATCTTCAGTATGCAGAGAAGTTAAGGAAGAAGAATCTAAAAGAAGGTTGAAACTTGAAAGGGTTTCTTCATAAGTTTCACTCACCTTATATACTGGTAGCCATGCCACTCAGATCTGGGACTTGTTGACAGACAGACAGAGTGACCATACAATTCTACCCACGAGCCAATTCACCTTGTCACTAGAAATTACTTCCTTAATGTCTTGTTTCTGATCAGTAACATAAGAAGTACTCTGGATTGACTCATACTGTCAGTTACCATCACATAATTACTATCTATCCTTGTTTTTCTTTTCTTTTTCACCTTTTCCTCTGATATTTAAGTTTAGTTGAACTACAATTCTGGCTGGCCTAGCTGTTGTGTACTACTATGGTACAAATTGTACTTCTGTTTTGGGTTGACATAAAATTGTAATTAAGGTCAGGTCAGAGAGAGTACATGAAAAAGTAGTTGGTAATACCTTTGAGGAAGACATTTTTGTTTCATGATAGTGTTATCTCTCCTGCTTCTATCTATAGGTACAAACTTGAAACATGCAAATAGTATTCTCTAGAATGATAGATTATTGAAACTTTATTATATTAGGTTGGTGCAAAAAAATTGCATTTTTTGCCATCAACTTCAAAGCAAGAATAAGTGTAGAATAAAACTTATTAATTGAAAAAAGAACATTCAGATTCTACACATTTTTGCCAACTAGATACAAGTCCATTTATTCCTTAAGTATGGAATCCTGGGATCCTGGAACCAATAAATTCTTTAAAGGTATTTTTTTTCTCCATGTGGTTTTTGGAGACCTTTCCTCACAGGAAGTGGTCAGAATGCTTGAAAAAATAGTAGTTAGTCTGAGTGAGATCTGGTGAGTTGGGTGGGGGTAGAGTTTTGTAGTTTAGTTTGTTCACTTTCTGCTGGGTCATTCACGCAAAATGCTTTCAGGCTTTGTCATGGAGAAGAATCAGTCCTCTTCACTTGACCAATCTAGATGTAATATTGCAGTTCTAGATGCATTTTGTTAATTTTCTGCCAATTCTTCTTTGCTGTGATGATTTTGCCAGGATTAAAGAAGTTGTTGTGGCTGAGTCCACTTGCTGACCACCAAACAATGACCATTATTTTCTTTTGATGTTGACTTAGTTTGGGGATGTGTTTTGATTCCTCACCTTTGTCCAGCCATTGTATAGAATGCCAGTGATGGTTGTACAGAATACAGTTTTTGTCACCTGTCACAATCAAGGAATGGATTATTTTTGTTGCACAAAACAAGCAAAGAGAAGACATTGTAACGGCAAATTTGTTGATTCTTATTCAACTTGTGTGGTAGACATTTGACAAGATTTTTGGTTTTTCCAATTTAGCACTATGTTGAACAACTGTTAGATGGTCAACATTTAGTTCCTCTACAAGCCCTTGAGTTATTTTGTGTGGGTCAGCCTAAATAATAGCCCTCAATTGGTTGTGGTCAATCATAGAAGGATGTCCACAACCGTCATCATCATCAAGGCTCTTGTCTCTTTGAAAATTTTTAGCACCGATGTTGAGCTATACATTCATTGACAGTCCCCTGGCTTGACACTTGATGTTTGCTTTTTTCCCCATCTTCATTTTGATTGCCTCAAATAGATCAGAATGTATAGTAAAAAGAAATTGTTCAGTTCAAGTAGATAGTGTTATATTCACACTTTAAAATGGTATAGTCTATGAATGTAGTTGAATAATTGTTTAGTACAAAATGACCATCCAAGTTTAAAATAACAAAGACTGCTATCATTTTTGCACCAACCTAATAATAATCTCAAGTGTTGAATTTTCCTGTATCTATTCACGGATACAAACAAATAATGTGTTCTAAAATGATAGATTATTAAAACTATATATTATGCATGAATTTAACTCCTGCTTGTAATTATAGATACAAACTTAACACTTTTTATTTATATGATGGAAAAAAAATTTATAATTCAGAAATTACTTGACCTCTCTGGCAGGGATATTGAATATCATATGGAGGGGGATGTATTATAAATTTTGGTCTCATCCATGTGGAAATCTCTCCTGCATTCCAGCTATTAGTCCTAAAATTCATAACTAGGAATCTACATAACTGATCTGGACTAAATTTGATAGAGATAGGATTCCAAATTTAATCTTTGCAGCTGATCGATGCACAATTATCTCTCCTGCATTGAAACTATTTGTCACCCCAAAATCGTAACTCAGAATCTACTGGACCAAAATTGGTAGGGATATTGAATATCATGCTGAGATCTCAAACATAAATTCTCAGGCTGTTACAAACAGTAAGGAGCATTTTCCCCTGGTAGCATCTTAGCTATTCATTTTATAATTCATAACTAAGAAATTACTCAGCTTGGCAGGGCTACTGAATATCATGCAGGGATTTCAAATATAAATTTTGAGGTTCTCACTCATTCCCTGTCTCTCATTCAATAATCACTCATTTCCTCCTTCAATGATCACTTCACACTCTCTCATCCCCCCTCCCTCATTCAATAATGACTTCAGTTATTTTCACCCCTTTTAATTGAATTAAAATTTTTCTCCGATTTCACTTCCTCAAAATTTCTCTCTTTCTATCATCTTGATTGTTGATTTATCAAGTGACATTTTTCTTTCTTTCCTTTTCATCAAACTCTAATCTTAGTCTGGGGTTGAATTTTTTTCTACAGTAACAAGAACGATCATCAGTAAAAATTAACATTTTCCCATCAGGATTTGAACTCACAACCAACTAGTTGATAACTGGCTCTCTTTAGAGCCCAAATGATAAGCCTTACATATCCATGAAATTTATCTCACAGGCATGCAAGGGCTTGCAGTGTTTCATTTTAGTAAATTTATACTAAAAAATATTCTTATAATTATTCATACAATACAAAAGTTGAAGTAATCATCTTCTATTGGAATAGAAATAGAAGTTGAGTTTGACCCTGCTGCAGACAGTCTTGTTTCTCTACTTTTCTTCTCAGCTGTTGATTTAAAAATATTATTTCCTTTATTTCAGATCCGAGGTGACAGCACTTTGTGTTTATACAAAACGTTACCAGAAATCTCAACGAAGGCAGCTGAAATGCAGAAAGTCTTTGACAAAATAGATCAACTTGAGGTAAATAAGAAATGTAGATACAGATGGCCCTCCAAAATCAGAAAGGGCCAGGGTGTGGACCCCCCGGGAAATTTCAATTTTGTGAATAACTCTTGACACCTCCCCGCACACAAACAAACATTCATGCAACAATCTCAATTCCAATTACTGTTCTACACTCATAAATGCAAATTGAAAAATTTTGTGCAGAGTTTAATGCAAAATGCTGTGAAAAATGACTACTGGAAATTAAACCTGTGACCAATGCTGAGACAAAGATAGCATCCTTCAACCAATTGCATAGATCCTGTCTGCAGTTTTTTGCATTATGCCACTTACTTGAAAAGATATTTTTGTAATAGAATTTCCCACTTTATACAGTACTGGACTCTATTTATAATAATGAACTATAAAAACAAACACATAAGTTTTTATGCTGAACATTTTTATCTCTTTAGATTTTCTCACCAGAGAGCATCATTTGTGATTTTTCGCAGAGGCCGCAAAATTTAGAAAATTTCTATTTAATTCTTGATGATAAATTCACAAGTGATCAATTCCACAAAATAGAAACTGGCTAAATTTGAGGACAACAATATATTGATAGATATATTGTTGTGTGGGGGAGGGGGTGAGATGATGAGCTAAATATAGACTAATTGTTCATACTAAACTGAAAGTAGAATTCCCTTTGATAAACTTTCATTTTTTTCACATTTTTGCTCATCAACTGAAGACAGCAAAATCATTTAAAGTTCACCATCTTTTTAGGTGAAGAGTTGTAATACAATGAAATAGCTGTCTGTGGATGACACAATTATTAATTATTATTATATAGATAGATAGATATTTTCATGTATATGATGAAGTAAAGTTTATTTTTCTGCCTTGTCTTAGCTTCTCCAGGTGAATGACTCAGGTTTATTTTAGATCCCTATTAGGGATGGGGTTCTTTTTTGAGGGGGGGGATGTCTATTTTTCTAGGTGGCGTAGGATCTTCCTCTTCTATTTATATATCTTTTCTTTTTCTTTTTTCTTTTCTTTGTCCATTGGTTGGTCATTGCTTGTTATGTTTTTCTGTTTTACATTGTAGTGATACTTGTTTGCTGGTAGTTATAAATAATGAATTAGCAGGAGATACTGGTGGCATTTTCTTTATCAGTATGTTGTAAAAACATCAGCTGCTTGCGATATGTTTCTTCTCAGGGTATTTTATTTTTACTTAAATCTGCTTCCTAGTGTTAGGGTTCAATTTTACTTCACCCTAGTTTTTAGTTATCCTAAGTTTTGTCTATTTTTACATATCTAAGATGATTATGGTGATTGGGTTGTTCTTACAGTGGCTAGAGGCATAAAATAATGATATTAATAATAATGCTGTTACTATTATTGTTAATGATAACGAAGGAAATGAGATAGTTATGGTGGTTAATTTTTAGTATACCTATAGGTGGGTTGTTGAATTATATTATTTAATAGAAATTTTGAGTGGTGCTTGTTTCTACTTCATTTTTTTCTATTTGATTATTCTGTTTTTGTTTTTTGTTCGATTGGCACTAGTGAGGATTTAAAATTTCTCATTCAGGCCTAGGAAACATAAGGTTTCAATGTATGCCACAATATTGAAGCTTCGCATATGTATGCATATAGAAATGGGGCTATATATGAATAAATATTATATATACATTTTCTTGAAATATATATACATGTTCATATATATATTTGTGTTGATTAAAGTGACATTTGAAATGTCAAGAGACAAAATGTAAGAGAAAGGCAGGTGTTATATCTCGAAAATTTTTATTATTATGTGGGCTGTTTTGATTCCTTTCAACGGTTGCCAGTCATCTTTCTCAGAGAAACTTTGTGGTCAGTTGTTTTGTTGGAGTGGGAGGGGAGGTGCTCCTATATCTAAATATGTATCTCTATATTTTCATATTTGTTTATAAATCATGTCCATAGAATGTATAGTATTGTTTTTGTCTTTTAATTCCAGGAATTTGTCTCAATTGTTTCCAAGAATGTTTCTATGATGGAGGATCATGTTAACAAAGCTGAGACTAAAATGGGATCATTGAGTGGAATCAAAAAGATGATCACTTCACTTGTCAGTCCGGTTAGTAACAACATTTAATATACTTTTGAGCACTAATGACTCTAGATTGATAGATTACTTCTATTAATCTTTTTTCTATTATCTCTTTCAGAAACACAGTGCAGCTCGGTCAAGGACCAATTCAAGAGCAGATAACTTCCAACCTCCGGAGATCTTCGACACTTCTGAATATTTTCCAAAGCAGACTTAATGGCAATTGTGAATTATGTCCACTAAATCATTGGACTTTTTTTTCACAGTCCTTCCCAACTGAATTCGATTTTATAAAAAGGAAAAGGAAATGTTGGGAAAGGATTCATCTTTCTGTCAAATCTCTTCATATCGATCTGTGTTGAGTTGGCTGTTGAGTTCAATGATTTCTGGCAGCAGCAGACCAAAATTTCTTCATCTTGTTTTGAAAAAATGGCAAGACAATGAAGGAGGCTGATCTTCATGAATTTCTTTTGTTTTTGAATTGCCAAAATCATCTTTTCTGATTTCTATAATTTTTCTTTTTTTCATGTTTTATCATAAAAAAATTATAAAATGACTCAACTCCAAGTATCTGTATACCACTCAGTATCAGTGGTTACCTCCCTTGTTAATTGTGGTAAAAACAGCTTTTTATGATTAACTAATAACATTAAAACGTTTTGTTTGTTTTTTGTTTTGTTATTTTTTTTTTTTTTTTTTTTACTAATGTTTGTTTACTAAATGAATGTAAATAAAAAAGGGTTGAGGACATTTCAGCTACTCAGCTGGTACTACCTGATCGAGAAGGACGGTTAGTGAGTCAGTCAAAGCAAATTGTTTGGTAAAATCTTTCTATATCGAATTAGTACATTATGAATTACTCATGATGGCTCTTTTCTCTGATTAACAAGGGAGCTAACCGCTAAAACAACAAACATACAGAAAACAAAGAAGTGCCAAACTCTTTAATGTATTGAATATTAGTGGAATCAGCATAATTATCTTATCAAGTGTTATTTACCAAACAAAGTATTGTGAATGGTTACTAGTCAAACTGAAATTGAATAACCTTTTAAACAATGTTTAAAAAAATATATTACGTATTAACTCTGATTTTCATACATATCAGCCTACTCTCTTGAAGTTTTATGGGTGTGCTCTAAAACTTGTCTATCCTTGGAGGAAGATGTTATTTACAATCTAAAATCTTATCCAATATCAGTATTTATAAACTGAAAGAAGCCTCTCTTTCTATGTTATTCTGAAAACAGAAAATGCTGAAAGTGTTTTGTTATATATTCTCCAAAATGGCTACCAATTTCTCCTTATTATGCTCACTTGCCATTCTGATTGCATCGTAAAATTTTGAGGAAAAAAATAAATTCATGCAGGCTGAACTTGTAAATTCTAAGTTGATTATGTTTATGAATCTCTACAACTTGCTAATTTAAACATTTATACTTGTATAACATTTATGCTGAACTATATGATGAATGGTTTACTTTGGAGGTCTACTGCCCACTGCAATTCATCCAAGCCCCATAACTGTCCACATTAAGCTCTGGTAGATGACCTCCTATTCATAATACCAGTACATTGGATGCAGTGCAATAATCGCATAGTTTAATTTCCGTCTTATATGCTGATATGTGGTACCTGATACAAGAATTTGAACATTTACTCCTTAATATGCCTTCAAAAAACTCATTTTTTTTTTTTCTTTTTTTTTTTTGCTTTTCCACCCCCTTGAATTCTTAATGGGAGGGTTCAATTTGTAATGTAAGTTTATGCTAAATTGATGCCAAAGAACATTGATTATGAGACAGTTTCTATTGATTGACTAACCAGACCTTTGTTTTTTTACACAATGTTTTGGCTGTCTACCCACTGGATCTCTTCAGGAGTCTTGTGTTCTGGAAACTTGTGGAATTTGGTTTTAGGGGAGCATTGTACATCCCCTAACATCTCTGTGTCTCTGACTTGAGATTATCTCTTACTGACCTCTGCTGTTGATCTCCTCTTAGCCCACACCCACCAACACCCAAATTTATTGCCAACTCCTTCCTAATCAATGCTTCCTACACACTATTCATTTTGATGCTTGGTCTGCTAATTGAATTATCTTGGCAGATAAGCTCTATACAATAAAACAATCTAACAAAATTCAAACAAGAAGATAGATACAATATTCAAAAAATGAATTGCATATTGTAAACAGCTGTTGTAATTTGTTTAATAATTGCTTGTGCCTAAGAAAAAAAAAACTTGGAAAGGAGATGAGTGTCTGCAGGTTATAAAATACCAAGGCATATCTCATGATCAGCAAAATATGCCATTGCATTAAAGGTGCCCCCAGTGCTACCCTGGGCCAGTCGTTCTCAAACATTTTCCCTTTGGAGCCTTTAATATTCTTGAAAAATATGTGTGCTTTTTAAATAAAGATTTTAAAAAAGGCTTTGAATTAAAATATCTTTTTCCATTATTTTTCAATTTAATCTTTGTAAAAATGATATCCTTTTTGTGGACCCCTCACATGGGTCTTGCAGACTGTTAAGGGTATGTAGATTACACTTTGAGAACCTCTGCTCTATGTTAATGGGTAAGGGGGGGAGATCAATTACCAGGCCAAGTTAATGAACCTCACTTACCTACATAAGTTCTTGACTCCTGGAGATTTAGAGCCTTTACAAGCAAATTGTCTCTTATTCTATGTAACTTAACTGGAAGTGGATGGCTATAGCTTTTTAGGATTTAAAACTTGCCAGCAGCAACTGTCAATCTGTCCCTGTCATTACTGCAGTTATAGTACTATAAATGCTGTAACTGCATCCTCACTCCTGAGTACTACAGTGGTTATTGCTTTCTACCACTGTCACTGATTTTGCTATAACTTGTACAATGGCTGTCATTGTTAACTCACTGAGACCAGCACAAGATCCTTGTCCATACATTCCATTTGTTCTGTAGCTGTTGTGCTTTTTCAATAAATTTGCTTCCTTTCTTTAGAGTTTTTTTGCAATTGTTATCACGTCTTTCTTCAAGTACTTATAAGTATTGTCTTCATCTTTACTCTTGACTGAAGCCAGAAAGGACTGAGTTTATATCCCAGGTAGGCAGCTTGGTAGCATATGCTAATGTGAACTCATTGACAAATGATAAAGATAATTTCAAAGCCTTGGTTGATTACTACTACTGTGTAGTGAGTTGTACCTTGTGCTAAATTAAGGTAAGCTTAGTAAATATGTATAAAACCTTGAATATAGATAGAATCCTTTTCATTCAACTAATTATATCTTGTGCAAACTGCAACCCTAAATATTGGGATTGAAATGCTGAAAATAAATTTTGAACCCTTATACATTAGGTACGCTTCTTATATTATTAGATTATCATATCTGAAATGACATTTTTTAAACACATGAAAGATGTAATAAACAGCAAAAAAGGTAAATATTTAATCAAAATATGACCTATTGAAACAATAAATAATAATTTGAAGATAATATGTTATCTCTGTAGAATCTTTCAGGTTCAATTGTCACAAATTCAGTAAAAGCTTAAATTATGGCTTCCCTCCTATTGAACCTTTTATTATAGATGTGAAGTTCATAATGCTTGAAAATATAATCTATTGCAGAAATGTCCGATGGATATGAAGGATGCTCCAAGACTTTATATCCCTATTCTCTAAGCTTAAACACCATCACTTGAGTGGTGTGTGGTTGTTTTTAGATGATATGATATGGTCACCTTTAAAGTGTAAAATTCTCTAGGAAGTGCTTGAACCGCTGTTTGTGGATTCTTAACCATTGTTGATGCAAATTCTTTGTCATTAAGTATGGGTTTTGGCCTCCTGCAAGGTTTATTATTGTTATCCATATTTCCAGACTTTAAATCTATTGAATCAATACTGAACAGTTTGCACTGAAGTAGTGTTCAATCTACATGATGTTATCAGCAGGTTGGGTAGTATATTGAAATAGTACTTGAAAATTAGTTCTTGGGTTGGCAACATTGCTGTTAAGGGCTCAAAAACCTTCAATAATATATCTCTGTTTGCATTGAAGATGCACAAAAATACTGACTTAGGTCCTGTATGCATCCCTCAGTCATATAAGTTTGACTTCACAATTTCTTAATACATGGTCTATGGATCATAAACATTCATATGTGTATACATGTATGAATATATATAAATGTATACATCGATGTATAGATGTGTGTGCATACTTATATGTACGTATGTGTGTGTGTGCACATTTACCCATTTATATATGTGTGTGTGTATATATTGTGTGCCTACTGTAGTTGAAGAATTAAGAAAGCTTGTTTTGACAACCAGTTCACTGGTAGAGTGAATTTGATTCTTACTGTCTCCTCATTTTTTTGACTCTGTATCTGACTGAGCTTTGTAAAGAATGATAAAGTCAACATGGGATATGAAAAGAATTTTAAGATGAGAACAGAGATTTATAAATATTTATTACACTGTTAGATTTTACAAGATTGTAAGTAGACTGATTGTAATAGAAATAGGCAAGAGCACCCTGGAACTAACATTTTGAATACATTTGTAACCCTTTAATCTGGCAACATGAAACTAATTCATGTTTGTATAATCTGACGGGCAATGTAGATTAGAAAGGATAAGGGAGATAATGACAAGATACTGACAAAGGATAAAAGGATAATGGATGATCCTAATTGTCAACACCCGTGGAATTTCCATAGTTCAGCTAGTTACAATTATTTTAATATTAGTATGACCACGATATCACAGATCGGATTTATTAAACATCAAAGTTTTCATTCGTACCAATGGATGGATGTATAGCAACAGAAAATATTACAAGCATATATATGAAAAATCATTGCAAATAATTTATCATATAGGAATTCATTGTAAATGATTTTACTATGGAAATGAATGCCTTGTGAATGATATTCACTGGGGAAATGCATTATAAATGATGTTTACAATGAAAATGCATTGCTGATGATTTTAATGTGGGCTGTTCATGTTACTCATGATATCACAAATGGGATTTAATCATTTTCCTTCCTTCTAATGATTACATTTGTAATGACGCAGCATATTCTGGCAGTAAAGTAAAATGCGAAACAATAATTGTGGTCGTATTTTTGTACCGTCTGCATTTGAACCCAGTATACATAGTTTTCCTCATTGGAGCTTATTGACTTCAGTTTAACTCCGAACCCCCACCCACAGTTGCCAATTTAGGGGTGATTTTTCAATTTTTCCATTCTGGAAGTCTCTCTAAAATTCGAAAATTAAATAAATAAAAACATCTTCATTGGTAACCCTGGACTTCGAAACATGATGACCCCCCCCCTAACAACTAAATGTCATCACTGGCTTCACAAATTCGAAAAAAAAAAAACGAAACAAAAACAAAAATAGATTGGTAACCCTGCCTTCACTCCCTTAAAGGAAGAGGCTTTAGGAGAAACACTAGTGAAGAAGTGGTAATCACGTTTCAAACGTGGCGAAATGTCACTTGAACGCCAACCACGATCTGGCCGACCGTAAACTAGCCGAAATGGCTAAAATCTTGCAATAGCTTGCCGTGTACTCAACGAAGATCGTCGTTGGACCATTGATGAGATATCTGAAGTGACTGGTGTGTCTTGGAGTTCATGCCTGTGAATGTTAACGGAATATCCGGACATGTAACGCCTTTCCGCCAAGTTCGTGTCTCACATAAGATAAAGAAAAGAAAATTATTGTTAGAATGTGTGCTACGATTTGAGGGAACAAGTTCGAAATGACCCACAGTTTCTTTTTTAAGTTATGACCAGGGATTGTTGTGTCCATAATTCCATTTCTTTGTACCCCTTTGCAAATATTAGCAGACCAGAATAGCGAAACCAGTAGACCAGTTGGCATGAACCTACAAATTTTAGCCCCCTTCCCCCCGTAGAGGCAGACGGTTGGGGCTTTGGTAAAGAATGTCGATACTGAAAAGACAGTCAAGGGGACCCATTAGTACAAAATATCAATATTTGAAGAAGATTCATTAAAGATATATGAAAATAAATTCCGAATACGGAATGAACATGAATGTACTACAGTATTTACTGCTTCTTTTTCAAGTACTTTATTAATTATTACGCAATTTCACCCAATTGGTATAACAGGGGCCTACATTTCCCATCAGACTTGATTCTATCACCAGTTTTGCACGGGCCTTGATGAGTATTTGCGCGTATCTGTACATGAAGGAAGACAGAAAGTCTTAAACTTTTGTTGTCAGTTCAAATAAAATTAGACGACGGTCATTTCTGTCTTTATCTTCAATTATATACAGTGTATAAGACGTATTTTCCTATAAAATGAATGGAAAAATTAATTTTGAAGAAAAGGTGTAGATAAGATGAAAACCTTGAATCCGTAAGCCAGTATTTTTTGTCATCTCATTCGTAGACAATGACGGAAAAAAATGATTTAATTAAGTTTACATGTGATTTCATACTAGGGATGTATCAGTATTTTAACATACACCTTCGTATTTTGGGTATTATCCATGAAGTACATTACACATAGTATAACGATGTAAGTATAACGTGACAACGTCACCTGATTCTATTCAACGGAGGGTCGGACAAGGGAGCGAGGTCATGGGGTGCTCAGATAGGTAGTCCTGGATTGATCAGAGATGGCTAATATTTCCTGAATATTCTCTGCTGAAATGAGGAAACATCTTTGCTCATGTATTCTACAGTTAATCATTACAAATCTTTGTTCATGAATTCCTCCTTAATTCATTGGTTCTTTGGTGAAAAATGTGAAATCCTCAACAGCCGAAGTCACTTCCAAAAAGTGTCGGAACTGGTCGCTTCTCTTTTATTTGGCAGATACACCTGATACACTTTGAAAGGCTGTATTTGGTGTTGTAATAACATCGGAGAAATTTTATTTTCCAGCTAAAAAAGAATCAAAAAACAGAAATGAACATGAACAATTACGAGCGATCAAGTTTAATCATTTTTTTTCAGCATCAAACAAATAGATTTATAAATAATGACGAATTTGTTATAGAATGAATGTTTCGAGCATCCTGTTTGCTTTTATCACAACATTTCTTTGAGATGAGGAAGTGTGTTTGATTAGCTTTCCAAACAAATAAAAAGTGAATCCAAACTCATCGTCTGAGTGATTAATCAGAACTCGACACAAAAAAATCAACTTACTTACCACATAACCAGTTTTCGCTGAGCTGAGCTTGTCCTAGAAGCTTACCACTGATGATAAAAGCAAGATCATAATTCAACTGAGTTTTCTGTTTATCGACACCTGCCAGATAGCTCAGTCATTCTGTTTCCGCCAGCCTCATCGAGTCCTTCTTTTCGTCCACGCTCTGAAATTTCTTTGGGGTAAGCCAGAGATCTCAGCGAAGGAATTAAATGTCACTGTAAAGTGGGATGCTGTCTGATCTGTGTAATACAATGTTTTGCCAAAAGGCCCTGCACGAGATGTGAATAGTGACTCGCTGGGTCACCATGAATGCGACAATCGCACAATACACAATGGCATCTCACTGCCGACTGAGTTACTCCTCGGAAAATGCCTGTTCTCGCATGCACCGTAAGATTCTCTCCGAAAATGACTGGATATTTTCCGAACAGACCTCGCGTTTGCAAAGTATTCATTTGTTAGAAAAACTTCAGCAGTTTGGTAGAATCTAACACTGTCTATTACAGTATTCTTCGCTGATTTGCAAAAAGAATGATTTTAGGTGATAAAATTTCGTATCATATTCAATATCTATAGAAATAAATCAACAACTATTGAATAATAGTACTTATACCTAGAATAAAGGTAATTAGGTATTTGAATAGAAGTAATTTGGCGTTAGTAAAAGTAATTATGATTTGAATAATGATCTATACATTTTAAATTAGGGTCAACGATTAGGAATTTATGTTTTGAATATAACTACTCATAGGATTGAATAACTCCGTAATATTGTCATAATTGCGTCCTTAGTGGTGTCCAATCTCGAATGGGTTTACAAACACACACACACACACACACACACGCAGTTCAGAGGGACAAATAAGCAAATTATACAGAAACAAGACTAAAAAAACTGATCACGTGGTTTTAAAAAAGAAAATGAGAGAAAGAGTAAAACTAGAAGACGAGAATTAAAGTAGATACGTAGATATAAAGAGAAAAATAGTTCAAAGAGAAATAAAGGAAGTAAGAGAGGAAGGAGAAATGAATGAAAGAAGTAAGGGAAAAATGAAGAAAGGAAGGAAGAAAGGGGGGAAGTAAGCAATAGGCCAGAATGTTGTGATTCTCTTGAAGTAATGAAAGTCATTAGAGACATGCTTTTTGCCGAGGACGTAACTCTCCGGGCCCTCCAGAGACTGAGAGATCATTTTGCTGATGCTTGTAGACTTGCAGGCTCACCGTCAACCTGAAAAAAAAATCAACGCCCAGGCAAAAGACGTCAGCACAGTCCCATCCATTGTAATCAACGATACATACTGGAGACTGTCAACGATTTACGCAGTTGTGTCGACAGTCTATAACAGTCTCTCTCTGTGTCTTGACGTCAAACTTGATAGACGGCTTGACAAGTCGAACGCCATCATGACCAGACTTACCAAAAGAATGTGAAAGGACAGGGCATTGACAGAGCACACCTAAAAATGACTCTACCAGGCCTGTGTTATCGGCATTTTGTTCTTTGAGTCCTGGATTACCAACATGAGGTGAGATGCAATACCTCATGCACATCCTCAGAGTCAGCTGGCAGGACCACACCCCATGCTGTGAGATCCTGTATCCTGTAGCACGCAAAAATTCCCAGCATGTACAGCTTTCGATGACTGAGACATGTTCAACGCATGGTAGATGGGAGACTGCCAAAGGACATCTTGTACGAACAACTGGTCATTGGCACAAGGATGCCTACAAGACCGTAAGGCCTGCAATATCTCCCCATATGGGAAATACAGGCTGAGGATCGTAATGCCTGGTAAGGGCTTGGAGAGCAGAGGAGCCAAAGAAAGGAAGCCTGTTGCAACAACTCTCGCAACCCAGGCGTCAAAGTTGCAACATTCTCACATTGGACTTTAGAGCCACACTAGACGATGCTCGATCCAGAATTTTTATTACACATCAGAGGTACATCGGTCATGGTGTCCCGAGACTATACCGCCAATGATGAATAAAATCATTCTCGTCAATTGTTGAACCTCTGTAATGGGAAAAGCTAAATGGACGTGTTTTGCACCAATCTTCAAAGTTGAAGGATTTTCCTGCCATGAAAATCAGCATTTGGGATTCTGATTTTCACCTGGCCTTGAACACCGACTACTGACATCTATAACAGATATGAAACCACCTAACGTAAATATGCAACTACCTACCGTACTAAGCAGGCATAATAAATGGAAATTTTGAATTCATTTTCATTAATCAAAAGCCACTGGAAGAAAGCACAGAAAAAAGTCAAAACTCTGGCTTCTTGCAAGTCATGGGAAAAGATCACATTTAGTTTATAATATTTATGGCAATAAAATAAATAATATCTTAATAGAATCGACTTTCATGATAAAAGTCTTATGTAATTATGGCAATCCAAACATATATTAATGAGCAATGTACATTTGTTGTCTGTCACGTTTACGTTATCAGTGACGTCTGGTGACGTAAATTAGTAGAAACTGACTAGGGACAGATAGAATGTATCTTTTCTTAACTTTATTTCACCTTTAGATAAGTTTGATACCTTGTAAATATCGAACATAAATAAAAATATGAAGTGCAACATAATGTTTTCGATATTTTATAAGTACAACACTGCAAACCCTATTGATTATTGTCATCATTATTGATGACTCAGGGTAAACCGAACGAATGATATTTGAAAGGACTCTTCAATTGACTTTATATGTCTCGCAAATGTTACGATTGAAATGAAATTGTCTAATTGGCAAAATTTACTTATTTTTAGTAAAAAAAAGGTTGATTTCACTTTGATTACATAAACTTCTAAGTAGTCGTTCGTATCCTTGTTTTGATCATATACTAGCTTGGAATAATTTAATAATTTTTTTTTCTAGAAATAGATTTAATAAATTTTTGTAGTAATAGTTTCAAAAGAGTCCCCCAAAATTACTTTATAAATACGCTGTAATGAGTTAATTATGAAATTGTAAAAATAAAAATCTCATGTGATAAAGTCTGTTCTAAAAATATCGTAATTTAATTGTGAATATAAAAATCGGTCGATTAGTGATATCATTTTCTCTATTTTTACTCAATTATCTACTTTTTAATCTTATTTCTTAAACAATAGAATATTTCCCAAATTGAATAATTTATAAAAGTATACTGTATATGAAAATATATAGATGGGCACTTCTTGTGAGTCATTAAGCTTTATTTGTACCCCCCTCACCAAATGTAATAATCGAGAAAAATATTATCAATCTATAATTGTTTATTTGGTGAAATGAAAATGCCATTCTATTTTTCTTACCTCAAAGTAACGCATTGAATAGTTCATGGTGAGTATTGGAGTAACAATAAAATATTCATTGTGTTGCTTAAAGGTAGGAAACAATAAAATGAACAGCATGACTTGCTTATTTCTCTCTGGTGACCCTCCCCCATAAATCACCGCAGAATCTTCTTCATAAATTGCTAATATCTGAATCAACTTACAGAAAAGAATCAATTATTCCCCCACAAATGGATTTAAGCATTTGAATTTTTCATGAGATGATTTTAAGAAAAGAAGCTATATATATATATATATATATATATATATACATATATATATTCCTAAACGCAACCGAGCTAACGACACTCTGGCAAGGCAGGAGTTCGAGAAGTGCAAAATAACTGTTTTGTTTCTAAATCCTCGAAAAATTTAAATGGTAAACAACTGATGATCACCACATGAAAAATTCACTTACAGTATCATGATATCTAATTCGGAGTAAAACATGAAACCTTTTGAAAATCTTACATTCAGACTATATATATAACGCTTGCTTCATTTCGGCTATTAAATGAAAAGCCAACGATATTCTGCCTCTTTTAGTGTCACAGCTGTAACATGTCTCTAAAACGTCAGCTGCGTGTCGGCCAATAAATGAAAACACGAGGATTCTCTGGCTCTATTAGCGTTACCGCTGTAACACGTATCTAAAACGCAAGCTTCTTGTCGGACATTAAACGATGCTCTGCCTCACATAACGCTTAACAAGCCCAACGCTATTTAGGGGCAAGATTTCGTCCCTGAATATCGCCATCAATTTCTTCATAGTTTGTAGAACTCATCTCCGTTGAACTTCGCTCTTCAGAATACTTTTAGCATCTATCATTACTTACAGATAATTACTAATCCACATATATGGTCGTTAGCAATATATCTATTGTAACTCAAAGGAATGCAACTGACTTAATAAAACGGAATTCTATTCATTCAAATGGCATAGTAAAATAGCATTTCATTCATTCTCTGATGACGAAATAAAATGTTAAATTCAAAGAATAATATAAAAATAGAAGAGTAATAAAAACAAAAAATAATGAAAATCTGTTGTGGCCAATCGAACGCTATTCTCCAAACTCATTGTGGTCGCGAATTTATTTTATCCATAAAAATGCAATGTATGTATCCATATGTTTTAAATATGCCGTCATTTTTATGGTACGCGTAAACTATTGATTCATAATGATTATTGCAAGAATATAATTCAAAATTATTTTACAAGACAATTGTGACAAGTTGCATAAAGTCCACTTCCTTCCAAACATGCACTGCATTAGTCTTTTTCAAATGCTTTCAAATGGAACGTTCAAAAGTAAAGCGGCGCCATTCAGTTACTGACCACGAAACAGATGTCCTTTAATCACCGATAATAACCCAAATATTTTCTTAAGCTAACGAACGGATAGGTGATTAACCAGGCATGTCTCATGTCAAACAGTTCAAAATTCATAGACCACCAAAGTGATAACATTTCTCGTCGTAGATGAATAAAACAAAAATATTACCTCTTTTGCGACCCCAGAAAAGTTTAATTGAACCTTCTTCACGAAATTTCTTGCGAAGATATTTCATTGAATAAACCACATGGAAGTACTTAAGTCTACAACAATGTTTCAGAGAAAACGAACAATGTACTTTTTCAAATTAGTAAAGCTCAATCTCAACCAAAACAGACCTATTCCTAAACGGTCAAACACAGATAACCAATATTTTATGAGGGAATCAACAGTGAAACAACATACACTAGAAAAGTAGACCACACGCTTTAATAAGTAAGATTATTACATTGAAAATGTTAATAAATACCGACGCAAAATTCGATTCTACATCAGTTCCCAAATTTTGTTGTTGAAATACACGCGAGAATTGTTCAACACACCAACTCTGAGTCACACACACATACACAAATGACTACGATGCCTTTTGCATAAAAATTAAAGCCTCATTATGCCAAACTCAAATAAGTTTTGTTCTTTCTTTCCTACACGCAATATTTTCGCTAAAGGGACACTTCGACCATCAAACACATTTCCAGAAGAATTTCACACTGAAAGATAATTTTTGCGAAGCTCCGATCAACGTAGAATACTTCAGATTCATCCTTCCTCTCATGAGACATTTAACGAGTATAATCTTTCAGCTAACTGTAATCATTTACATCTATTTCAATAAACCCATATTTTAGTTATAAAACCTCCTTTGATATCTTTTTACAACCATCGGATGTGGATATTTTCTTTCCAGCATCTTAAAATACTAAAGGAAAAAGAGAAAGTCAAACAATTTCCATTCTTTCTCTACCAACGCTGTTGCAAGAGAACACACCAACACCATAACAGGTCCATGAAGGAGTATTTCCTCCATTTGAACTCTATGAGTGATTAGTTTATGTCTTCAACAGGGTTGGATCATGATAATTAACCTGATTAACTGGAACTAATTGACCAATAACAGGCGTAGCTAAAGATACCTTTGGTTTTTTGGGCCCGGGAGGCTTAGCTCCTTGAGAGGCCTCTTTAACATTGAGTGAGATTCGATGACATGAAAATATGCAATTTTGGTCAAACACTATCACTAAATTGTTGAAAAACAACCAAAAGGTAGAATCACTTTTATGCAATTCATGTATGTACCAATATATTCTTGTCATTGCATAATGACAGTAGAACTGCAGTAAGTGAATAACTATCGAATCATCGTAGCGCTACAAATGACCCACTCGACCAAACAACTAAGAGGGATACAGATTCTTTAGGTCGTCTGTCTATATGTCTATCTATGTGTGTGTGTGTGCGTACATGCGGGCTTCTGGTAACATTTTGGGGGCTACAACCCTGAAAATTTGCATGAACACACCACTGTGTATCATCTAAAGACCACTTTGTCGTTTTCTTCAAAAAGTGCTTTTGGGGGTCTCTGTGGTGATGTTAGGCCAGCAATGCCCAAATCTTGTACCGGTATTTTTAGATATTTGTTTTAGATAAAAGATCATTTTTTTAGAAATAGTTTTAGATATTCTCCTTTAGTACTTTTAGTAGTTCTGGTACTCACGCAGATATTTATAAAGCTTTTTCGGACCCACATCCATTTGAGGATCAGGGACGTTTTTAAATACTCCCCTCAGCTACGCCTCTGAGTATGTGTCTCAGATAGAGAAATATTTGCAATATTCTTTCAACGGAAGAAAAGAATTGGGAAAGCCCTTCTGAGCCCCCGCTTTTCTGAAAGTCGGTGCATGTGGCTATATATATATATATATATATATATATATATATATATATATATATATATATATATATATATATATAAGACTATGATCATTGGATGGATAAGTTATATCTGACATCGAAAATTCATAGCCAATTAGGAGAACCACAAGGGAATAGGTTTTATGCACGAATGTTTCATAGCAACGATCCTACATCTTCAGCATGAGCAGGAAGATGAAGACGGGAAGACTCTTCGATTATAGAGTTATATTCATTTTCAGTGGGTTCAGTGGGACCGTGTTTGAAGTTGTTAGCGGATGTCGAGGTCAAAATTTGGTGTGAAGGCGCCAAGGGTTATGTTCGTATATTCATCAGTTATCAGTTAATAGGGAGGGGATAGGTATGTATGTGAAGGAAGGGGGTTAGAGTGTGTTCCTGCTGCTTCTGTGTAAGTGAATTTGTCTCCTGAATGTGTGTGCGTATGTGCATGTGTATCTAAGGGAGAGTGCGTATGATTCTTGTGTTAATGCATGCCTATTTTGCGTTAGAGGGTGTAATGTGTTGCCATAGAATGAGTGAGTCGTATAGAATGCATTTGTCACGGCGTACACATGGCCGATCAAACATGCTTACATATTCATCTGTTCCAACAAACATACCCACACACATACATAAATGCAAAAACGTGTCATATATGTCCACACACAGCAGATCAAACATACTAAATTGCAAAATGAAAGCCAAGACTGTCTTCTTGAATGCTACACACCATAACTTATCAAGTGACTTTACTAAGAAGCAACAAAACAGAGGAATGCAGTGAACGCAAGCCTAAGACAACCAATCTTTCTGTCACTCAATATGCAACGCACATACTTGCAGATTCTGTTAAATGCAGTCAAGAAAGGTTTCTGCAAGAGAATTTTGACTTTAAATTTTGTGACTTATTATTTCTCTAAAACAAATATCTATAAGTCTAATCGGCAAGTTTTCACCAAGAACCAACGCAGTTTATAATGCAGTAAAAAGAAAACAAGTGAGAAAATTTTTAAATCGACATACGAGTACAAAACTCCACAAACTTCGAAAAAACATCTTTTTGGATAAAAAGAACTTTTTTCCAATTCTAACATAGACATTTTTGCATATTGTACATGTACTGATACTTTTTAGTCTTCACAAAATTATTTCAGTAAAAAAGAAACATTTTAAACTGACTTGCATTCATTGCCTTCGAAAACAAAAGGGAAAATTCAAACCAGAAAAAAATATTTGTTCATACACCATTTATTTCAAATATCAAAAATGATCTGTACACTTGTCTGCTGTTTTTTCTCACGATATGTAACTTGTTGGTTTGTTTTCTAACATTTCCTCTCGCCTTACCTCTCTATTACTCCTTTTCAAGCTCGCCGTCAATCTGCGGTGGATACTTATGCAAAGAAGAAGTTCTTCAACAATGGTGGCTCCTTTTAAAAAGGATAGGCTCCAAGCTTAGATGTCTGCTACCTAGTTTTTAGTATTAGATAGATAGATAGATAGATAGGTAAGAATAGACTGTGTAGCAGCGACAGTTAGCTCCCTATCTAGATTGAAACGAACGGACTGAAATCGATAAACTGGGACAGAGATAGATAGATAGATAGATAGATAGATAGATAGATAGATAGATAGATAGATTGACGTAAACAGGTACAGAAAGGAAGAAAGGAAGGAAGGGAGTTAAGAAGAGAGGACGAGAGAAAGGTAGGAAAGAAGGGAAGGAGAGCATGAAATAAAGACAGGGATGGAAGAAGAAAGAAAGAAAAAGAGGGTAGAAAGCACAGAAAAGAAAGAAAGGGGGAAGGGAGGCAAGAAAGGAAAGAAATAAGAGAGGAAAGAAATGGGAAGTCATATATCAGTCCAACAGGGATAAGAGAAAACTGTCAAGTTGTTTTTGAAGAATGATCTCAACAACCAAATTGACTTCCAAACCCTGCGTTCGTTTTTTTCTTTTTCGGCCAAATGGAGGCAGCGAGCTTGAGGACGGCGAACTTGGTATTATAGAACTTGCGTAATATGATCAGCTTCCATCTATAAACAAGAAATCAGACGACACTAGATGTAATACAGAGTTATCTTTTCTTTTTTTTTTTTTTACATTAATAATAATAACATATCATAAACATAGACACAAATTACAATTATGAACATGAAGTAAACCGTCTCTTCTTTTTCAAAAATATCAACAATGATAATAACGAGAATAAAATTGAAGATCTTGCGGTTATGATGATCCATGTAATTACAACGAAGTTTTGTCTATATTCAAGAAAGCAAGTGACATTTTACGTAGAATGAAAAGCAAAAATCTATGTTACATCATAATTTATGAGGCAAGACACTGTTACTATAGTACATTGATTCATTCGAAGCAGTTTCCTCATCTTTCTTGTCTTTACTATGACGTTCCAACCAAGATGCTATGAAGCCATCTTTCTGACTGATTTTCTTTGACAAGGTGTTGTAACTATGATACATTGATTAATTCGAACCAATTTCCACACCTTTATTATTTTTATCACACCTTTCCATCCCTAATGTGGTTTAGCCATTTATTTTTTTCTGAATTTCTTTGACAAGATATTGTTACTATTATACATTGATTCGTTCGGGCCACTTTCCTTGTCTTGATTGTCTTTATCATAACTTTCCATCCAATAAACCAAAAAGCCATCTTTCTGACTAAATTCCTTTGACTAATTCTTGTTACTATTATGAATTGATTCATTCGGGTCTGTTTTTTTGTTATTATCAAAACTTTCCACCCCATATGTGCTCAAGCCAAATATTTGTCTGAATTTCTTTGACAAAGTGTTGTTACAACTATACATTGATTCATTTCGAACAGTTTCCCCATCTTTATCGTCTTTATCCCACCCTTCCATCCCAAATGCCCTGAAGCCATTTTCCAATCAGAATTTATCAGACAAGGTGTAGTTTCTATTATACAGTGATACGTTCAGATCTGTTTCATCGTCTTTAAAGTCTTTATCACAAGTTTCCATCCAAATACCCTGAAGCCATCTTTCTGACCGAATTTCTATGAAAAGTTGTAATTACTATTATGCAATGATTCGTGCGGACCCGTTTCCTCGTCTTCATCATCTTTATCATAACCTTCCAACCGAAATGCCTCGAAATCATCATTTCTTTGATAAGGTGTTGTTACTATATTATGATAATGGATTGATACATTCGTGCCTGTTTCAAACGTCTCTATTGTCTATATCACAACGTTCCATCCGAAATGCAACATTCTGACTGAATTTCTTTGATAAGGTGTTGTTACTATAACATATTGATTCGTTCGGGTCTGTTTCTTCGCCTTTATTATCATCATCACAACTTTCCACCCGAAATGCCCTGAAGCCATCTTTCTAAGAAACTGTCGCGAATGAATCAATGGTAGATTGTTATATTACAATAATCCCCCCGAACAATATTTTATTATATTCCCAGTGATCATTGCATTTTATAGAACTATTGTTTTCACCCTTGTTGCTTTCATCTCAACGTTTCGACTGAAATGTTGGGATAAAACAACAAAGATGAAGCTTGAATACTCCTGGAATAACGACAATTACTCATCTCAGAAGTTTTGACAATTATAATCTCGAAAAAACAAATGAAAGTTACTAGTAAATCTAGTATGTAAGTCAGTGGGAATCGAACTGATTATTGTAGTAATAGCATTGCAACTTGTTGACCGTTACTACACTGAACAAGAAACTATGGATTTCATAAAATTACTGTAATGTTCAGGGATTTCATGAAAATGACAATCTCTCTGTAACATATATACGCACGCACGTATATATTTGTTTGTGTGCACGTGTGTGTGTGTGTGTGTGTGTGTGTGTGCGCGCGCGCATATGTGTGTTTGTGAGTGTACGTGGGTATGCATATATATATATATATATATATATATATATAGAGAGAGAGAGAGAGAGAGAGAGGGGGGGGGAGAAAGGGAGACCACTAGAAAAGCTAATCCCGTTGATAAATAGGACAACGATTGTTTGATATCTTATATCATCTAAGTCGAGTCTATTATAAAAGGAACTCGGTGAAGAAGGGCAACCAGTTCCATAACAACAGGACCCTGAGGGCTAAAGAAGTGTGTCCGAAGGTCAATTTAGTACATCAGTGTATGGAGACTTCTCAGTGGATACGATTTGTCTATTATTAAAAGAGGTTGAATATCATTTACCAGCGGGTGAAGAGAGTATGGCGTGCTAAGCGGGTTACAGCATATGGCTAAAAGACGCAGGTGTTCGTGAAATGTTAATGAGGAGGCTGGGGGACAGCATTGCCCCATATCATAAAATTCCTCTGGGAGGATCAGATAAATAAGATATAGTTGATGATATATTTACCTCTATTGTCTTATCCAACAGATTGAACCGTCGTAAAATACAATATGAAAGGAACAAACAAGAAAAGCAGAAAAAAGTGAAAAATCTTTTCTTCGGTGCATAATGAGGACGAACAACATAGACTTTTCAAACAAACTAGGTTCACCACTGCATGGACACCGTTAATAGATAGATATGTTTTAGGGGCGTTTTATTTGCAATGTAAATTCATGCTAAATAGACATATTTTTGTTTCTGCTATTTCAGCAGGGCGACCTGGGTTCTGATAAGAATAAAAGTTCATAGAGAGGAGGGAAAGGTAAGATAGGGAGAATGATTGTTTATCGCCTTCTTATTGCAATGGGGCCTTCGTTTCGTTCATGATGAGAAGGGGCAAATAAAAGAGAGAATGTTGATCCGCTGCTGAGATATTTCAGAGTAAACGATAGAATGACTGTTTTTTTTCAGCAGTATGTACGTGTATTCAATATTTTCCCGAAAGTCACGAATATATTTTTTGAAAACAAATGAAATTAAACAATATCTGATTTTCATCCATCTATCTATCTCTATGGATTCTTTTCGTCTTCATCCCGATGTATGAATGATAAAATGTATCAAACAATTTTTAATGAAAATCGTAAGTTGAAATGATTCTTCATCCTTCTTTCTCCACGTTCATTGTCGTGGCCCCTAAATCTTTCGTAAGCGGAGTTCCGGTATTTCCACAAAAAATTTCATGTGATCCTATACTTTGGACAATTGAAAGCATATTTTGGATATATATGTCAACAAGAAAGCTTCCAGAAGACTTTACCAAATTAGCTACCTTAAACCGACCGATCCTTCTCACCTTCGATACGCGACCTAGCCAAATTTATGCGAATGTTTTTATGACTCTTTGCTACGTGATCATACAGCATTTGGAGTGAAAGATAACCTGGTTTGTACAAGATTTTTGTAACAATCATCACTAACTCTTGATCTATACATAGACATATTTCGTAGTAGTGAAGTTACGATTACACAGTTAAAAGCCATGGGAAATTCCAATCAAACAGGACAAATAAATAAAATACGAGGCCAAGGTCACAAACAGTAAACTCAAGAGCGTGGACAAAAATTGTGATAAAAGACACGAAAAACGCAAAGAAAAATGTACTGTTTGGGGTTAAAGGTATAGACTTTGTGACAATAAGAATCACATCGCATTAAGCTATCCTGTGGAAGATCGATATTGGTCAAATCAAAACACAAAATCAACCGTTTGTTGTCAAACTCTTTTAGTGACATTGAAAATGTGTTCAGTGCGAGCAGTCAAAACAATGCATAGACATATTTCCAACACAACCCTGAACAAAAGGGCGGTAAAGTTTCATGTGGACTGGGGTGTCACTATTAACGTGACCCTGCATAAATAGGTACGTGATATCAATTTACAACCGGCAGAAAAGGGATTACTAATATGGGACGGCACCGAACTAGCGCCAGTCAGTAAATATCACATTGTCTTACGTAACCAAAAGAACAGAAAAAAGTATTCTGTTGAATTCATACTTGTCAAAGAGATCTAATCCCATTGCCGAGGAAGCACACAAGTGAGCTGATAAGCTTGATAACCATCACCACATGCAGCTGTATCCGGACATATGCATGTGTCCATGATTCCTCACATCAAGGAAGAATTGAAGCGATTGAAAGAGTTATTACCCCTGTCGACGAGCCAACAGACTGGGAGAGTCAAATGGTTATCGCCACGAAGAAGTCACGTGATATCTCTATCTGCATCAATCCAAGATCCGTGGGCAAAGCATTGAAGTTTCAGCAATATCAACTATCTCCAATGTTCTGCCGAAGTTGGCAAATGCGAAGTACTTAACCAAGGTAGATGTCTGTGTACTGGCAGATGGTATTAGACAATGAATCAATGAATTCAAACAGGGTTCAGTCTGTTCTGGTAGCTCAGTCTCCCTCTTGGAACTTGCGTAAGTTCCGAAATATTTTAGAAACGTCTTCTCGCTCTCGACAATTTGAACGGAGATGCATATGTAATTGATGACACCATTGCATTCTGGTTGAGGAAACGATACAAATCTGGAATCCCCACAGAAGATATGCTGCGAGAAGGGGATCAAGCTGAACAAGGAAACAACAGAGTTGAAAAAAAAATTAGATGTAAGTTTCAAGGAGCACTACTAATCAGTGATGGCCTATTCTCAAATCCCTCTAAGATTGACGCGGCCACAGAGTTGCAAACACATATTTCAGTTGGAGAAGAACAGTGGAACTGTCAATAACCTTTCAAGATTCCTGCCGCTCCTATTTATTGGCATCGAGCCAATCCGACTGCTGTTACGCAAAGGTTTCCTTGGTCCCATGTACATGACACAGCGTTTGCTGGAATGAAGCAGTTCACCACAGAAACACCAGTACTTACCTGCTACAACCTGAAAGAGGCCCTCGTAATTCAGTGTGATGCAAATTCCTTGGCACAGCTCTGCTACAGAAAGGATAGTCTGTGACGTACGTAAGTAGAACTTCGGCGGATATAGAGCGAAGATATGCGCAAATCATAAGGAAATACTTGCGATTGTGTTTCCATAGGGAAAGTTTCATCAGTATGGCAGAAAAACACAGATCTACACTGATCAAAAACCACTAAAACCTCTCGCAAAAGCACCAAAAACGACTACAGCTCAGAAATAATACTTTGAAGTCTTATATGTATTATGAAAACAAGTTTACATTGCCGACATCCTAAAGTGTTTTTACATGTTAAAGAGCTAGGTAGCAACCGGGTAACTCCATGAATTGATTCCTTTCCATGATTATTTTACACCTTCGTCCTCAAAATAGTAATAAGAAAAACATTAATGATTCTATTTCAGTCTTTACTATCTTTAATATTAGTTAGGTGGCCTTTGCTCAGATGAAATTGGAATTAAACTTCCAAACAAGAACAGAAAATGTTGAAAATTTAATATTTTCGCAAATATTGGAATTTTTTTGAATAATGCTCGTTGATACCCTCGTGTAAATGGACAGTTCGAAACAATATGAATGAAACAGAAGAGGCAAATTTTTGTAATAAATTCAGATCCTTTATTTAAAGAATTAAAGAACGGAGAAATATGAGAGGAAGAAAACGTGGCTGCAAAAACATGCACCTTCGCAGGAATTCAAAGTGTGTGTTTCTAGTCAACAGATCTTTGTCATTGTAATTGGCCTGTTATAGATCTTATGAATAGTGACTCCGAATGGAGAGTCTGCAACTACTGTGACCCTCTTATGACTCGAATGGTAAGAGTCGGAATGGCGAGAGTGCCGAAAGGCGAGTGCGTGCCAAGAGTCGATTAGCGAGCGTTTGAATTCGGAGGAGAGATGGCATTTTATGAACTTTTAAAGCAGGCTCCAGTGAACTCACATTCTAATCGGCCCAGAATTGGCTGAAACAAAAATGGAACTCTTTGTTACATGACCGTTCCCTAATATATTCGTGTCTTACTGAGCCGCTCTCTTTAATTATAGGCAAGCAAATTTGAGCCATTTTTCCACTGTGGTGTTGAGCCTCATTTTGCCCAAATTATGAAGGCTCCAAACCAGGGCCAATCAAAACTCGTACATAACCTGAAAATCAATCAACACTGCAAGAGACAACAATTTTATCTACAATAAACAATTTCAATCAATAATTTGAAGATAATTATTTTATAACTTGAAATACAAAATTAATTTTCATGAAAATTAAAAAAAGAAAAAGTAGTTATATGGCTCAAAAGTCCAGTCTATCTGGTGCTTTGACGTTACGACTCGAATGTCGTAACTTGTAGTCTTGGGAGTTGCCATACCTTGTTGACCAGCTGAACTGTTATGTATCTGTTGATTTGGATGGCTCTGATTTGGATGACATGTTCCATTCTTTGTGCTTGTTTGGTTTTTACTATTAAGCATGACAACGAGTGTTCTGATGCCTTTTTTTTCTTCCTGTCTTTTCCCTGTGTTTTCAGCGTCACTTCCATTTCGTCTAAAAACAGTACCAGACATAGTTTCAACATTGGAAGATCTTAGTGCTCACTCTGCTTGTACTATCTCTGGTTCATTCCACATTATGCATAGGAAATCGAATACTGACTTTATCTCCGTGTCGATCGAAATAGTCAGGCCCTCTGTTGCAATTTTGCCTTTAGTGCTAAACTCTGTTTTGTTTTGCACAGCTGGGTGAATTACTTCCCAATTTTCTCCTCATCAGCATCTCAGCTGATGCTTTCACGTTACGGCTCTAGTGTCGTAAGTTTGCTGCACTGGTTGTGGACATGTCAACCTAAACAAAATACATATGCAATGAAGTTCTGTGCTTCTTTTGGCACACTTCATTTTTACCATTACTTCTTCGCACTTCGGCAGTTTGAAGTACTTGCGTTGAATTGCTTTATTGAGGTTGCGAAGGTCTAGACGAACGCGCAGTTTACCGTTTTGTTTCTATACAATATGCATTGCATTCCCCCCGATCTGTAGGTTCTGTCACCTTCTCTACAGCCTCTTCCGTTCTGTTCACTTCCTCTTCAATCTCTGTTCGCTTCGCAAACTTTCCTTCACGCTTCAACGACAGGCCCTCTATCTTGTACCAGTTTTATGTTGATTCGTTTAATTGAGTTCAATTTTTCACACGAGTTTTCACCTAGTGGATATATGCTGAAGATTTTCATGTGATAATGAAATCAACTTTGTGCAGCATACCTTTTCTCTCGACGGTTACGGCCACTTTACTTGAAACTGACACTTTATCTCTGATATATGACTTCAATCTTACTTATCTGGGTCTATTACTGGCGTCTTTTTCATTTCATTGTAGTAAGACAGCGTTAGAATGTTCATACCACTGCCTGTGTCAAGTTTTAAGGCTACACTGGCGACCTCTATCGGTAGATTCACTAACCATTGTGATCCATGCGTTTCTTTCATGCTGTCTATTACGAACTCGTCGTACTCATCATCATCATCATCATCGTAATCTCATTCACTCTAAGTACCTTGTTTTTACGTCGACACTTTCTCTAACGATGATCGATTTTGTGGCATTTTCTACGTTTATCCCTTAGCGGGTCATAGTCGATCGGCTGGACTGTATCCACATCGTTTGCATTCGAAATGTGCCTTTGGTTTCAGGGTCTCATTTTTCAGGGTTATGCAAGCTGCATTTACTATTTTAATCCTTCTAGACCCTTCTTCGCCCTCGTGTATGCGATTGTTATGATGGCTTTAAGGTATATTGTATTCTGCTGACTGATGTCCTATTCACGTCATGTACGACATGACTTACAGCCACTTTTGAAAACGTTCACCGCTTTATGCAAATATAGTTTCTCTATATCCACCAGTCCTCTCCTGGTTTTGTTGGATACCAATTACAATATGGTTGCATATCATGTCGTTCTCAATGTTACCATATTCATACTTCTCTGTCTGAGTGATTAGATCTGTCAGGGAAGAGACGAATCCCATCTTTTTCTGTATGCGTCCATCAAATAATTATCTCGAGCGAGCAACGCCATTCTTTCCAATGACGAATTCACGGAATCGTCGTACGAGCGTCTCTTAATTATCTTTTTCTTCTGTAAAGGTCAAAGTTTTATATTCTTCCACCACCTTTTCTATCAACGTGGGTATTTCGCATGCTCAAATTGCACAATTTGTTGAAAGTTTTGATTTTACAGTTATTTTTTTGTTTTTTTAAATCATACTCTGAGCGTTGGTTTTAATAATTAGTACAACCCAACCCACTCACATTAACAGATTTTGACTGACACGGATAGGTAGGAACCAAGTGATTGTGGTAGCTAGCCGGATATGTAAAAATATAGATAGATAGATAGAAATGAAAAAAGGGATACAAACACTGAACGCATTGAAATGAATAAATACATCAACTTCAATCTTTCCTGAGTTAATGAAGAAACTGATAGGTAGATAGACAGAGATGAATATGATGAAAGTGAGATAGAGAGCAATAAGCAGACTAAGATAGATTGACAGATATGAAGAGACAGAGTGATATATAGATAGATATGGAAAGATAGATTGATATCAGGCCTGTGTCAAGGGAAAATGTCAAGAGACCAAGGTGTAACCAAACCAAACACAAGCTGGGGTGGGAGGGGGCAATGTGTCTGGAAGTGAAATCTCAGAAAATTTCGAAATTCTTAACGTCTCAGGACCCAATGTCCTTGCATTTTAATGATAAAATGTGTAATTTTCATCTGTCACTATGACTGTTACGGTTTTTTACGGGCCTAGGTAGATAGAACTGCCCAGACACATACATAGCTACGCACACATGAACATATTCTGTACATTTAGTGAGGAACAATCATTTGGCTTTCATTTTGGCACGTTTGAATTCAGCGTTTTGAGTCAAAAAAACTCAAACTGTTCTTGCACAGACACACAAACACACAACATCATACCCATGCATGCGCACACACATAAGCACACATAAGCACAAGCACAATACACACGTACGCACGCGCACACACTCTCAGAAGGAAAATGAGAGAGCGAGTATTATTATCTTCTTTCCAACAGAAGAGCAAGTTATTCACCCAATATATGACGATCATAAGTATTATATTCACTAGTGTGAGTAACGATCATTGAAAATGAACACTCACACACACATACATATATATGTGTGAGTGTCTGCCGGTTTATTTGTTTCAACGCCAAAGGTCGGAGAACTTGAATAGCGCGTGCCAACCGATTGTAGTATAGACTTTTGTCCTTCTGTTATCCTTATTATAATAATCCTAAGGTAAATATATGTAACCCAAACTGCTGCTATGTAATGACTATCGCTGATATGCAATGAAACCGGGCTTGACGTTTCGTCTTCGTGTGATATTCATCTTTCAAAAATCTTGAACTTGATCATATGCTGATTTATTAGAATAAAAAAACGAAATTTCAGTTTTATCTAATTGTGAAAAATTGAACTTAATTGAACAAGTAAAAAATCTGAATACTCCGTCATTGGGGGTGGCTATTCGGCCTCTAATTATTATACTTCATCAATGAAATACAGACAACTAAAGACTATCACGTCTATTTCACTAGCAGATAGCAACAACAATCAGATAAAAAAGACTAGACAAGCCTTAATAATAATGACAATGTTTCATATAAAAAACGAAGGCAACAAAAGACAATTACGTCTATTACTACTACTAGGTGAATAGAGGCAACAAAAATCAGATGAAAGGAAGACTAGTCAAAAATGAATAATAACGACAATGTTCCATCTGAGAAATTCAGACGACTAAAGACTATTACGTCTTTTACTACTAAAACTACTACAGCTACTACAATATATAATCTAACAATATGGTGTGGAGAAAATCGAATGAGTAAGAATGGATATGACTAAATTTGAATCTAACCTAACCGGTAAGACGTCGTCTTATGGGCTAGAAGGATATGGGATGCGAGTACAAATTTAGTCAAAGGTAACTTCCTCATTTCCCACTCATGCTGCTCACTAAACGGTTGGGGATCCCGTAGTAAAATGATGTTATCTACGATCTTTATTTACTATTTTTTTATTCAACAAAAATGACAGGGATTTGATACGTTTTGGCAGAGCCGTTTCGACGCTGGGATTTTAGCACGGTCATTTAGGTGCCAAACCACAACCCTAACCCTTAATTACAGCCTTGATCATAATTACCAAATTAATTAAATTAAATTACATCACATTCTTAATGATTTTGTTTCGATAAAATTACATTACTGTCCTTGAATGATGAATCAATCAACATTTCTTCCAAGCGCCCGAAAGTCTGGCACCAAAACAGCTGGCGACTAAATGGCGTACAAAGACGCCAATGCCCAAACTGCTGTACCAAATTATTCTATTCTGATCGACAATCCAATAAACATTGACCAAGTTCCAGTGTTGCCATCCAAATAAGATTATACAATAGTCCTCCTTATCCACAGGGGATACATCACAAGACCCTCAGTGAATGCATGAATAATACCGAACACCATATTATGTTTTATCCTATACATATATGCCTATCATAGAGTTTAATTTATTGATTAATTAATGTCTTAATAACAATAATTAATAATGATATTGAACTATTATAGTAATGTGTTGTTATAAAAGTGATGTGATGGAAAGAGGATCCTTTTATTCGTATTCCTGTCCTAGTACCGTAGAATATTCAAACGCTGTTCGATCACCCAAAATTTAAAATTAATTATTTTGAATTAATAAAATTTTTATATTTTCATTTAGTGCTCAGACATATCCCTCAACTTATTATTAATCATCTGACCGCGTTTCCTGGCTGATGAGACTCATTTTTCCTGGAAAATGTCCTCAAAAATCACCTTGCATCTTTGCATGTGAAAGTCAAATTGTAAGGAGGAGTTAGAACTTGACAATCTCAGTAAACGCGTTTTTTCTCTCTTTTTTTTCAAGAACTTTCACCTTTCCACTTTGATTCCCTCGATATTTAGTTCAACTTAGTATGGAGATGCGAAGTACGCGAACGGGTAACGGCTCTGAGAATGGACTCCAGATAGGACGGTTTGTGTTCACTTAGGAAAAGCATGACTGTATCTCCCCCACCCAGCTATATGTGAAATAGCGCAATGTGAAATGAGTGATGCCACTTCGAGTTCTTCTCGTCTGTAATTCTAATTCACATTTGTAAACAAGCCGAGTAAATAGTAATGTGATATGAGGAGCCCAAGCAGGGGCAGCTGAACCAGTAGCCAGCGTAAGGACACTTGATACTAAGTTAGCTTAGTAAGAATGGGGCAGAATGGTGTTAGTAAAAAGATTGTGTTGCACCAGTCTTCCAAGCGCGAAGGGTCTATCTGCCTAAAAAATCAGCACTCGAAATCTGGGCGTGAACACCGACCTCTGTCACCGCTGAGAATTGTACGTAGCTTGTCTCTTCTTCGTATTTCAATCCTTGAGCTGCTATGCCTGGGCATATTGGAGTAAATGTTGTGTACAAATTTTTGCCCCCCTTTCACTCGTGCTGAAGGCTTCAAAAGGAAGGACCTTTAGGGATCAGCCCTGCTGCAGGGCATGCCAGGTAACGATGTAATTCAAAATGTTTCCATTGACTGACTTCAGGTCTACCTCCCTTGATTTTCTGTCAGGGTTTACTCACTCACTCGTTATACTCGTCTAGGTACTAACCAAGCTCGACTTCAATGTGCGTGGAAGTACTGGTGTGTCCAACATAATTCGTTTGCACTATGCGTTTCTTAGTAAGTTACCTTGATAGTGGCGCATAAGTAATGACTCAACTCAACACTAGTGAGTTGGTGTGTAAAACAAGCTTGTCAACCATCACCCATTGGTAGGCGTCCAACCACCAGTGTATATACATTTATCATTCGCCTATCGAAAGTTCGCTTCATGGCACTTTTTCACTTTTACGGAAAAACAACTGTTTTGCAGCAGATCGTCACAGAAGTAGCGTGCAATCTCTACCTCCCCATCTCCAATCTACATTACATCCCATCACCACAATTCCCGACGAGTTGACCTACTATACCATGATCACAATTTGGGGGGTCCGATAACAATCAAATTGTTCTATATGAATTAATGGTGTTTGCTTCTTCATTGTAGATCATTTCGGCTTACGAAAGTTCTTTTTCAGTATAGGAACAGTCTGCTTTCGGATAGCGGGAAAACCTGTATTGGGGTGATACAAAAAATTCAAGCACCATATTTTACAAAATACTAGGGAAATCTAGAAGTGTATTTGATGTTTATCCAGCTATTTATTGTTTGAGCAGTCAACTGTTGCACGTCGTTTACGAGCTATATGGGAACATTCAGAAGCCAGGAAAATGGGGTTGAAATAAAATTACGGGAGGAATAAAGGGGCCCATTCAACATACCTGAAGATTACCAGATACCTGAGAAAGGCCAAAGGGTGCAGTGACTGAAACGTGATAAAAACAAACAAGATGAGGATATAAGTCCAAACGAATCAATGTTTAAGTTGAGTGATATCATGTAATTTTTTTTATGCACTCAGTTGTGTCGCATCTCTTGTTTTGAGCAGCTTAAGTAATAAGAAATTAATTTTCTACAAATCTCATTGTTATATATACTAGCAGTACCCGTAGAAATCATACGGTTCTGTACAAGATTGTTGGAAGTTTATACGGAACAGGAAATGTATAATATTTTTTGAAATTGTATTTTTTTCGGAAGCGTTTAATACATGAGAAATTTTCGTGAGAAACATCAGAATTGTGAGTGAAAAATATCGATTTAAAAGGTAATTTATATTCAACTCGACAAGTATAAGATTTGATGTTCTCAAAAGTTGATAGAAAATTTGAAAAGATTTCTTCCTCCTTCCTCCTCTTTTTCTCCGTCCTATCCTTCTGCCTCCCCATCTTTGCTTTCTCTATCCTCTCCTCCCCCCCCCAACCTTTTCTCCACCCTCTCCTCCCCAGCAATCTCTGATGCCCGCTTACTAGTCTGACTGGTTCATTTCTGTTTTTCTTCCTAGCCTCCCACTAAACTGCCTTTCTTTTCTGCTCCCTTTCTCTCTTCCTACTTTTTAAATTAAACTACCTAACCTTTCCTGTAGTCATACCGTAGCAGCAAGTTTACAGAAGATAACCCCGATTTGTTATGATTCCTGACCACTGGAATTCACATTTTCCATAATTTCCGTATCATTACTATATAAAAAAACAACAAAACAAACAAAAAACAAAACAAAACAAAGCAAAAAACAAAACAAGACAAAGCAAAAAACAAACAAACATTTGCAATGCATTTCTCTAATACGTTTTGATTCTTCTAAAAAATCGCCAGACGTGTGACGGTTATTATTTGGTTGAAGCCTTAAAAATGAAGATCTACCTCAAATTGTAGAGGAGAGGATTATTATGATTATTAAAGTATCTGACTCCGTTTGAGAATTGATATGAACCAATATCTGCTATAATTGAGAAAGGCTGTGTTCATCGGATAAGCATAATATTATTCCCTGAGATGTACAGTCAAACTGAGCAAAGTTATTAGTTATTCTGCTGGTATGTGTGAACGCTATCTATAGTGACTAGAAAGGGACAGTTGTCTGTATCAGTTATTGTAATAGTGAGTAGGAACAGAATGAGGAATAAGTGATGTCAAAACAAAACATGAATGAATGCAAGATTGTCGTAAAACATGATAAGATATATTAATCAATTAGAATTACAATAGTGAATCAGTAAGTTTTTGGAGGTTACTGATTTGAAAGATTTGATTGGTAAAACTTACTGAGAAGTTTTAATGGTCTCTAGTTAACACGGATGTGTCCGTATGGAGAGCAAGAGGAATTTTCTAAAGCTAGAGAATGAGTCCGTATTTGGAAAGCGGGAAAATCTTCTGACTGGAGTTGCAATAGTTCGTGAATATATTTATAGTCTGTTGATAGTAATACAATGTAAATTCTTGTATATGCCTTCGATATGTGTATATGAGTGTGTACAAGAAAATGTGTGTGTGTGTGTGTGTGTGTGTGTTGAGACAAGCGTATTTTAAGAAGTTTAGGTTTGTCCGTTGAATTTTGGACGCTGGTTTGCATGGAAGAGAACCGGCTGGGTTTCCATCGTTAATTTTAGCTATGTCTACAACTACATCCGCGCGTTTGATTCATGTATTGGCTTTTGACAGGTCTTGTACAAATTTGGCTTCCGTTGTCTAAAGTATGGGAGAAATTGGTATAATAGTTTAGAAGGAATTCTTGGCTCAGTTTATTGACAGATATCCAGAACATTCTACACATTTAGCGCGTTAATAGGCTAGTCTTGAAAGAGTTGATGCAGAAATGTACAGTGGAATTACAATTAATTAATACAATTGCATAGTGCAGGTGACGCCAAGAGTTCAATAATATGCTTGCTAATCTACATATTAGCAGTAAAAAGCATTATCAATTATGTGCAGCCGTAGGAATGAGGGGTAGGAATATTGTGTTGTGTAAATCCTCCTAAGAGAGATGGCCTGCCAGACTACAAAATCAGAATTCGAGATTCTGGCTTTATACCAGGGCTCCAACACTGACCTCTGGCAACGATAGGAAATATGCAGTTTTCGAAGCAGATGGGTGGCCGACGGAGTATAAACACAATAAAACCGAATGGAAAGGGGGATAGGAGGTTTGGATAATAGGTATTCGCCTCCAAACGAGGGCGAAATTGCCAAGTGTCACGAAGGCCAAGAACTACACTTGACCCTCTCATAGATCATCGGGACAACGCCCATCACTTTTATAGTATAATGAGGGTGGGGGGTCTGCCCTGGGATCGGAATCCCCAGAACCAAGCTTGTCGCATCATAACCGAACCCTATAACATGCTAGTGGATCAGACATTCTGAGTACTGGGAATACTTTGCTTTGCTTGCCAAGAAAATCAGCAATTGATTTTTATCTGGGCTCGAACGAACTGTATATTTCAGTGCAGTTAGTATTGTCCATGTCATAAATAGTCAGGCTGGTCCTTCATCGAGCACTTTGGAGTTGGTCCTTTTTGGGGGAGTCTTTTTAGATCAGGGTACATCTTGCAAACCAAAAGCCGTAGATTTCATCGCGACACGATGCTTTCTCATTGTGCTATCTTCTTCAAGGTTCTTCCCAAGGCCTCTATGTTAATCTCAACTTTTAGTCCTTCATCGATCGATGGTAAACCATACTTCATATTGATCAGCCATTCTGTTTTCCAGTTGTCATTTGTTACCCCGAAATTGTTTGGTTTCTGTAGCATTGAATTATTTTGCTTCTTCTTTTCATTCTTCATTTTCTTATTGGAAGAACTTGCTCTCGTAAAATTAGAATGTTCTATTTTGGCTGCATTGTTTGACTCTGTCTATATCTCTCAAGTCTGCTTTCCCCCGCCGGGAATTTTTGCTTTATTTCCTCTTGTTTGGTTGTTTACATTTTTGGCTCTTTCCGGTATCTCATGCCTATTCCTCCTCATACGTTTTATTGTCTTTCTTAGTTATTTAGCTTCTCCTCGGAGCTCTTTTTTATCTGTTGCTCAAGTCTCATCTCCCAACCAGCCTTTCTATCCTTGTTCCCTTTTCAGCCCCATTCCTGAACCCCAAATTTCACAATAACCACCCTGGTGTCTGTATATATTAGATTGTTCAGTTCGGTGATGTCTACTTATTTTTACAAACTTATGAACTTTCCAGGTTTCTACTTTTACTTTTTTCCGTTCCAGATTTCTCGAATTTTTAGTTGTGTTTTCGTTCAGTCATAATCCTCTTCGACTTTCCCAACACCCAAATTCTCACCTCTGTACTCTCTTCTCTACCTACCTTTCTGTGTATTTCCATAAGTTTTAGGTGGGAAAACTATCCTCTCTTCAGCATTTATTTTACTTGATCAGCAAGTCTTTGGTTTGTTTCTTGGAATATAACAGTTCTATCCTAAATTTCGTATACAGTAGCAGTGTCATCTCTGCTTTATCTCTTATTCTGATTGCTAGAAGCATTAGAATAGACACCCTCCCGGTTACAGGACGACGACAGGGCCCCACCTGTTGGCCATGTCTCGAATATGAAGCTCGAATCTAAGATGTGAGCCCCATTTCCAGGTCAGGTATGTTGTGACTTTTCACAGCATTGAGTGGTGTAATGTGGCTACACCCGCCCTATATGTCACAGGTCTTTCGTGATTCTGGTAAAGTTTCGACTTCAGCTCGAGTCCTACCCCTTTCTAAAATGTATCACTGCTGCTACCAGTTCTTTGAAAAAAGAGAATAGCTCAACATAAACATCAATACATAAATAAATAAATCTAATTTCACCCCATTAAAAATTGGTGGCTTTTACTGGAGATCAGATGACAACAAGTCTCCTGAACACCCCGGAATTCTCCTAGGTATTCTAGCTGATTTTGATTGTGCTGTCGTCTGAATTTTCGTGAATGATTTTCTATAGAGGTTTGCTGCAAAACAAAAGCTGAACGCTATTTTTGCTTTCCACCTTTTTCGTAAAAGCAGAAAAAGTAGCGTAAAGCGAACTTTAGAAAAGCGAGGTATATCTGTATAGGTGAAAAGCGAGGTATAACTGTATAAGTGTTGCAAATAGTTCTATATACTATTCAGTGTAAAATGCGTACAAGGAATAGCGTCTGTCGTACAATAATGCTTACTAAACTGGTATTGCAAACAGATGCCAATGAGTTCGAGTCTTTCTGAGTGCTGCATCATCGATGACTTATGGCAGACTAGGGAAACCTCGGGCAATATCAACTTCAGTTGTAAAAATTTCAAGGCACGGGAAATGGGATCTCGGGCTGATTAAAGCAAAGAGAGTGGGATCCCTAGATGAGACAGTTTGCACTTACTTTGCACTAATGTCCTAGGGGAAATGCATATATTCATTTCTAATCCCTTTCAATAAGTCATGGGGTGGTGTAACAGGGTATAGCTAATCAACCCTCCCCATATTTAATTACTTATGGAAGGGAGGCTAATGTCACTATGACAGGCCTAGTAAGCTAGAAGTGGATTGTAGATTTCCCTTGTAAAATCAAGGAGAGTGAAGGAAGAAGTAATGCGACCGCCGTCTTCATCTGTCCACGATACCGAGAGTATGAGGTGAAGATTAAAAGAAACAAAAGCAAAAACAAAACAAACAATTACATAAATGGTCTTGTCGAAGCGTTGGAATCTTTGTGATCTGGATGTGAGAGATATATTTATTTATCTTATGAGGAAAGTCTCCGGTTTCTGGATACTTCTATCTGTGCACATACAGAGTGTGGTGAGTTGAACAATTTTAGACAAAGAAAAATGTAGCCAGATAAGTTTTGTGATAAGCTTGCATGAACACAATCAATATCTAAAATGGAGCATGGGGCGGCTTTTATACACACACACACACACACACACACACACACACACACACACACACACACACACACACACACAAAGGCGGGGGGCACAAATATATTCTGTATATATAAGGGAGAGTTATTGTCCTTAAATAAGTGATAATTCTCCAATTTTTAATTTACACTATTGCAATAATAATACATTTATTGTAATTAGCCGAATAACCCGTCCTAAGAAACACAAAATTTTGACGCCATTGACCAAAGGTTTGGAAATATTTGGTTGTTTTCTGTCATGTCTGCGCAATGTAAAAATAAAAGGTACGTGCCAAAACACTGTCTTCGCTCATTTCGCATTGCCTCTATCGAGTGCAATTCCTTCGTGTTTAAAACGTTGGATTTTTACCGACATCTTAGTTTTGTATCATTTGATGGACTCATGTTAGTATAGTAAAAGTATTTGCACCAAATATATGATGCCTCTTGTATTTTCTATTAACCTTTCTCCAGATTTTCTCTTGCAGGATAGTTAGTATTTTGCAGTGGAACGCCACTACAGGAACTATCTCTACCATCTCCGTCGTTTGTAAATATTGTAATTTAATTGTTGTATCCTTTGTGAGCCAGAGCCTCTGAAAGGAATTTAATCAGGGGCACAAAGTTTCGGACCTCACCTCCTCCTCCATTAGTCATCCTGTTTTTATTAACTCCAATATATGCAAATATTTTCTGAGATCTATGGAAATTCCTGGCTCCCACTGGGTCCTGAATACCCCTGAACCTCCCTCTCAGTGACCCTGCTTTCGAGCATGTTTTAATTGTGCAAATGACTTAATCAGTCAATCGTCAAAAATGTCACAATTGTATCCCACTTGCATTTGAATTGATTCAGATCGACTCGATCTTTTTTCTGTCATTAAATATTCTTGTTACTTTATTGCCTGAAATCTTTTGTTCCTTCTTTTCTTATTATTTAAAAAAATGATGATTTATAATACTTCATCTAATCGAAAAATACAGAAAAATGTACCATCTTTTCTTGTTTCTACCATTCACTTTGATGAAGAAGAAAAGGAAAAAGGGAAAGATTCTTCCTTATTTAAATAGAACTCTACATCAATGGTTCTTAATCTTATTTCCTCATCTTCGACAGCTCCGAAAAAGTTACCATAAGCATAAATATTTCTGAATACTGATGAATGTTTCTTCAGTTAGTACTATTCATTTTGAATATCTGTAAAGAAATCATTTGTAAAAAAAAAAGAAAAAAAAGAAAGGTACTGATGTATGAACTTTAGGGCACTTACAAACTTTTTGTAATTTTTTATTGTGCGAAATTTTGTAACAACGATTCAATTACTACATAGCTCACAAAGTTAATGAGTTCAGCATTATTTAATATGGAATGATCGTCGGTAGGTCAGGTGAATTTTAGTGTGGGTAGTGCTACTGAAAGTTATTGTAAAAGTTAAGGGGAAATCTGTACTTGATTAGACCTAAGTCCGCTCATTGAATCAAAGTTTAAAGTTGAAATTTTTGAAAAAAAAATCACAAATTGATGTAATGGAATAGTCGAAAGGAGAAAAATGATGCACTAAGAAAGTCTTTTTATTGCAAAATTTGCACACTGTCTGGGATGAAATTTGGAGGAAATAGGCAAATTATCATGGGAAATTCATACGTAATATTCATATTTTCGTAAGACCCATGTTTCCAAGGCAATTGGAACATGTTCGACTGATTAGCCATAGGAACTATGGCTAAACAGTCGAACATGTTTAGTTCAGCAGAACAGAAGTTTGGAGCTGTTTTGCCAATTTAAATCTTCTGGCTATTTTTTCTTGTTTAGCCACGAATTCCGAATCTTACTCCAAGCTTCCATTCTTACATAAGTTAACATTTACATTAGTTTTACAATTAAAATATTCGGTGTAGTAATATCATCGCAGGTTAAGTTACTGCTGATGTTTACAGACGCTCAAGGTGTTGTAACTAAAAGGGCTGATTATTTATCCACAAATTTGCTAAATTGACATCACTGGAATGGAGCTGTAAGATTCATAGTCGGAGTACGCAAAACTCTCTGATCCAAAATTTCTCAAATAGGTTTATGATAATGCTTAAAATTTTGAATTGAATTAATCGGTTACGCAAATCTGTGAATTTTATCTATCATCGGTTATTTCATTCATTAAATTTCAATTATGTTGTGCAGCATAAAGGTAATCAAAAAGTAAGCATGGAGAATTCTGATGAAACAATACTTCCATCAATTTACCAAAAGCTGAACAGTATCTTAGAGGACTATTTGAGTCGAGTGCCATGAGGCGATCTTTGTTTACCAAAACTTTCGTCAAAACAACATTACCAACCATACTTTAGAATAAAAGAACGTATCAGTCAACGGAGAATCAATCAAGAAACAAGTGTAGCGCCCCCTATACTATTACTTGTGAATTAAATACGAAACCCTTCTTTTAGCCAGATATCGGAAACGTCACTTCTGACGACGACCCCTATAAAAGCCCTAGAAGCACATGGTCAAACGCTCATTGGCGCTGGCACTCCTAGCTGGTTACACTTTTGGCCCGGCACTTGTTGCCGGCTATTTTTTCTCTTTCTTCCCTGCTCTCTAAGATCATTATCCTTTCGCTGACCTCCTGGCTGATCTGATCCTTACCATTTTCCACCATAATTCATCTCTGAACTAACTTTGTCCATTTAACTTCACCGATGTCGAGGCATCTCACATACGCACAGCTATGCAACCGTATCCTCACCACGTACTCCAAACGCATATACACCTCTGACTCTCATAAATGAAATGGCAATACTTTTTACTTTCCGATAGTCACAACGATCTATCCTATTTCTCTTTACTTCGGCAGACACGCATGGATAAATCTCCGTGTTCTGTCTTTCATAGTCTGTCTGTCGAGTGTCTACCAGCGTCAGAAGATAGCCCCCAAGTCACACACAACTTGGCAATTTGGCACACACACTGAACACGGTTTCAATAATCATACCTTGGTACGCTCCAAGCCATATGGATTCAAAAGTAGTTCAGACAACTCTGCTTCGACTCCAACGCCTGTACTATCAATGACAAGAAAGCCCCCACCTTTTGCTATCTCTTCTTATCTCATTACGCGATCGATCGTATAAATACCATCATTACTTCATGTATTTCATTTTCATTCATTATCTTTCATTACTGTTCCTGTATTAAACGTACATCTTAATTGTCCGTCCAAATACTTGTATGTGTCCTTTTTACTTTGTTTCATTTCTGCGTCTACGTTCATTCTTGGCGCACATTCTCTTTGTACATTTTATCCCCTTCCACATCTTCAGTGACGTCGACGCTAACACCAAACCACATAGAAGCAAAAATCCTTAGTCTTCAACCTCTTTGTGCTACCCATTCCTTAACAATAACCACATAAGGAACACACATATGTCTTATTACTGATAACCACCAAAGATAATACTTATACAAGTTATGGTCATTTAACACTGGAAAAAGTTTAGTGAAAAAAATCTCGATTGATTTCAGTGACATAGTAGCGATCTGGTTATTTTTCGATTATATTTGTCACGTAACTGACCTCCTTATCTAGAGTAAAATTAGGAAGTAATAGTATTGTGTAATTAGGAATTAATTGAATCGTGTTATTAGGAATTAATCAGTTAAGCCTTCATATGATTCAGTTGTGAACCACTGAACGCTTTTTGCTCTTCATTTTGCCCCCAATAAATCTGAATTACTCCTTTGTGGAGTGTGCAACCTACGTTCAGAATCACTGGTATAAATGGTGACCTCGAATGACAAATAAGCGACCATACACAGAGTAGGACCAAAGGTTCCTGGTACCCCGAGTAAGATGAACTTACTTTAAGTCAGAGAATCTTTTCATTTTGACTGTTTGTATCCTGTTTAATTTATCTTTTTTCCCATTTCCTATTTGTTTTGGGAAAGTCATACTGTCTAAGACATATGGTGTTCCGAGAGACTGCCCTTGTCGGTACCTTGAGAATGCCCAGATCATACACACAAACAAGATCATTGCTTTTTGGATAAATATCCTTTCACTAGTAGATTTTTAGATTTATCTAACTAACAATATCCAAAAGAAGAAACTAGAAAGTATGCTATGGGCGAAAAGGCATGAATTAGTTCACCAGTCGAGTGATGTTGCGTTAATGAAGTGAAAAGGCACACATTCCTTTCGTAATGTGCTGATATGACAAAAAAAAACAACATTTTTTCCAAGGATTGGTATCCGTCATTGAAAAAAAAATTGAATTTTATAAATGTTTTTTAGAGCATGAATAGTTTTATCAAGTGTATATTCGTTCACTAAAAAAATAAAAAATCTCCGTCCAAGGGGGATAAGTCCACGTCTATGAACTGCCAATTTACAGTTCTTTATATGAAAATAAGAGGAATAAAAAAAGTGCACATTAATGTAATATAGATTCTATAAATAGGAAATGACTGGACGTCGAGCTCAAACGCCACCGAAGGCAGCTTTTAAACAGATAGTCATTAAAAAAGTCAACGCATAGAACTTACGAATTTTCTTTAATTAAAAATAAATATACCAACAAATTCGATAAAATTAGTGAATAATTGAACCATAAAAGCAAAGAGTACAATGGTTTGAATAAAAATTCTTTACGCTACCCTCCTCAATATATGAATGATATTTTTTTATTTTATTCATCACAATGCTTCTTAAACTATTTCATGTCATTCACCCTCGAATCTTCATCATGAAATTCCAATCACCCTCAATTTTTTATGTTTTGATCACTTTCATCTTATGCTACCCTCTGCATAGTTCTGTATATAACTCATTTTGTCGCATGAGTGAAAATCATAAAGTAACTAATTTCGTGAGCGTTTATTAAAAATTTTCGGAACATCTTAAAATTATCTATTGAAAATTAGGAGTGACAAAAATATTTAATTAAAAGATTCTTCCTTGCCTACGTAGAGAATGGTTAGTTTTTTTAATCATCAAAGACTTAGATGACTAGGATGTTCCTGTATCCCCGTGAAAAGCTTCTCAAACCGAAGTTCAATAACCGTCTGAATTTAAAACACTTTACTTAAATCATTGGCATAGAAATAAATAATTTTTCATATTCAAATCAGTTATGAAAAATCTATATAGAAATACTTCTAGAATCGAATTCGATTTCTATCCACTCTGAGTAAGTCATTCACATTTTCTGTTTCATTCATCCGACTAGTTTCATTCACTCAAGAAATAACTTCATTCATTCTTGGGTGAACCACTCAACAATTTAAGGAGCACTGATTTATCCTATTTCAGGTCTATGATTACAACAATGACAGATATTGTGAATTCTCAGACTTCTGCTTTTAACTTTGATTTCAAGACAGGTGTATGACAAAGAAAAAGTTTCACAAGGTATAACATCCAGTATTTTGGGGGGAACGGGTAGCACGTTACGTCACTGCTAACAGTACACATTTACAGAACAGATTTGGGTCAATGGCTTACAAAGACAAACCACTTAGAATTGAGCCCGTAATCAAAATGTCAAGAAAAATAAAAACCTCGAAAGCCTGCCAACAAAACCAACTGGTTATGTTTTACTAATACATATACATGCATATACTGATTGCTGCAGATTGTATGATAAAAACAGTCTTTTTTCTGCTGTTTTTCAAAAGCAAATCAGAGGACTAAAAAGATTCCAAACGACCCTTCACAAGTGAAGCTGCGCGAACATTTAAATCTTCTGTTAAACATCAGTGCGAATAGTAACAGGATATAGCATGGCATACGATGTGGCATTGGGTAATGCTGGAATCTTAAGCAACCCTCGATAGGACTGGGCTCTGAAGTGGCCTCAAGTGGAAAATTTTTAATTAAATTGAGTTTGAAAAGACAAAGGAAATGAAGAAGCTTTTTATTCGGGCGTATCAACCGAGACGAGCAGATAGACCGGGGAGAACTGAGACGGATGAAGGTTTAAGGGTGATAGTAGAGACGGGAGACAGGAAAGGGGTAAATAGGCTGTGAATAATAGGGGAGGAAAGAGGCAGAATTGCCCAAGGAGATAGTTATAGAAGGCCCGTAAATAATATGAAGAGTAAAAGAGTTCAGGGATACAGTAGCAAAAAGGCTACAGATAGGAGACGGACAGAAGAGCCAGCAGACCAGAGAAGAGAAAAGATTCATCCAGGGACTGAGCTGTCATAAACACATTTTTGCATCTTTTGTTCGCCCCAGCACCGTTTCGTGTCTTAAAAGCAAAGGGTCTTTCAAAAGGGTCAACATAACAAAATAAAATATGGAATGTTTTTTCAGCGTGTTTTACCTTGTTGCTCCAATCACGATTTCACAACGTGTACATATATCGTTTACTAGCCTTCTTTTTGCAGTTGCACCTGAATCCCCAAAGGATCCATAAGAAGTTGTCTCCGATGAAAGTTAGCAACACAAAAGAATTTTCAAGAAATAGATTATTTCATACATTTTTCAATCACGATAAATCATTCGATTCACTTTTTAATATTTTTCAATTTTTTATCGAACGAAATTGTAATTTTCTCAAATTTACTTTCAAGAAAACTTTGTAATTCTCAATCAAGCAAAAACACACTGTGAAATATAAATCAGAAATAAATACTGTTATTTCTGATTTTTCCGCCAATACAGAGAAAAAGTGGATAAAACTCCCAGGAATTTTTTTTTGTTGTGTAGGGTATTTGATAAAGGCGATCTAACTACATGTTATGGCAGAAAAGCTTTAATAGTGAAATAAGCAATATAAAGACTGAAGAAGAAAAAATTGAAATATCCAAAGAATCATAACAAAAGTAATTCGACATCAGTCATATTGAAATTCTCTGATCAATATGCAAATGTACGAAATAGATAGATAGATAGATAGATAGACAGATAGATATATGGATAGATAGATAGATAGATAGATAGATAGATAGATAATAGTAGTAGTAGTATGGGGTGGTACAAAATTGACTTTCCATTTTAAAACTTAAATAATGGAAGGCATTTGTGTGATGTGGAATCCCAAAATAAGTTCTAAGTAATTCCAAACGTTACAAAACAAATGTATCTGAAAGGAAAATCTATTAACCTTTTTATTAGAAAAGTTATTTAAATTTTTAAATGTGAGTGACATTTGCACCACCCTACATAAAAGATATTATTATTGTTATTGTTGTTATTATTATTATCATTATTATTTAGTTGTAGAAGTATTTTAAAAACATTTTAACGCTTAACAAGACTGTTATTCTGCAACCAGTGTCTGGGTACCAGATATAGTAAAAGGCACTTCATTTTTGTTTAAATCTAATATAGCCACTGTCCCATAATAATTGTTACATCTGAGTATGCATTTCATACACTGAATGTAACAGCTATTATGGGAAAGATGTGGTAATAGATTTATCTTTCTGAAAATCATTTTCTTCTTTTAACAAAATCTATCTCCTAAAACAGACCGCACTTTAATATGACAAAATATATACGAATATATTTATTTTTGCTGAAATATCAGTAGTTTGTTATGACTAAATACCAATGGTTCTTTCAATAAATTCTTCGAAATTTAATGTCTAATTTTATGAGTTTGAAAGTTCAAAATCCTTCTCCTTCTCTCAATCTCTCTCTCTTTCTCTGTCCAACCCATATGCTTGAGTATGTAGGTATGTAGTTGTCTCCAAAATGAAATCGATATGATAGGAATCAGCAGTCAGAACCCAATTAGGAGATGAAGAGTAGCAGTTTGGGCTGCAAGATGAAAGCATGTGGTTCTGCTCCCACCGAGATAAGGGGATTCTAACTTATAAACTTCTAAATGGATATTCTCTCCTTCATTGTGTGATGCTACACTTAGTTTTGCATATAAATGTACATAAAATCCTGTCTGTAGAACTGAACATTGCATGTATTATTTGATATTACAATTTGTTTTCCTCAGGCACACACACACGAACATTCAGTGCACACACACACACACACGAACATAAAAATACACACACACGAACATAAAAATACACACACACGAACATAAAAATACACACACACACGAACACACACTTGAGTTTTGTTGGTGGATGTCTCCTCGTTTGTTAGTTTGGTCTTTGTCCAGTCGAGTACGGACGACAAATATGTCTGGTCAGTGGTAGCAGAAAAGCAATTCTGCTGCCACGGCACTGGCTTCGCACCAAACCAAGCTAAGCTTAACTATGATAGATAATCTCAGTAGAAGTAGTCCAGAAAGAAACCAGCTTCATTAGATTGGAGAGCCTTGCAATTAAATGAATATACAGACTCAATTGTAATCAGCGATGATAGAATGGGAATGAGTAAACAATATTACTTAAACAACTTCTGAATATTCCTTTTTCTATCTTTACAAAAGCTTTACTTTTCTTTATATTCTATTATACCATTTTACATTCTATTGTATCTTTCATAGGCATATATAACCCCAACCCGTTCTATCAGGAATATCAAGAAAAATCATTTAGTGTATTTACGGGTAAAAATTCGTGTTTATTTATACATTTATATAAATACATAGCAATAGGATAAAAACTAAAAGTAGTTAACTATGCTAACTTAATCCAATAACATAAATTTTCACCCGTAAATCAAGACTAAAACAACATTGAGGAAATCTGGTGCTGTTAGTCTGAAGCCTAAAAATTAAGTTATATCAAGAGTACACTATAGAAATTTAGACAGAAAAAGTAATCAATAATAATACCAATAACAGATACATTTCATTTGTCTGTGAATGTTATCATGATTAAAATAGATACATTCCATATTTAATAAATTACTTTGAATAGAATTATATAGTTTAATTGCTGGACTATGAAAGTGAAAACAATGATGATATTTTAGAATCTTGGAATTTACACAGGTCCGGCTAGTACTTTTCACTGTATTTTAAGCAACAAGTAATTAATATTTTTGTCAAAATCCAGTTAAGTAATCATCAAATTAGCTAATTTTCGTCGAATCCCAAGTTTCAGTGGCAGCTACTTTATTTTTTTTTGCAAGAGTTTAAATTTTTCTGTTGACAGACATCAATCATGGCGCAATCGAAGTAAATTTTAGATGACAAAAATTGACATAGAAAATCTAAAACCTGCTTCAAGTACACAAAAGTGATTTTTCTTTGTATACCATTTTATAGGGACTTATTTCAGGGTTATATATGCAAAATAAGAAAGGCGTACCTAGTTCCCATTCTTAGATATGAACAAAAATGTAGTGTGGCTTGTTATGGGGTTACAAGGCAAAGGGCGCTGGCTTTGATGTATATGCAGATGGATGAGGGAGAGGGAGAAGAAAAGAAAGAGAGAATGTATGCGTGTGTGTATGAAAGAGAGATAGACAGAGAGAAGGAGATTTGTATTTTTAGTGCAGTGGTGATATAAATACAAAGGCATAAATTATCCAAGTTAAATTCTACTTCTATATTACTGTTGATGATCTATTGCTAGATGTATCCAGCGTAGATACGGGATATAATAGTTATCATTTACATATCATATTTATTTGTAAAATAATCATTTTTTCTTCTTCTTCTTTTCTAATGTTGATAATTCTAAATCGTTTTATGTATGTGCGTTATCAAAAAGAATACGTAAAGAATATATGAAGGTTCTCTAACGATGCACGCTAAAGGTTTGCTGTTATAAGCCCAAGTGTTACGTAACATGCAAGGAGATAATGCTTGGCATTGTTTTTGCATGTATTCACTTTAAAGGGTCTGTGGAATTCAGACGAACTTGGTCGTAGGACATCAGTAACATGGTCAGTTCATTTTTGTTGATCTTGCCGTCTCTGTTTAGATCACACTGTTCAAGAAGCACCCTCTTCGAGTCCTCTATGTCTTCTGTGTTGTAATCCTGAAATTGAAAAATACGAGTAAATGGATAAGAAAAAAAAGATAAATATCTACTTGTATTATACGCCAGGTGATTGGCCATAATTTCTGTCTGTGGTCAATGGAGATAACTATTGAATGCTAATTACAGAGAAATCTTCCATGATTATTAATCATTTCTTCCTTTTTGTACAATACTTAAAAATCTAGGTTTGTTCTTGTTGAACATAAACAAAAAAATGCTGAGCAATAATGTTATGATATTCCTCAAAAACAGTTCCATTGAAAAATTAATACAAAATTATTAAAGTATTTCGTTATTTTTTACGACATTGGTAAACTAATATACTGTAAAAATAATGTAATTCATCTACAAATGAGAAGGTATTTCTCTAAACTCAAATGTCGGGTCATCTGGGAATAAACTACATCAATTGCACCTGAATCGGTAAATAAGGAAACATAAATCGATAATCCAATTATCAGCCTGAGAAATTCTTGAGTGGCGCCAATAACACTTCAATTAGGGTTAAGCAGGGGGGCGCAAAGAAATGGAAACACCCTCTTGGTGGCGGAGCGAGGTCTTCAGACCAGACATTATTTATCCCCTCTGAAACTATCTCTGTTCAAAAATCCTCGATTAATAAGGACGGAAAATAAACCTTTAGTCAGTTTTTGCCGGTAGTTCGCGACCCAATGCTACCCGATATGCTGCTTTTACATGTCCTACGACGACCCAACTAAGACGATTCTGGCTTGAAGTTGACCAAGTGGCATACAACTAAGATTCGCTCACAAAATAGTTGGCGACGAGTAAACTTTGCGATATGACACCGTGTTTGAATATCTATCTACATACCTATTTACTCATCATCCACCATCATTTACTTTTACGTTAATCATTAATATTTGAAGTGAATGAAAACAAAATAGCTGACCTACCTCTACAAGATCCATAAGATCACTAAAAAAAAAAAGGAAATAGCTGACCTACTTCTTCGATCAAATACATAAGATATTCCAGATGAAAGAAAATAGTTGACCTACCTCTTCGATTAGATCCATAAGATCTTTTAGAAAACCATGGAGTTCTTCGTTTTCAATCGTGCCATTATTATCCTAGAATAAACGAAAAAAAATCTGAGCACTAAGTAGGTTGCAAATATCCAAACGTAAGTCATTTTTTTCCAGTTTGATATTTTTTATTTTATTGCTAGTTTTACTCCATATTATCATTGTTGCTTTTTAGATGAAACATTTTCATTTTCATTATCTAATATTAGTTATACTCCATCTAATTATTGTTGGTTTTTATCACAACATTTTGGTTTGATACACTTTTCGACCACTAGGGCAAACATTTCCCTTAGTATCGACATGGAATATGTTAAAAATAACTATAACAAGATGGAATGGAATTAGTTATAAACTAACAGCGATAATGAAGAGTATATTGACGCAGTGTTGTGATGTAACGCAACAATAAGGGTAGTAAAACTAGTGATAAAATAATATTGAAGAATAGATTTTTCAAATGGAAATTTCAACGTGATTGTTAAAAATGACGTTTATTGGCATAAGAATGTTTTTTTTTGTATAATGGCAGTACTTACCCGATCATACAAGGCAAATACCCGGTCCAAATCATCTGTTGTCAGAGCTTTATCTCCCTATATGAATATATATATATATATATACATGTATACATAAATGTAGAAAAGCGATGATGCAGTACAGATTAATTCATGTGTATGAAAAAGCATGTAATAAAGATGACATGGAATTACATTAAGCAGATTAGCATTAATCATGGAGATTTCTCTCGTATGTTGACAATCAATGGAAACACGTTGACATAGATAGTATCATATATCGGGCGAGCGAAATTTCATGATCTTTGCAGACAGAATCCGAAGAAGGGTTAAAGACGGTGGTTTATCTGTCAACAAGATCAGTATAAGTTAGACAGAATCAGGAATGGTTTAATGGAAAACATTCAACATTAAGCACTATTTAAAAAATGTTTGATTCTGAAACTCAGACCGTATCAACATTTACAGTTTCCAGACTCCAAAATGGCTTTGAGGGAAGAACAAATTACCATTAACTTTTATGTATGGGAATTTCGTTACCGTATCCAGAACTAAAAAAAAATGGTGAAGATGGTGAATTAGTCTGAGTCCTCGGAGATGTGATGGTCGAAGGTACAGAACACTGGGCATTGGAGATAAAAAGATAGAAAGTGGGTACGTACTACTTATTCTTTGGCCTGTTGCAAAACAAACGCTGAATGCTATTTTCGATTTTCGCCATTTCTTAGTAAAAGTGAAAAAGCAGCGCAAAGCGAACTTTTGGAGGGGTTACCTATGATTAGTCCACCACAGAGTCAGATGGAAATGTGGGGATAGAGTGTACCGAAGCTGGAACAGCAATGACCCACGCCGGTAATAAAAAAAAAACAAAACAAAAAAAAACGCAACAATCTCTATCCACCATACTGGATGAGCGATTAAAAAATTCACCCTGAATATCAACTTGATATTATTAAGTTCATTCAATAGCATGATGCTGGATCATAAAGTGGAAGTAAGATTTCTGTCCTGTGTTTTGAAATATCTTGCCAGTGGTGCGGCTAGTTTTATAATGATATGACACTGGGCGGATGGCGATTCAAGGTGAGACCAATGGAGAATAAGGAGTGGATGCCGTGCGCCATTTCAGAAACCTACCTTGTATGTTATTTTTCGCGTCGAAAAGTTGTACGTATAACTTCGTTGAAATTTCATTTGAAAGCTATTAATTGTAGTTACGCTCTTCCAGCATTATGATATAATTTGATCGCCGTTTATTTTTACGTATACGAATACACATTCAGAAACAAAAATTAAGTCGTGTCGGAGACGTGATTTTTTAAAAGTATTCAGGCATATCCACTCATTCTTGACTGAGAGACACATGTCGATAAACACAGTCCAACTTGTAACCAATAAGCATCTTAATTTTTTGTGATAATATTGCACTATTCATAAGGAGAATAATTGGAGAAAATTCTGTTATAAAGTTTATTTGTGGCTAATGCATAGAACCGGAGATTTTTATCTTTGAAAAGTTAACATTGCGCGAACAATGAGACGGTATAATTGGCATGACAACAGTTTTGGAAAATAAAATATCTTACGATTGTGGAAATCAAGCAATGAATCGGAAAATTAAAAAATGCAATGAAACTAATTGGAAAGTATTGTAGACTTGGAGGTTGTGAAAAAATTGCTGATATACAACTGAATTATAGCTTATATATATATATATATATATATATATATATATATATATATATATATAGAGAGAGAGAGAGAGAGAGAGAGAGCGAGAGAGAGAGAGCGAGAGAAGAGATGTATTAGGAAATGGATGTATGATCCGACTGAATGATTATAAATTGCATTATATATTATATAGAACCCCTCATTTGAAATGATCTCCCGTCATTACACGGTCAATGCATCATGCAGCGTAGACAACGTAAATAGTATAAACAATTAAAGAAAATGGGTAGCTGTAAGAATCACAGCTGTGACTGATAGTGTAGCCACTTCAACGTAGTGTTACTCTTATCATTGAGCCAAACAGCCGCCGGTAATGCAGACAAATTTTCTTTAATTGTTTATTCTATTAATCGAAAGGAACTAATGGAAGTAACCGAATTCTTCAAAAGTGTACTTCCGTATGACGGACGGAAAGTAACGTACAATAAAAGTTACAACGTAAATACAAGCCCCTTGAAAATACACATCGAAAATGTTTTTTCTTAAATCTAACAAACTTCCAGGGGAAACGAAGGTATTATGAAATCAGAAACAATTACGCAGGAAAATTATTCAATTTTTTAGAATATTCGACAAAAAATCATAAATTTCTTGAATAAATGCAGATCAGATTTAGAGAAATATTAGGGTTGTAAATTCATGCCTTAATACAGTTATTCAAAATTATTGCTTTACATCGAGAGACTCATAATTTACAATTGAGGACGGCTGTATACTGAAGTCAAAAACTTGATTTAGATAATTTTATAGAGCAATACTATTTACATCATAAATTAAAATTTCATTTTCTTCACTGAAACCGAAAATAAGAAAAGATTGACGATAAATGAGAACTTGAAAAATTAAAAGTAGAACTGAGTTCCGAAAACTGAATTCTTCAGAGATTTAGTCCCACGAGAAATTTTCGCAAACATTAAATTCAACATTGCCTAAATAAAGGAAAAGAAAGGGAGATCGAATTCAGTATTTAAAGAAATAATATTTTTCCAAAATAAACTTATTTGGAAAGGTTTGTTTAAATTTTGATACATATTTATAGAGCCGCTTTGTTTACATTATGAATTTAAATGATACTTGCTTAATCGAATCAGGAACGTAAAAGAGGAACATTGATAATTATATGATAACTGTATCATTAAAAGTGAAGGCGAGCGATACTTTTGAAGATCTTTCCAAATAACCGTTTAAAGGCAATAAAACTTTCAAAAAATGACTCCTCTTCTAAATAACGATAGAAATCTGACGGTACTTTTTTATATATGTATCTGTTGGTCAGTGGTCAAAATATGCAACTATCATCAGGCAGATCATGCAGTCGTGAAGAATCTTAAATATCTCTTTGCTTCTATATGGATCATTTGTGCATGCTAATAGACAACTATATATATAATGGAGAGTTTTCCTTGATCGAATTTTTTCATTGATTATTCTTGTTTGCAAATAAGTTACAAGAATGAAAGAACAAGCCAAAATTCGTACTATAGTTTTCCAATCGCTTTCAGCCGTCATCGATCATTTTCAGAAAGGATTTCAAAAGATTTCAAAGATCAATGGTCATAGTATGATAAATCTCTGTTGTTGTTTTTTTTATTATTGTCCACTTGAAACACAACTCTTCTTCCTTGGCGTTTTAGTGAAGGCAACAGGTTTTCTTTCAATACGTTGATATAACCTTCAGCATGAAATACAACTTAACAGTAACATTAGAGCTTATACGACCCAAGACTATGATGTTTTTACCACCATGCTACCAAAAACCTTTATTGGTACGCCTCGTCAAAGTCGTTGGATACCATCAGACTCAAACTGGTTGATTTTTGTCGTATCCCAACAGGCAAAGTAATGTCTGGGAAAGGTTAAATTGAATTTACATCAGACACAATTTTTTCAAATCAGAATTGTTTCCTTTATTTTCCTCATTAATAATTTTTTTTCATCAATTATGCATGTTTCGTTTCAATCATTTCTATTTTCCCTTTATTTCTTGATAGCTGATTAACCATTGGGCTGAGTGGTTTAAGCCTAGAGGCCCGGAAGAGAGCTGGCCCGGATAGGAGGGGGACCCCAGGAGGAAAAATGGTCTAAGTGTAAAGTATATGGGGTGATATTTCAGTGCTTATCTGCGTATATTGTTTTCATATCTGGAGTATTACGAATACTTCATTGAAATAGTTTCCAGATAATTGATTCCCCACTTCTTCAGGTATAATATCTGTAATAACAAATACCATTCTATTTTCATCAGTAGCCTTTTAGCGTGCCTTGTCGGACATAGACCTTCCCTAAGATTCTCCAGACCTCTCTATCATGGGCATCGTGGAGCTAATACTGTCTGAATTTGTCTAGTTCGTCACGCCATCCTCTTAGTTTGTCATTTGTTGTTGCAGTTTCACATATGATCTCTAGGGATCAACGTCATGATGTCCAGTGATTGTCTGACGTATGCAACATATGACAATGAAATGAAAAGAAATGCTACAATTGATTCATATAAGTTCATGGTTCTATACATGTAACACATTACATGTTTTATCACATAATACATACTACAACTATTCAAGTCATTTAACGTCATAACGTCACTTGATTCAGTTCTAAGGGTTGGGGCAAGGCCAGGACATGGGGTCATAGATAATCCATCACAGCTTCTAATATTTGGCATATTTCGCTTGATTATTTCATTCTTTCCAAAGGTCACTCGGTTATACTTTCCTAAATTTCCCGCCTACAACTGAGTATTTACGGATACTTAATGTCAGCGACAAATTGCAATTGAATGCAGATCAGACTTCCGATTATATCTGGTTAAATGTGGGATTAGGTCTTCTGCTCCAAATGGGTCAAGTCTGGTCAGCACATCATAAACACCCACGTAGTTAATCTAAAAAAGAAAATCATTGGAGACTGAAGCAGAAAACATTGATTGAATTTACATGAAAATAATCAATGCCCTTGCACTGGCTACGCCTTCGGTCATCTCTACTCAGGATCCACATAACCCATTACTTCATACTCAATCTGTTTGCGATTTGTAAATTAGCACCTGAATTAGTATCATTCATTTGATGCTTTAACAGATTGCTGATACATGCCTTACCCAACACAACTGTCCAAGACAGATTTTGAACTCGGCCCGCCGATACCAATATCCGAGAAGTTATGTTTTACCAACCCCATATCTCCTTGCAGGACATATTTTGAGAGTGGCATTTATCTCGTCAATTTGGAAACATCATCATCTTTTTAACGCGTGTTGTTGGATATGGACCTTCCCCAAGATTCATCAGATCTTTTTATCGCGAGTGTTGCATCGCCAGTATCATTTGAACCTCTCTAAATCGTCTCACCATCTTATTTTCTACCGGCAACTATTTTGCACATGATCTCTTGGAATTCAGTTTGTGAATCAGGGTTCATTTGAGATTCTTACCACATGGCCTGCCCATTGCCATTTGCTTTGTCTAATAGATTCTATGATATCTCCGACCGCTATTTTTCTCTTATATACTGTTTTGTCTTGAGTCCTCTCCTTAAGTATGATCCTCTGTTAATTACGTTGCATGATTCATAGTTTGAAACCCAATATTTTGTAGAAGTTCAGCATGAAATGCAGCCCAACAGTAACATTATAGCTTATACATCTCCAGTCTATGATGTTTAACTAGTGATACCAAACACTTTTCCATGTACGTCTCGCTGAATTTGTTGGATGCCATCAAACCTCAAAAGGGTGATTTTGTTCCAATAGACGCTGTTCGAAAATGTTTTGATTCTTATTTTCCTATGCAACCTTTGAATGGACCTGTTTATCCCTCAATTTTAGTAGCGGTCGCCGTCCATATCTTTACTTTTTTGATCTCATTAGCAACAACTGCTGTCGATTTTCTCGAGTCTTTATCAACTAATCTCCTGATAAAATGAATAGATCTTGGTGTCAGTATGCAAGGTCGACCTGGTCGCTGCTGTACGCTTCTGACATTCCCACTTTTGTGATTTTGCATTATTTTTGCAACAATGTTTTTGCTCAACTTCAGTCTTGTAGCTATTTTTTTGTTGCAGTAGTTCTCTCAAATATCTGATTTTGATGTCTTCATAAGAACTCTTTTTAAAATTGCGTACTCTATCTACACTCAAATTCATGCAAATCGTCTATTACAAAAATAATCAATCATGGTTTAAAATGATAATTATTACATAGAAGCAAAAAACTTTGTTGTAAAGGTGAACTTATTTTTATTTATATTTTTGTTAACAGAGTTGGGTCATGAATAATACCAGATAATATCCGTTTTGATGGTGTAACGTTCCACTTCAATAAGAAAATCCTGCTGTGCTTAGTTTTGAAGAAAACTAATTTTCTATAAAATGAAGAAAAATGGTAGAGATGTACTTATTTGCGGTCTTCACTGTATATACAGTAGCCTATGATGAGTCACGTATAAAAAAAATACATCCACTATTCAATTTAGAATAACCCCAACAATAATAGAGCAAATCGAGTGAGATTTTATCCCAATATTTTAAAGCTAGTATTTCAGCTAGTTTGACATGATTTGGCAAAGATTTGAATGTATACTATTGATAACTGATTGGTTCATATTTTTCCATTCATCAAACAATATTTTTATCGGGATGTAAATGATACAACATTTATCAATCTTGCATGCATCCCTTTGTCCAGGTACTCCCATTCATGCTCTATAAGACTGAGATTATAGATTTGAGCCACCCATTGCGTAGTCTTTCTACCAGGGAACGTTGAAACATGGAATTTGGGCAAAATGCAGATCAGAGCTTATTCTTGAAAAAGGTACAAGTCCTATTTATACCAATGTATGAATTGATAAGAATACCACATTTTTTCAAAAAGATGGAGCCCCTTGTCGTACTAGCATTATTTTGCATAAGTGAAAAATATCCATGGTACCAAGGCTCTGCGATGGGTCGCTCAAAACCCTGATCTCAATTTCATAGAGCTGAATTTTGATCTAAAATTTTCACTGTTTTATGTTCAATCTGCATGATCAATATTCACCACTGAATAAAGTGCATTGACAAGGAAAGCGATTATGTTGAAAGAAGATTAAAATAAATTCTCCTTTATCACTACGCAGCCGATTTTTTGATTTTCCAACACACACACACACTCACACACACACATACACACACACACACACACATATATATATATATATATATATATATATATATATATATATATATATATATATATATATATACGGTTATTGTTGTAGATAGTCTTGTCTCGCAGACTATAGCTAGTGAGTCTGATCTTCAATAAGTAGCCTTGTGCCACTGTAAGCTAAGCTCAGTAAATGCGTATACACGCTTATATGTTCGTGTGTGCCATTAAGCTAGCATTTCTTGTTGTAAATGTATAAGTATGAAAGCCAGATTACTTACCGTAAACATAGGCCGACAAAGAAAGTTTTCTTTTACGGGCAACAGTCTAGAAAGAGAAGGGACAAGCATAAGAACATAATGCCCTCAAAGTATGGATGCACACATAATCACATATGTACACACCATTACACTAAATGGACTATGACCATTTAGTTTCATATTTGATACTACAATGTGCTATCATCCTTTAGTTATGATTGGTATGAACAAAGATACACAACACCTGTGCGTCAGTTCTGCGACTTCCACTTTGAGCGATTCGAAATTTAGCGCTTACCTTTTCAGTGATTTCCGCTTTCAGTGGGTGTACTTTACATGCACTTGTATACACCATACACACACACACACACACACACACACACACACATATATATATATATATATATATATATATATATATATATATATATATATATGCGCTAATGTATATTAGTAAAACCCATACAGATTCAGCGACTTCCACTTTTAGCGAGTCTGATTTACATGTGTAAATGTGTACACGTTTATAGAATAAAACCAAACGACATTTGAATAAATATCTGTCAGTGTGCGTGTATGCATCTTGATTACTCGACATCTTTTCATTGTATAAGTTGACATTCGACAGATACATGAGTCAGCACACAAGGCATTATAGTATTCAGTGCAGTATCATGTTGGAAGTTGTATGGATCGGCGTTTCTTGAGAAATCTAACAAAAATAGATAAATAAATAATAAAGATTTCAGATATTTTGTCACAGATTCCTATGAATTATTTCTTTTGACTTTCCCTTTATCCTTTGTTAGAATTCAATTCGCCGAATGATCACATTCGTTAGAGATTTTTAACTATCTCTGCTTCGCCAACGGTTGTCATAAGTGCACAAATAAATATCCGCATAGCATTTGGTGAAGAATTGCTGAAATTGATATGATACTCATGGGGTAATTAAAGAAGACTTCTACCCTAATCCATCAACACTTCAATGACATCATGTTATTTCGAATGATCACTGCCTTTAATCAACGTATATGTACCATGCTAGTTTCTAATACGTAATAAATTTACTTGAAGTTGACATTTCTTGTTAGTTTCCTCTCTCCCTCTCATTCCTTTCATTCGGATTATATATATGGAAATAAAGGCCTCTCAAGACGCATCTCTTACAACATTTTGAAATTAAAATGAAGACCTCTCAAGTTGACGTACGTGTGACAGATACTGCTTTTATTATATATTTTATTATATTAAAGGCCTCTTAGGTCAACATGTTGGTCATACACGGCTCTATCTTCCAACGCTCAGCGCTCGCCCATGCTGCTGCTGCTGATGATATTGCCTGGCAATTACAGGCATAGTTGTAGGCTGCTACGAATACAAATAGTGTGATAGATTCGACACTTATCATGCATAAGATTTTTATTTGATAAGACATTGGATAAACGTAAGGAAATTCGATCAGTTAACAACTGATCGCAAAATAATGAAAGGAAAAAAATGTGTACAACATACTTCGCCATTTCACTTAGTTGCAGCTTTCCATCATTATTTTGATCAAAGAGTCTCAGCTGTAATAAAGGGAGATAACCAATGATTAATTCGAGAAAAGGAAACAAGAAGAAACACGCTTGGTTCAAACGCCCTCGTTTCATTAAAATCAAGAAGTTAAACAAAAGAGAATTCTTTCTCCAGACAATATAATTCCAAAACAACGTGTCCCATTTCAATTCCATTAAAAGTGGGAGTGAATTCGTCATCGGTTTTTGTGAACGTCACTGTTGTTCGTGCTGTCATAACGTCATTGTTTTTGGTGTTTTCATTGTTAGTTATTGCTGTTACATACAAAAATAAAATCAAAACTCAATAGTAGGAGTTGGACAGTATAAGTGAGCGAGAAGAAATCACAGAAGTGTACGTATAATTGCCCTGTTCTGTCAGTACCACTTGCAATAAATCCTGGCCATTGATAACCCCTTTCATCCATTTTATCAATGCATTTATATAGTAAGATTATTAGCAATGCATTCAGATTATGCATGATAGGCCTATCCAGTTCGTAACGTTTGCATTGATTTCTGATCGCTAACAATCCTTTCTCCCATTTGCAATTCATTTCTATAATAAAATCATTAGCAATGCATTTCTATAATAAAATCATTAGCTATGTATTTCTACAATAAAATCCTTAGCAATATATTCACATTGAAAGGTGTCGTTAACCATAGAAAACAACAGACTGAATAATAATGCTATCAGTTTATATGAATAGAAGGTTTCGTTAAAAAATGCTGGAAACTTATTCATGCCAATTAGTATTCGAACATTTTAAAAAACTCTCATTTACCAGTCGAAGGTTTTCAATAAGTGAAAAGAAATCCAATTCCTACTTACGATTGTTTCAGCGTAACATATCAGCTCATCCTCTGTGGCTTCACAACTGCTTTGTTTCAACAGGTGGCGCAAGAATTTCTGGAAAAGAAACATTATTGAATTAGAAAGCATTCAGAGACTGCAAATTGTTGCCAAGTGTTACTGACAGAACAGGACTGATAATCGAATGAAAATGAAACATTAAAACAGCGAAAGAACATAATCCTTGAAATACGTACAAATATTGAGTTATCCCCCTTATCCCCTTTAAATCATTTTTATGAACTATCCGTTTTTAACCTCTTTGCCTGCAGAATAAGAAAAAAATATCCCTCAATCAAGAACAAATGCCAGATTCGACCCCAAATTTACTTTGTCAGTAGCCTGTGGCACAATCAAGAACTTTCATTGAAATTCAACGAGAACTTTTGCAGATATCGTGTGGACAGGTAGACAGACAACTGGGTGGAGAGACAGACGGTCTGAGAGACGGACGGACTTATACGAGTGGCAGAGGTGGAAAAATACCTTTTTATGTCTATTCAGTGTGGCCTTTTCTATTCGTTTCTTCGTGTCTCTGTCGCTAGATGTTATCCCTTTATCGTAGGCAAAAAGCCGGGAAGCAACTTGAAACAAGACAGAGCGCACAGATACTTTGATCTTTGGCAGGATGCTGATCCATACGTAAATAATCCCGTCATTTTTTACAGGCACTATTCGAGTTATATAATAATTTTCAAATAGTGCTTCTGTTATTAAGTTTCGTTGTATGTTGACCAACAATCTCTCGACCTTTCAGGGGGATGGGGGGCACGTAGTATATTTTACACATTCTCGCAAGCAAAAAAAATCAGTTTTTTTTTTCATGTGGAAGAGAGTTCAGGGTTGACTCACGCTTGCCACTAGTCGGTGGTAAGGGCGGTCGTACGTTGAACACACCACTCTCCAGGTGATTGCAAGTTCGATTCTTACCGGATACTTATTCTTTATTTCGATCCGTGCTGTCAATTCATCCACTCACTGCCGAAGGGAAACCGGTCTGAGCTTAGTTACGATGAAAAGTAACAACAATTAAGATGAAGGTAAATAATTGCAGGGAATTGATAATAATAAATAAGTTTTATTTGGATCTGTTCTGATATGATTCAGAACAAAGGATAAATGCTATGATTAGGAAGAAACAATCGCGTGCTTACAATGAGAAATGATATATAATGAGTAAACGTGTCAAACATTAGCAAATACTCTGACAAAAGAATCAATTAATTAACTGCATGTGTCAACTGTCCGACCAAATGGCTAGGAAAGAAAGAAAGAATATAATTAGTTTTATTATTATAAATATTTCAAGTTGCTGCAGACCGGACAATAACATGAGGTGAGCCGGATGTGGCCTGCAGGTAGTAGTTTCGAAAAACCTGATATTGGTAATTACTAATCTTATCCTGGTCAGGCCCACGGCCACAAGAGTAGAGAATTGAGTAATATGGGAAACACTTTCCTATGCACTCAGAAGCGAATGGAGTACACTCTAAGCTCTATGCTTTGGGTGGAAGGTATGAATCAGCCGTCTTACCAATGGTCGCACCCCCAAGTTAGCATGTTATGTGACTGCGTCCTTTCCCACTGTAGGTGACATCATTAGTGTACAAAAATACTTATAGATGATTATTAAGCTTAATATGACACAGGGCCACGAGCAGTCAGTAAATACATTTGTCCTATTGGGCATTTATCTCAGGACAAATGGAAAATACAGAATTAGCAGATCGCTTCATCTGATCGTCTTTCCTATTTGGACATGTAATGCAAACTAATTTCTGCAATGGTTCCATCCTATGACGACGCTATTGTCCACGGTTTTAAAAGCAGGGAAATTCTCACTTACTTTGATGCAAATGTCCCAGTGAACTTTCTAAAAATATCTACGGAACATATATATCCCTACAGGCATAGAGAGGCTTGATTCAGTATTTAAAGAAATAATACTTTTTAAATTATTCCGAAATACACTTATTTAGAAAGGTCTGTTTTAATTTAGATAAATATTCATAGAGCGGCTGTGTTTACTTTATAAATCTAAATTATATTTGCTTAATCGAATCAGGGCCGTAAAGGAGAAACATTAATAATTATATGATAACTGTATCATTAAAAGTGAAGGCGAGCGATACTTTTGAAGATCTTCCCAAATAACCGTTTAAAGGCAATAAAACTTTCAAAAAACGACTCCTCTTCTAAATAACGGTGGAAATCTGACGGTACTTTTTTATATATGTATCTGTTGGTCAGTGGTCAAAATATGCAACTATCATCAGGCAGATCATGCAGTCGTGAAGAAATTTAAATATCTCTTTGCTTCTATATGGATCATTTGTGCATGCTAACAGACAACAATATATATAATGGAGAGTTTTCCTTGATCGAGTTTTTTCATTGATTATTCTTGTTTGCAAATAAGTTACAAGAATGAAAGAACAAGCCAAGATTCGTACTATAGTTTTCCAATCGCTTTCAGCCGTCATCAATCATTTTCAGGAAGGATTTCAAAAGATTTCAAAGATCAATGGTTATAGCATAAATCTCTGTTATTTTTTGGATCATTAACCGGTTGAAACACAACTCTTCTTCCTTGGCGTTTTAGTGAGAGCAACAGGTTTTCTTTCAATATATTGATATAACCTTCAGCATGAAATGCAGCCAAACACTACCATTGGAGCTTATACGACCCAAGACTATGAAGTTTTTACCACCATGCTACCAAAAACCTTTATTGGTACGCCTCGTCAAAGTCGTTGGATACCATCAGACCCAAACTGGTTGATTTTTGTCGTATCCCAACAGGCATAGAAACGTCTGGGAAAGGTTAAATTGAATTTACATCAGACACAATTTTTTGAATCATTTGTTTCCTTTATTTTCCTCATCAATATTTCTTTTCATCAATTATGCATGTTTCGTTTCAATCATTTCTATTTTTTCCCTTTATTTCTTGATAGCTGATTAACCATTGGGCTGAGTGGTTTAAGCCTAGAGGCCCGGAAGAGAGCTGGCCCGGATAGGAGGGGGACCCCAGGAGGAAAAATGGTCTAAGTGTAAAGTATATGGGGTGATATTTCAGTTTTTTTCTGCGTATATCGTTTTCATATCTAGAATATCACGAATACTTCATTGAAATAGTTTTCGGATAGCTGATTCTCCTTGAAGAATTATTTAACGTCGTAACGTCACTTTATTCAGTTCTAAGGGTTGGGTCATGGTCAGGACACGGGGTCGCAGATAATCCATCACATCTTCTAATATTTGGCATCTTTCGCTTGATTATTTCATTCTTTCCAAAGGTCACTCGGTTATACTTTCCTAAATTTCCCGCCTACAACTGAGTATTTACGGATACTTAATGTCAGCGACAAATTGCAATTGAATGCAGATCAGACTTCCGATTATATCTGGTTAAATGTAGGATTAGGTCTTCTGCTCCAAATGGGTCAAGTCTGGTCAGCACATCATAAACACCCACGTACTTAATCTAAAAAAGAAAATCATTGGGGACTGAAGCAGAAATCTTTGATTGAATTTACATGAAAATAAGCAGTGCCCTTGCACTAGCTACACCTTCGGTCATCTCTACTTAGGATCCACATAACCCATTACTTCATACTCGATCTGTTTGCGATTTGTGAATGAGCACACTTGATGCTTTACTATCTAACAGATTGCTGATACATGCCTTACCCAAGGGCATTAGTGCAAAGTGAACACAAACTGTCCAAGACAGATTTTGAACTCGGCCCGCCGATTCCAATATCCGAGTCGTTATCAGTTTTACCAACCCCATACCTCCTTGCAGGACATATTTTGAGAGTGGCATTTATCTCGTCAATTTGGAAACATCATCATCCTTTTAACGCGTGTTGTTGGACATAGACCTTTCCCAAGATTCGTCGGATCTTTCTATCGCGAGTATTGTGTTTTCAGTATCATTTGAACCTCTCTAAATCGTCTCATCATCTTATCTTCTACCGGCCACCATTTCGAACATGATCTCTTGGAATTCACTTTGTGAATCGGCGTTCATTTAAAATTCTTACAACATGGCCTGCCCATCGCCATCTTCGTTTCGTAATGGATTCTATAATATCTTTGAGTGCTTTTCTCTTTCTTTTATATACTGTGCTACGTTGTGTCCTTTCCTTAAGCACGATCCTTTGTTATGTACATTTATCTATTTATCGATTGCTAATGTTATCATTTTTCAGTTGTTTGTTGTAGTGATCGTTATGTCATGTAGATTTCAAAATTACGGTTTTGTATAGGTAATTAGTAGTTTCATGGTAGAAAGGAGCTAAACTTTATACTTCAGTTCTATATGAAGCTTTCATACAAGGCATACGTTCATTTAAATCAGCGTCCCTAACCTATTTGTGTCGAAGAGGATATCAAGACTATCAGCAGATCGACGGTTGCCATTTACATTTCAAATTAAATTCATGTGAACTTTTTATTAAAAACATACATAATAATATTTAATCCTTATTCGAGATTATACATAAAACAAATTACTGCGGGACAGCAAGTTTTTAGAAATTGTTTATATTATTATGGAAAAAATCAAGGCAAATTTATAGTTTGACGTAATAATGAGCTGAATGGCGATATAACTAGTAGTTTCCACGTATACTAATGAGCTTAATGAGTATCATACTGTAGTTAAAAAATCTGTAGTTCCAGATCTTCTGTTTTTACTTGAATAATTCCTCTACTGATTGATTAAAAGGCCGTGTAAGTATTTTCGGAAGATTCAGTCGAGCATGAAGGCAATATTTTTTTAATCTGATTAATTATATAAAAAACAAACAAATAATACAAACGCATAATGAGTAAAGTTGGCAGGAAGAAACAAGCGTAAAAAAATTATTTTCATTTCGTTGTGTGAATACCTTTTTTATAATTTTCATTTTAGAAGATGGAAAGCGATCTCGAGCAGTTCTACGTCATCTGTAAATCTGAGGTTGGTGATTGAAAATACGATGATATCATGAAACCTGTCACGCAGAGAGAATTTGACACAATCATAAGATATAGTGTGCAGCTTGAAGACCATCAGTTCGTTGAATATGTTAATGAATAGCTAATTCGAATCCAAATTCATGAAGATGGAAGAAAAGTGTTCCATGACGGCAAGCTCTAGCATTCAGTGCTGTCAACAATAACATCAAAAAAAGGTAAAAGTTGAAAAAGGAAGTCTGGTGCGAAATTTGACGTCAACAAACAATGTATTTTGTGTTTATACAAGATTAACGCGTTTTTCGATGAGTGTTTTGAAAACTTTCAAGGATACTTTTCTTGGCAATTTAGTAATTAAAGTCAGCTGAATGCAGTCACTAAAATGTTTAGAATTTGCAAACTTGTATAATGTCTAAGCTTAATTGGGCTCGATTCGTTATATGTTCGGACAATTTCGATTGTATTCAATGATAACAAGAAAGCACTCAGAGAGCATACCTCTTCCAATGCCATTATCAGGGTGATTATTTATACGTGGATCCACCCCTGAATTTAACCATGGCCTATTGTACAACATTCCACAAAATAACATTGAGATTCATAGAGAACTATCGAGAAGAAAAACATGAAAATTAGGCTATACTATGTTGTTTGGTCATATAACTACAACATAGGGGAAATGTTTGGGCATGGATCCACTCCAAAATTCAATCAGTTTTCCCGTAGTCCACCATTCCACAAAATGTCACTAAAATTTATTGATAAGTTTTGGAGATATCGTGTACGCTCCTATACACATAAATATTTTTTGGAAAAAAATGGAATCCCAAAATTTTACCACCCACGGCTTACCTTTCTGCAAATTTTCATTGAAATCTAATCTGTACTTTCGAAGATATCGTGTTGACAGATACGAAATTTTGGAACAAAATTAAGACGTAGTTGAGGTAATTGTGCATGGACCTGCTCCAATGTAATCAGTTCCTGAACACACTGGAGCCTATTATCCATCCTACCACAAAATTTGAACGAAGTTCATTGATAACTTTTGGAGATATCTCCAACATAGATTGAACATATTATATGGTTTGGACATATAACTGCGATGTAGAAGAGAACTCTCGGTGACAGTGGATGCAGTTATTCCGCGTTTTATCGCACTGAAGATCCGCTTTTGGGGGCTTTTTTTCAAAGGATGAACTGGCCACATGTATTTCAGGGATCCTGCAGAGCATTAGACTGTTCCTAATGCAATCCTTATAGCGCTTGGGACGCCTTGTGTTGTTGTGGCACTGTGCCAGGTCTCCGAGGAGAACATGGCACGGCATATATGAGCTGTACTTGCAGTTAACGTGACCTGTCCAACGGAGCTGGGCCTTCACGATCATAATTGGTGAGGTCGATTCTCTCTAGAACTTCCCGGTTGATGAACCCCTCCTGCAATCCAACTCCCAAGTTTAAACATAGCATATCTTCATGACTTCCTTTCATATCAACGTTTGTAGCTTTCTCAGTTATTTTCGTACATTCACAGCGTTCAACGTCGCCAATAGTAATCTTGGTTGCATGTAAATTGCACTTATAAATAGATCGGCAGCATACAGACAGATTTTTAATTTGAAAAGGGAAAGGAAACAGTGCAATACGAAACAAAACAAGAAAATAGTACAAGTAAGACATAGATTCACTAATTCTTTTTTGTCTAAAGATCTGGCAAGGACAGTGTTGTCATCTCTTTTTTAAGTTTACATCTAAAATTGAATGAAAACGAAAAACATTCTAAAATACCGAGAAACATCGAGATTCTCCAGATATATATCTGAAGTCCAAGTAATATATTATCAATAGATTAGATTTTACTTTGATCTTCAATATTTGTTTTATTAAAATATTACTTAATCCAATCAAAATTATACTTGCCTCATTCCTATGAATTAAATGAAAATATTTTAACAAAAACACATCCAAATAGCAATTTCTGCCCTCAACCAAAAACTAGAATCAGATGAAACAATGTATATTGGCAATACTGAGCCAGGGGTGTTACTTTCATTCTGGTATGTCAGTACATCAGTCAGTGTCAGTGATCTTTGGTAGAGATGCTAGCGCATCTGAAACAATGACCAAGAGAAATAGAAGGAAGCAGAAGGAATCATTATTTGTGGGTGTAGGTCTAAAGCAATAAATGCAAGACGAAGGGATTAATCTAACAGTTCATTGCTTGATTAAAAAAAAAACTGTCTCATATGTGCTCTTGGTTCACTGGTCTCTAAACTACGCTCCGTGGGATACATCCGGCCCACCAGATGATTTATTGCAACTTGGAATATTAAAAACTAATTATTTTCCCTCGTTTCCTCAGCCACACCGTCGGACAGTTGACGGGTGCAGTTTATGTCTAATCTTTTATTCTCAAATATGTCCTACAATTCTTGAAGGAGAATAAAAAGGAAAGAAAAATTGACAGAAAATTTCGCCTGTTTATTGAAGAATGGGTTGTAAAGGAGCTGATAAAGCCGTGCAATAAAGTGCCATGAGGGGTACTGCCTGGGAGACTGCCCTCTGGAACTAGACTCGATTTATATACCACCTCAGCTATTCGTGGCCAGGAACAGAGCCAGAATCATAATGATTATGTTTTGGGGGTATCTAGGAATATTTTATAATTATTTCATTGGGTTGTAGCTATTTATGAACTGATTTTCATTGAGTTTCACTGGAAATGGCGATGGCAGGGGCATGCGATTTCTGGAGGCTTTCTAGTTTCTTATATTGTGAAAGATATCATAAAGAAAATGAAACAGAAATCCCTTATTCATTTACAACAGAAATCGTTATAGGCTTGTAGAAACAATTTAAGGATCTTGATGGAAAAACGGATGAAATAAAGTTGTTTCAAAATCCATTTAGCTATGAAATTAAAATATTCCCAAGTCTATTTCAAATGGAGATCTCCAATCAGATGACATGCTGAAAGACAAGTAAAGTAGGGAATCTGATCCGAGTTTATAAATTTATGCAGTTTCCAAATTCGAAGCGATTGGGGGGGGATTTCTATCAGTTTTTTCTACAACGCACCTGTGTGAACAAACGTTTTAAAAAATGAAGTGTATTCAAGCCGAAATACCAAGCAAATTTAACTGAGGATCATTTGAAGTCAGTTTTAATAATTCAGCAATGCGAGTATTCATGCATTTTGAAAGCTCGCTTTACGCTACTTTTTGGGTTTTTTAGGAAAAAAAAAGGCGAAAAGTGAACATACCGTTCAGCATTTGTTATGCAGCGAGCCGTGCGCAGCCTCTTCTTTTCTCCTCCACCCCAGTCTCTTGTATTTACCACCATCCCAACCTTCGATGACTTAGCCTAATATACCATCATCACCATTTTTGTGGTGTGGGAACGCACAAAAATTTTCCTCGAATAAGTTATTGGTAATTGCTTTCTGTGTTTTACACCATTTCAACTAACGCAAGTTTTTTTTAATAGGAACTCTCATACGGACAGCGTGTGAAACCTGCATTTTTCAATTAAAAAAAGCAGTTCCATCATTCTCTTCAATCTGGTACAAAACTCCATAATTTGTTATTTTTCTCACTGTAGTCACAATATTGATATAGTTTTCATTTCAAGTATACATTTGTAAATTTCATTCAATGAAATTAATCAAAAAATGAATAGAAAATAGTGTAGAATCAATTAGAACGGTGACGTGTATTCTCATCAGATTCCGTTGAAAACTTTCCACTTTTAGAAAGAACGAAAATATTGTCCTCTTTCAAGGCTCATTCAAAATTTTAGACCGACTACGCCAGATTCCTTGAAATATGCCCAGAAAAGTTCAGAGCAAGAAAAAAAAGCTTGAAAGTTTTCATAGAGTGCATACTTCTGTCAACGCCAATGCCACTAAAAACTGACAGTTCACAAATAGTTTCGATGCAGGAGAGGTAACAGTAAAAAAAAACCCTTGGCCTGAACCCATTTCAATTAAATTTTGGCTTACTTTTCGACAGAATGTCATCAGAATACATCAAGAACTTTTGGGAATATTGTATTATTAATGAATACATAAATGAAATGACAAAAAGCTCTCAATCAAAAAATAATAGTCCTGGGTCCAATTGTTATATAGTACATGAGCCAGCCTTCCGGAATATTTCATTGAAATTCATTGAGGACTTTTGTGGTGTGAATATATACCTACGAAGCATGGGAGGACAAAGTTTCTGGATCCACCCCCAAATTTGATCACTTCTTCCATAACCCTTGAAAGGAAGGAAAATGGAGGCAAGAAATAAGAGGGTAGGAAAGAAAGAAGGAAATGGAGGCAAGAAGTAGGGAAGAAAGGGAGGCAAAAAAGAAGGGAGGAACGCAAGAAAAAAAGAGGGAGGACAGAAAGATGAAAAGAAGGAAGGAAGGGAGGCAAGGAATACGGAAGATGGAAGGCAAGTTGAAGGGAAGAAAGAAACAGAGGAAAGAAGGAAGGAAAGAAGGGAGGAAGGAAAGGGGGAAGGATGGAAGGAAGAAAAACAAAAAAGGAGGAAGGAATGAAAGAAATTTTTTAACATCCTTTCATAGTCTTCAGTATATTTTTCGAACAGACTCCTTATCAAATGGTCCCAATATCGAAAGTGAAAAGAAAAGAAAATGAGCAGCTTGATATTTTATTAATGTACCTCGTGTCTTTGCCTATTTTTTCACCGCGTCCCAAGGTCACATGTTTTATTCAGAGACGTGAACGAGAGTGAAAAAATAAAACATGTCTATATCGAGTTTCTTGCTAAATTGGACGATTAGAATGCTTGTTGAACAAAACTTAACTACGCAGGGTTAACGAGGCCTCTTTGTTGTAATGTTTTCTATATTCATAACAATTGCTGTTCTCAACTGTTGTAAACTTGCAGGCCGTCCTTTTTATACGAGACTGCATCAATAAGTCCACAGACTGACACAAAGTTATCAACTGAATTTCGATCTGAAATTTCCACTGCTCAAGGTTTGAGCCATTGAAATAATATTAACCACAGAATCAAATGCATTGAAAAGGCAGGAGATTATGTTGAAAATTAAATGTTTGTTGTGCAAAGTAAATGTGTTTTTTCATTACGCAACGGACTTATTGATTTACCTACGTATTTTAAGTGCAGATAAATTGGAACATATTTAGATATGGCTTCACTTGATTTTTAATCAATTTCGTTTCAGACATAGAAATCAGTATTCAAAGCAATTTCTACGATTCATTGTGGGCAGCCTGTTGCCTAATGAATATGCTTTAGTCTCTGACTTATACTTCCTTTCTATTTTCGCAAATCTCTTGGATCTTTCACAGTTGGTTACAGAAAGAAGTTTTCATGGCGCTGTGAATATTTGGAAGTTGAGACCGATGGCATTTCACGGATCTTTCCAGTATCGTAACTTCAGTGGCGCGTATGTCTCTTATATATATATATATATATATATATATATATATATATATATATATATATATATATATATATATATATATATATATATATATATATATATACGTGTGTGTGTGTGGATTTGTGTAGGTCTTCGGTACGCATTATTTTGTATGAATACGTAGTTATTGTCTTGTGTACAAATTAGATTAAAATCTTGTATAAGCAGATCCTACACTGCCTTATATACACATTTATTATATTGTCTTATGCAGGCACGTATTACATCGTACTATGCATGAATTTATTGTATTGGGTTTTATTTGCATACGTTGATTACGTATATTCTTTTCCCTTCGCAGGTTTACCCTTTTTTCATTATCAATAAACCTGCTGACTTTCTGTCAGTCTTTGTCTTGATTATTGGAAGGTATTACTCATCAACTAAGAACTACAAATTGTCCAATGCTGAAATAAATCGAACCACAAAGATGTTTAACACAAAACTCATCCCTTCTCAACATCAATAGGAGATCTGATCTACTGATCTTTGGAAAAACTTGAAAACGAGGAAGAGAGAATTTGCATGGTATTTTCGAAATCAGACCAAAAGTTTAACTTCAACTGAGTCCATCTATCATTATTCATGTCTATGTAGTTATCTATGTCTATTTACATATTAGGATGTTACCTATGAAATGTCGATGTTTGCATAGTAAAATGAAAGATGATATAAACAACTAAAAAATGGTGAATGTTCAATTGAAATATGCCCCATTTGAAACAATAATCTTTTCACGGTGATCTTCTAATGGTAACATGTTATCTCTATAAAATAATTTAGTTTTAGTGATCACAAATTCAGTAAAAGCATAAATTATGGCTTCGCTATTATTGAAGCATTTGTTACGAATATGAAGTTGAAAATGGCTTGAAAAAAGACGCTATTCTGTCGGAATTATATCAAATGAAAGATGAAAACGCCAACTAAATCTCTACTTTTAAATTGTCGCCTAGCGAGCTAGGAATGAATTTACTCAGGTTACTTTCACTAACGATTCAAGTACATCGATTCTTTATAACATATTGCCTATTGAAGTAGCAAATGTTCAAGTTGTAATGCATACATTTAGGTGTGGCCTTGTACCAAACTAAACAAAGCTCAGTAAATAAACTGTTCCTTGCATACATTCAAGAGTGTGTCTGAGAGAGAGGGAGAAATGGAGGTTCGGGGGGATTACGCTAATATAGAAAACGTTCGTTTACTCTCTTTTATCTGTTGCTAAGAATGGGAACTTTTGTAGGCAGAGCAGACACAATCATCCATTTTCTTTCTCTATTATATTTTGTATTTACCTTCAGTTCGTCTGCTTCAATGTAACCGCTGTGGTCAATATCGAATTTTTTCCAGGTCTGCAAAAGAAAAGAGAATAGGCGTCCGGTTATTGAATCGTAAATAAAGATTATCAGAAAACAATTAAGAGACTAAACAAAGGGAAAGGGAGGAAAGAAGGAAGAGAGAAAAAGAGAAAGGGGGGTGGGGGGTAAGAGTGGACGGAAAAGTGGAAGGAAGGAAGGAAGAGAGGAAGGGAGGAAAGAAAGGAATGAAGAAAGAAGAGAAAGAAGAAAGTGGTGTATAAAACGTTTGATATTGATATTGCATAACATAAACCGAAGAAGAGAGAATTCACAGGATACGTTCTTATATCCAGTACAGGTTCGCCAGAGCTCCACGTGTAAGTGTGTCAAGGGCAAGATGTCCTGACGAAGTCAATCCCTCTAGCTGGTTTAGAATTAGGTGTCCGTCTCCTAAACTGGTTGCCAATCAAAGCAAGAGAACTTATCTGTCCCACTATTTACCCATAAATGGTGATAACGCGAAAAAGATGGATTCATGCCTGTTTCAGTCGGAGTTTGAACTCGCCGATACCATTTTCTGTGCCGTTAACCATTACGCCTCACTGCAAAACTAAAATGCAATTCAGAGAGAAAGAAAAAAGCAAAGGTCGGGGAAGGGATGAAAGAAAAAGTAAAAATGTCATCCACTCAAGAGGATTTCTCTGGATGCAAACTGAAATTAAGACTATAAAACCTTACACGTATAATAGCCTGATTCTTTGTGTCAGCAAGTCTTTAATCATTAACATTATGCAAATGATACCTTTATTCTCTCAGCGACATTTGCCTTGATTACTGATCACTTTGATCACTCCGATTTTCAATGCACAACATGCAGATTGAATGTCGAAATCTACTAAAGCAAATTTCAAGTTGAAACTTTTAAAATTCAGAAATTGATAATCGAATTCCAATTTCAAGTGCTAACGATATTATGTAGTGGTTATGACTTCAGTTTCAGATACTTTTGTATTTATGCGTCTTATATGCATTCGAGAGAAATCATAAAACCAATTAATTACTGCATCAAAACAATAACTCCGATGAAAGATGATCACCGGCTGAAACTGCTGATCTTAAAAACCTAGTCTTTTATAAAAGCTGAAAGCAATATTATACTGTAGTAATAGGGGCAAGTGCAGAATCACTGATAAGAATTGATAGCTTTCAAAAATTTAGCAAGGGACCCTTGAAATTGCTTGGCCCATGGCGAATGCTACTTTTACACTGTTTACGTCTCTCCTAAACCGCCCCAAACCCAACTGTTAAAATGCTTTTTATCTCTATAATGATTAGTTGACATCAAATGATTAAAGGCGGGAGTCGCTAATACCCTATTAGGAAACGGAAGTGTGAAAATAGCCAAGGATTATAACCAGATAGATTAAAGTCCAGAAAACTCAACACGTTTTGTTATCCGGAAGGTTACCGTGCGTCCCCGGCGTAACATGCAGCACTTAGCGGTTAACTGATTATTCGTGCTAGAAACACTACTTTTGGTTTAGATTACTGTGCAGTATTCATGGCAACACCTGACTAACTAACACATAAGATATGCTGTTTGAATGAGATTCGCCGGTGAAAAAGGTACTGAAAGACCAGAAACAGGACCGTACTGCAAGACCGGAAAGACTGTTGACGCGAATCGTGAATGAGGTGTCGGTGGACAGCCATAGAAATATTACAACGAGACTGCTTACTAAGTCACGTGACATAGCCAATGCATGGGGAAGTAAAATGGAGGCAAATAGATGGCAAAATAAAAAGCTGGAAAACTGACATATGGCTTTTTAGAATATTGTTGTTTTGTGACATATTTGAGTAGAATATATTTGTATTTCACCAATGAATATAATAACACATTTCAAAATTGTTTTTTAAGTTGAAATAATAATTATTTCAATTTAAATTTTCAGAATTCTGTAATAATTTACATATATATATATATATATATATATATATATATATATATATATATATATATATATATAAACTCTTATTTACACAGTTAATACATCACTTGATAGTAGATTACGCTTAGATTGCGTAAATACAAATAAAGGAAATGGGTTGGCTACAAGAATCGAATCTGCGACCGATAGGCTAGTCATTTTTAACGTAGCAGTGCTCTAATCAATGAGCTAAACAGCCGACGGTAATGCAAAGGCCCAAATTACTCTTTCAACTCCAAATTCTCATTTTTGCTTATTCACGGTCTATATCAACTCTATTAATTTCTTTCAACGTGACAGTAATGTATTAAGAAATGGATATATGATCCGAAATACATAATGGTTTTCCCACCTATTTGACCCCATGTTATTTCTACATTGGTAAGTCATCACAAGCAGATGAAAACAATAAATCACGTAATAATAGACATCTTTGTCGTAATATTTCTATGTGGACGGCCTCTTTGTGGACAAGCTCACACCTTTCTCATGCAACAATCGTTAACTTTCTCGTGTTAAAATAACTACCATTCTAGCTGTGGAATAACAGACGCTGATGAATTTCGAATCAAAGGAGACAATAAGATTCCACAAAACGGAATTTTCATTTTAATTTCCATTTTTCAAGTAGTTTTCAGGCCATTTCATGTGGTTCAAGAGACTAGTGGGCTTTTTTCTCACTTTAAAAGAAAAAGAAAAAAACTTGGTAAATATGAAAGAGTTGAAATCAGTGTCTTTTTGGGAAGGGAAGGCTATTTTTAGAATTAGTATTTAGGTTAGTATTTTCAGGGTTAGGGTTATCTGCGTCTGTTATTCTGCAGCAACTGATTTCTAGAGATTTTGTTAGTTTCCAAGTTTAACATATTTACGTCATTGTTTTGTTTAACATTTCAAGTATATTGGCAAAGTGTTTTCAATATGTCTCCATGTCAACTAAATGCTTTCTAACCAATTGCCATTCGTAGTTAAAAGCATCTCTACCCTATATAAACTTATCTTAGCCCTGAATTTTTTTACTCCTAACTCCTTACCCCAGGTTATTATCGCAATAAGATCACAACAGGTTACCGAAATGTCCTCAACTTTTTTTTTATTTTCATATATAAAAGAAAACAAAAATACTGGTACCTACAATAGCTATAATTTCATTATTACTTTTAAAAAAATTTGTTTAACCTATTTCGACTACTTTTTAAATTTGTCTTTATTTTATTAGTTGCTTTATATTGCAACTTTTTGCCCAGGCCGATTACCTCTGGCAGTGAGTAAATAACGTTGATCGGAAAAGAAAGAATAAGAGACAGGAGATTATTCTAACATGTATTCGTTGTGTCCAGTGAAGGCATGATTGTATTAATGCTTTCTTTTTTATTTGATGTAAGAAAAGAAGTGGAAATAGCAATTGCGTATAAATTCATTACCGTTATTTACATGAACCATCTGAATGTGGCTGGTTCGTTGTGACGACAGCTTGAATTCGTGGTAGTTCCATTTGTCTTTGGTTGGTCCAATAATGATTTTAAATTTTGATGCTAAATTTGTTATGAAGTATTATTCAACAATGTCCATGGAACAAACCATTTCAAAAGTGTGAATTACACTATATCTATTTAAGCTGAACGATTTCTTTTCACTATTTATTCTTGTTTATTTGGAGCCTCCAAGTCAAATATCAAATCTGAACAACTTTGTTGTATGAGTTCAAAATGATGCGGAAAGCCAATATTTGGCCAAGGTACCATCAATAAATGTTCTGCTCAATATTGGTTCCCAAAATTTTTAAACGGAGACGAGAGCCTTGGATACATGGACGTCAGCTATGATTGACGAATTGAGGGTCATTCTGAGGCGGACCCACGGAAAACAATTAAAATATTCAACAGTTGTTCGACGTTTGTGCGAAATTTGAAAAGCAAAAAGCTCAAAATGTTTCGTGAATGACGAATGAAAAGCAAAAAAGATCGCATGTCGTGCAAATGACGCGGCAGAAATTGAAAGAACTAGGCTACGAAACTCTACCTCACCAAGCTTACTCATCAGACACCCTTGAGCTGCTATGCCTGGGCCTGTTATTCCCAAGTTTCACTTTCCCCATTCAACCGTCCTGAAGGATTCCAAAGGGAAAAAAAGTAAATAAATTTGGAGATCAGCACGGGTGAATTGGATTTCAGATCACAAATGTGATGCAGAATCTCTCTATTAACTCAATTCGGGTCCTTCCATTCGGATTTTTGTACAAAAACGGGCATGTCCAGCACAATTAGACAGGACTATACACTTATCAGCAGCAGCCTTTAGCGTTCGTCGTTGGACATTGACCTTCCCCAAGATTCGCCAAACCTCAATCGTGGGCATCGCGGAGACTGAACTTTCTGAATTGGTCAAGTTCATTGCGCTGTCTTATTTTCTGCCAACTGCAGTTCTATACATTCAGATTTGCGTCAAATCAATAAAAATGTTGTTTGACATTGATAAACCTACCTGCATAAATTCAACACTCGATTCCAGTGGATGTTCTCTCCTGAATAAAAGCAAGAACTTTTCCTCCATCGGAAGGAGTTGAGCCAGCTGCAAATCAAAAGAAGAAAGAAATTATGAAGTTGCAAAACACAAATAACAACAAAACAAATCGAAGAAGGAAAGAGGGGACATGAAATGATTTGCTCAGTGGCGTCATTGAGGTAATTCTAAGCTTGATGTTGACCAGGAACGTAATTCCCTTTCCCAGGTTTCATTTTGCAGTGGTGGGACAGCGAAGAAATAGCTCCCTTTCCAAGGTTTCTTTCCCACTTGTGAACTTCTCTTTGCTACAAATGATGTTGTATTCAACATTAATTTACTTTTGCATTTACATTACTAATAGTAGATTAGTGAGACTGTTGGTCGCAAAAAAAAACCCTTCTCAATTTAGTCGCCGATCGACAAAAAAAAATGAATATTAACAGAATAAGAGAGATAAGCTGATATCTATTGGTGTAATGAACAGTGTGTCTTTTCTGTTTTCACATCTATAACAATGGATTCTTCTACTTTTAAGTAAAGAATTTTGCTCGAAAAATCTCCTACCCACCTTTTAAAACAATGGACTCCCCCACTGGAAGGATTTCATTACTTTTTTTTTCCTAAGTAAATATATCTGTAAACATTTTCACGGGTAATAACTAATTATACAGTCATTTTGACTGTTTTTGTTCAATTATAAAGTCAACCAAAACGACCATGAGAATAGAAGGTGAGTCTCTAGAAAGGGTTGAAAGATACATCCACGTAAGGCAGGTAATTAAGTTAAAGAAAGATCATGAAAACGAAATAAGACGATGCAGAACGATCGGTTGGTGATAACTTGGTATAAATAGAAAATATTGAAGAGCACTTTTTGCCAATATGCGAAAAGTATACAATCAATACATAATACCAGCTAGGGTTTATGGATGTTAAACATGGAAATTAACAAAACAAACTGGGAATCAACTAAGAATCGCACAGAGATTAATGGAAAGAGTGATGCTGGGGATAACTCAACGAGAAAAATATCAGCATGGATCAGAGGGAGGATGAGAGTAAAGGATATCATATAAATAATTAAGCAACAAAAATGGACGGGACACTTAGCAAGAAGAGATGACATCAGATGACAACGAAAGACTAAACGATGGGTGCCTATGGGACAATAAAAGTTGAAGAAAAGGACCAGACAAAAGATGGCGGAATGAGATAGAAAGATTTGCTGGTAAGACATGATAAAGTTTAGCACAATCGCAGTCGTCATTGAAAGAGATTGGAAAGGCCTTTATCCAGCAGCATATTTGAGATAGATGATGATAATTCTACATGTAGACATATTGGTATTTATTATACTTAGCAAAACGGGAGAAAATGGGGGGGATACTATGTTACACCATTCTTCCAGATAGGGAGGATTTGCCTACATTTATTAAGCTTTGTTCAGTATGACACATTGCTGAATGTAGACCGGTGCACTATATTATTCATTTCTTCTCTGGTGTCTTACACCAATAAAACTTGTTTATTTCTTCTAACACGCCCTTTAACTTTAACGTACGAAATAATGCGAGCAACGTCTTCACCTCCTCGCAACACCCCCACTGCAGTTGGAAGATTTGGAAGAAAAAGTAATGATTATACACTACCCAGATGGGAGAAGTAATGGAGGGGGCGAAAACTATACAAATAATAGTTTAACTGTTGCATTTCTACTTTTATCATACAATAACAAGGGTACATACATGATTGGCATGAACAATAATTCAACAGATGCAGTTGTTTTTCGCTAATTGTTCATTAGTTTTAAAATGTCGGAGCGTGTCCATGAAGAAGCTAAATCCACCCATCGCCCCCCCCCGATCTCTTGCCCTGCCGCTTCCCAGGATATACAACTCGTATGTCTTACCTCTCTTATATCAATTCTCCCATCATGATTCTCGTCAAAGGCCGACATGAAAAGAGTCTTGGCGTCATCAAAAGCAACATCTGAGACCACCTGAAAAAAATTAATCAAAACACAATAAAAAACACTCATCAAAATTCCATAGTTATATATATATATATGTGTGTGTGTGTGTGTGTATGTGCGTGCGTGTTTATGTTATTAGGAAATGGATATATGATCCGACAGAATGATTATAAATTGCATAAAATCATTTTGAAATGATATCCCGTTATTACACTGTGACTGTCCCATTTGGCTGAGACAACGTAAATAGGATTAACAATCAAAGAAAATGGGGCGACTGCAGGAATCGAACCTGCGACTGATAGGGTAGCTCCTTCAACGTAGCATTGCTCTTACCTTACGAATCCATACAACAGTAGGACAGCATCTCACTACTTGCATTTCACTTCTTACCAGACATGAAAAGAAAATTTTTCTTCGGTGGATAAGATAAGTGTCAACAATCATGAATGGATCCTGGACAGCCTGCAGCATCAACATTGGATACTACCATCTTAGAAAAGTTATTGGTTTATATTCGGTGAGATGTGAAAGGCAAATACGATTCGCTGAAGTCTGATGGAACCGTTACTAAACTTTGAAGTTTTGAACGTTGACATTAGAGAAAGAAGCCATTTTAGGGCAGGGGAACCGGAAAGTGATACTGCCGGAGGGCAAACATTCGTCTTCACACTTTGTCGTCCCAAAAAGCCATATTAAGAACGGGATATTTTTCCTGGTGCAGCATATTCGATAGACTTGACGTCGTAGAATTATTATTTGTTTCCATCAATGCAAGATTTCTTATCTGATTTTCTTTCGTCGAAGCCAGCGTCGTTTTATTAATTTGGAATTCGAAAACCTCTGGAAAGCATGGTCATCAAACAGTTTGAAATATAATTAACAAAAAATCCTGCAGAACAGAAAGACGCTCAAATACGGTCGATAATTTTGGGAACAATTGAACGTCCTCTTGTTTATGTTGTTCACATGACGTTTCAGCTGATCAATTCTACGGCCTTCCTCAAAGAAAATAACTGAAAATATGTTCATTTTTAAAATATGGAACAATCTGTATTGCATGCATTTCAACTCGATTATACAAGCGTTGCTCCAAACATTTACATTTTCTGTTTGATACGGATTTTTACTTTATGCTAGCAAAGGAAGAGAAAAGGGAAAGTGACGCTGCTTCCTCACAAATATCTCATATTAACCCTGGGGAAGGCCGTAGAATGGATCGGCCGAAACAACAAGTATACACAATAACAAGAAAATTTCAATCGTCCGAAAAGCTCATTGAATAAAGACAAGAAATTATTTTTGACACAAAGAGTTTTTCGTGCGATTAAACCCCTTGTTGTTTGTGTTGTTTTAGCCGGTTCATTTTACAGCCTTCTGACTGAAAAAGACCGTAGAATAGATCGACCGAAACAACAACACAAGCAACAAAAGAGTTCAATCGTCTGGAAAGCTCTTTGAATGTTAATGATTTTCTCAAAACTATTGACAGTATCTTTTTATATGTACTAGTAAAATATCTTTCAATAAGTACGCGTGAAACATCTTTTTATACGTACACATGAAACAGCTTTCATACGTACGTGTAAAGTATCTTCTTATATGCACGTGTAAAACATCTTTTCATACGTATAAAATAGACGATAGCGACTTAGCCAGTTATGTTTGTTGTCCTTACTTTGTAAGAGAAACCAGTTTTAATTGGTTCCTAAAATTCAAACGCTTTGTACGTGCAGAATACAAATGGAAAGCCTATTAGCGTAACCGTGACAACTTTCAAACTGATTGAAATCCGGAAATGCAAATCATCAGCTGCTGACATTTTAATGTTTGATTAAAAGATTAATCACGTGGTTTAAATATGAGATTATTTTAGCTTGTTATTTTTGTAAATAGAGATGATTTACCAAATGTGCTTTTAAATGGCTGGCTTTGAAATTGATATCATTCTTTCATCTAATCAAAATACAGTAGACCTCTGTTATTACGGCACCATCGGGTAGTACCGTTTTATCGACTTTGCTGATATACGGCATTCAGATTAGAAAATATGACTAATTATTCATTTTTTGATTTGATCGGGAAGAATCTCTAGCAGTATTATTGCAAGAATATAATAACAAACGTACCATTAAAATGCATGAGCCATCAAATAGTTCGATTATAACGAGAGTTTGCTGTATTCATTTATTATCAACACTAGGAAATAACTGCAAATTCGGAAGTCATATATAATTATGTCATCGATCGGTTATTTTAGCAAAATCAGTCGGTCCGAAACGCTTGATCTAAAGTGATCACAGTAAGCGGCTTCCTCTATATGTATTCCACTGAATGTTTCCTGTCACTGATTATTATCTAAAAGACTCCGTCCCAAAGCGACCACAATAAGCGGCCACTTTTGCACAAGAGCTAAAAAGTTGGTGTGAACCGGGGTTAGTTTCGTGTCCATAATAACCGGTGGATTGGGAACAATCCCAAAAGCACTAGAGACGGCATTGGAGGAAGTGAGGTGAGCGAGCATACTGTGTGTGTGGGGGGGGGGTGAAAAGACTTACTGTCACTCGATCCCCAGCCACAACCCCAAGACACCGGCTATTAAAGAGCAGACACAGAAACAATAATCATAATGATACAAGAAACACAGGGATTATTTCCATGACGATGTTCCCGCAAAAATATCCTCGTCCATTCCACCGTGAGTTTTGTGTTTCATCCAATTTAAGAATAATATAGAAATAAAAAGAAGTAGGCTTTGTATTGTTGTTTCTGATTTTAATCTGTTTTCCCCCACCTCACCCCCGCTCCCAATCCACCTACGTTTTAATTAAACATTACATTGCAGTTGGACATATTCATTTGTGACAGCCAACAACTTCGCCGGGGACAGATCTGGACATGTCCCGTTTTTGTTGGTAACCCTGAATCCGTACATGCCGGACTATAAGACAAACAGTTCACAGGGGTATTTGGAGGACTGGATATCACCGTATAAGATAAAGTGTTATATTTGCATATTTTTGTGATATATATATATATATATATATATATATATATATATATATATATATATATATATATATATATATATATATATATATATATATATATATAATATGAAACTTTATTTGAAATGACATCCTGTTAATACGCATTAACATTATTTAATTCTTTATTCTATTCATGCCCAGTCATTGTCCCATACGTCACGCGGCAATAACTGGGTCTGAGTTCGAGTCTTGGCTATGTGATGTCAATTGTGATAACGCTTTGAAGATGATATTTTGTAAACATTTCACTCACTTCGGTGCTGACATCTGATTTCGTGACACTCGTCACCAATTCCAACAAGAAGTTATTCAACTCGTTTCCATCGATAAAACCGTTGCCTGCAAAAGAAAGAAACAAAACCAACCATAATAATCCACGTATATAAAACACAAGGCGTATCCATATATATATATTGTTGTGGGTGTAATACTTCTCAGTTAACGTACAGATACAACACTCTGATCCTGCGCAGAGGGCTGAGGAGCGATATTTTGATTCTAAGGCAGAACCCACAGATAACATGATCCTAAGAAGAAATACATATCGATACGTAAATAATCCAGTCAGTTTTACGGATACTGTTCAAGTTTTAAATTAATACGCATACAAATTAGAAAACACTGAAGAGAGCCTACCTCTACCAACGTCATTGTCAGTAGCGATATCACATTGTTTGGACATGAAGTAACTACGTTGGGGAGGTTATTGTGCATGGATCCGCTAAGGAATTGATCAGTTCTCGCGTAATCTATTGTCCATCCCATCACATAACTTCATATAAAGTCATTGAGAGATTTTTGAAACATCGTGTGAACAGTCATGGACGTATGCATAAATATCATTATGAATGAAAACGAAAAATATATATCTCTCTCAGGCGAAATTTTTACCACTTACTTCATTGCCCACTCATTCGCTAAAATCCATTGAAATCCATTCAGTTCTTTCGAAGATGTCTTGTGGATAGACGAACAAACAAAAATAATAAATAAACCAACAGACAAACGAACACAGCCTCTTTTCATCATCGTTGACAGAAGTAAATAATTTCTTTTCATAGTTCTTAATTTTGAAATATCGTGGTGAAAAACTGATTGCAAAAATCAGCCGACCGTATTGTACCTTACAAAATAACATGAATTCTGATTTAACACATTCGTTGCTATGGACTAAATAACTCGTCTAAGTAAATCGTCAGTCCACTACTTTAGATTGTTTACCATGTCTATCAATACATCAGCTCGATGCAGGAGTTTCGAGCACTTTGTTGTAATTTTTTCATATAATTTAATAGCATCATTATTCATTCATCAAAGTATCTTCCTTGGATTTCAATGACATTACACCATTTTTCAATATACCAGGACGGTTCCAGTTTTGATTAGTTTTTTTAAATTGCAAGTTATTGTAACTTTCGAGGAATATCATGATGACTAGCCAATATTAAAAACTGCTGACTTAACAAAGAGTGTTGCATGGAACATATCAAGTATATATCAAGTAATAGTCTGAAGATGACAGGTCTGTAGAATACGCCACGTGTAAAAGAACTTCCAGCTCCATGATCGTCCACTTTGCAAAAATGAGGACGGGCGTTGTCATACAACAAAATTGATTTCCTTGCACGGAAAAATCTTTTTTGTTCCCATCTGTCATTCAACCAAGCCAATTAATCAAAGTAAAATTTTACCCAGATTCCAACAATGCAAAATAAATTATCCCTTTCGAATCCCATCAAAAGTTGAGTTTTAACTGATATAGACTGTTTATGTGTCGATATTTAAGACTGTTAGGTGTCTAACCAAGATTTTCTTTCTTTTAGACTCTCGTTATAAATCCATTCTTTCTATCACCAATTGCTATCTTGTCTTGACCTTAGCATCATTTAAACAATTGATTGGATGTTCATTTTACGTGTCATTAGACGTTAAATTGCTTTAAATTAAGGCATTGACGTTTCGAAGTCTATATATCAAAGAAAGAAAGTTATAGAGAGAATTAAAAAAGAAGATAGGAAGAATAAAGGTTGAAAGGGGGTTAGGATGATGCGAGATACACGAGAGTTGGGATAGGAGAGAGAGGTAGGGGGTGCACCACTTCTATAATGTCTCGTTGCAATTCAAGAGCTGAACGCTATTTTTGCATTTCGCTTTTTTTGGTAAAAACGAAAGAGTAGTGTAAAGCGAACTTTCGAAAAGAAGGGATACCCGTAATATTTTTCTTAGTTAATTGTTATACTTAGCAAAATCTGGCGAAAGGCCATAAATATGGGGCACTTAATAAGTATCAAACATTTGTCACGGTTTCTTTAACAAGCTTGTTAACCATCGCTCTATATCAGGTCCAGTAATATCGTATCCATTTACTGCTAGATACATCACAAGGCCATTAAGATGGGGCACTTGGTTAGCATCAAACAGTAAACATTAGCCACTGTTTGTTTAATGCGTTTATCAACTACCGTTTTACAGTAATATTATTATAATTATTAAGTAAGCTTACAGGGTTAGGTCCTGTTAAGTTTTGCTTGCTACTTGAACTATGTAGACCAGTACCAACTGGTCCATGGTCGATGAGTAAACCGGCTCCCTCATTCAACTTCGGTGTGGATGAAGAAGATGGTTTGCCAGTCAGGAGGGAAAAAAAGAAAAAAAGAAGCTAATTATGGTAACCTCCAAACTAATAATGGAATTGGTATCATGACTAACAATTTGTGCAAAGTTAATTTGGAGATTCTATTGTCACAAATGTTGAGGTAAAACAAAGGTTGTAAATTGTAGTTGGTAGAAAAGAAGTCAGGGTTTAATAGAATTACGAATGAACACGTCCATTGCTTTTACAAGTTGTCGTCGAGAAAACAATTTGGTGAACGTTTGCGATTTTAGTGGTTGTTTGCTTATCAGTCGATCATGTCAGTGCAGACGCGGTTAATGTGAGATCGTTACAATGCGTTGAAGGTAATGGAAATCAGGATGAAAGATGAAAATATCGGCCTTCAAGACTGATAGAAAGATGTGACAGAGATGAGTGTTCGTGAATTGTTAGCAGAATTAACTGATGTTCATAAATTTTAGCGCCATTTTTAGTGATCAAAATTATCCTGGAGGGGACTAGATTCAGCGAAAGATTAATTAGTTAATGATGTATTTTTTTTCGGTCCCGGGCTCTGATTTTGAGCAGTAATGTACTATGATTCTCTCAGATCACTTTTTACGGTGGTAATTTAGTATTTCATATGAGGGACGGGACAACCCTCAAATACCAACACATTGCGTTGTTTTTTAAGGGATCAACTCATTTCTGTAATATCCTAGCTATCAACTGGTTTGAGGGGAACACGATTTGAAGAAAATTGTCCACATTTTTTCCCGAAACATTTTAATATTGTACAACATACAATTTACTATATACTTTTGCAACTGACGGGTTGGGGGCTAAAGTCAAGGGTAGATAATTAACAGTACAGAAGGCTGTTGCTGTTTAAGTTGTTTAAGGACAATCGAGGGTGAAGGCTGTTTTTGTTAGAATCGTTGAGGGACATGGCGGCTTCTGGATTGCACCTAGAAGGCAACAGGATCGTGACGAGAGAATTAAAACCGTATGCATCTGAATCGCAGTATTTTGGCAATGTGGTCTTTGCGAAGAGAAGCCCCACGTGAACTTGAAACGTGAACACACCAAGAAAAAATGCGAAGTTAATTTCTGCGATCCATGATAAGAGACGAACGCGAAAAAAGCGTTAATCGCTGAACTGCAAGAAATAACCTTAGCGTCTTGCCTATGAGATGTAGGAATTTAAGCTCTAATAAAAAGAAAAATGGACTTTCATGTTGTGTGATGCACCCCTTTTTCCTTCTTAACGCGCGAGTTCCTGTATTTTTTTTTTGCTTCCAATCTGTTCGTGTCATCTTTATTATTCCTGTTTTAAGCCAGACATTTCTTTGTCTCGTCATTTAAAAGAAATATTATTCTTTGCCCTCTCTGTTAACCTAAAAAAATCCAAAACAAAACAAACGTGTGTATTTTCTTTCTTTCAAAGCTTTTCCCAAGGCTGTTTAAGGACGGAAGCTGTGTTATTTTGTTATAATCGGTAAGAGACACGATGAGGGTTACTGGATACTATTGCCAATTTAGCGCTTCTCGCACAAAATTTAGAGCGTTTCTGGTTCTGGCAGCACGGAAATTCATCATACAGCCAGTTTTTAGCACTATTTTCCAGGAATTTTTGCCATTACTTAGCTATTTTCTAGCAAATTGAATTAAGCCATTTTAAGCTATCAAAATGACCATAAAAAGGCTACAGCTTTTTAGTGCGTTTTGTCCTTTTCCAGGTCGATTTATTCCGAAAGTTTTTTTTGAGTTGGCAGCAGTGCTACTGGATTGTCACCAGAATGCGAATAAGGAGAAAAAGGATTGCAGATGGCGTCCGTTATGATTCCTCATTGTAGCAATTGAAGGGATTACCTGACTTTACTTTATACAGTAAATTGCTTTTACGTTAATTTACACAGTATATTACGTTTTACATAATTTCATACGCATGCTGCTGCAAAATGCAATTACTGAATCGCCAACAAAGCCTTCATCGGATGATGAATCTGGAATCAGACACAGTTTCGGAGCTAGAGCATCATTGCAATTTACTCTTAAAATGAACAATATGATTTTCCTTATTTACTTGTCGTAACATAGGACTTGGAGGAAGGTTTAACGGTTGCTGAAGAAAATACTTCCAACCAACTGTTTCAAACTTTGAACTCTTGTGACAATGTTGAAATGAAGGGTTAATTAGAAAAATCTGAGAGTGAAAACTAAAATAACCTGGCGAGGTTGAGTTTTCTATACAAGAGCAGAACGGTTATCCCAGGGTTTCCGAGAGAAACCAAGCTTGAATGAGGAACAGATAAAAATCTAAATTGTAAAGCAATTAATATTGAATTTGGGAATAAAGTACTAGAAAGGGTAGGATGAACGAGGCCCCAATAGAATACAGATGCATGATTGATTACCTTTGTTTGAGAGGTTTAAAAATATCTGAGTTACGAAAATACTTCTAGTTTCAAGGTAGGTAAATTTATTACCCGAGGATCTGGCCCCGCCTATCGCTTACGCATATTTCCAAAGGAGAATAATGGATTCTCAAACTTGAAGAGGGTAGAATGAAGATTGGTTAGGTTTGCATGATTTCAATATTTACCAGCTGAGAGGAGGAAATGAATCATAAACCCTTCAGCCATCGGCTCCACATACAAAAGGAGGCCACCCATCATATAAGCTAGCTATTTTTGAGTAACAGAAGAGAGGAAGAACAGAAGCTGCTGGGACACTGCAAAGAATTCCACGTCTCTTATCACCACGATTAGTCCAGACTCACACGACGAGAACTTAGGTGAAGCGATACAGATAGTTATACCGAGAGACATCAAGTGAATGATCCCAAAAGACTTATAGTTTCAACTCTAGAGCTTTGTTGAAGCAATACAGATAGATATACCAAGAGGCCTTAAGTAGATAACCTGAAAGACAGACTGATAGTCATTCCATAGTGTCCTCAACCGCATCGGCATATATTTTAACCAGTCACCCTGTAATAATACTGACATAAATCTTGTTGCATACTATTCACCCAGTATCGATTGTTCCTTTTGAATTTGTGACACCGCCTGTGGTCTTTGCTCAAATGCAGCAGAGTCTCTAGCCAACAGCTGCACCCCTTCGGATTCGAACGCAACGTGGACGAGGTTTGGGTGACTTGATGTAGAGATATAGCGACCACTCAACTACAGCCTAACCAGCGTTGTAAATCACCAACCGACAAAGGATTGCAGAGACCGGCCTGGGGTGCCATTACACTCTTCCCCGTAAACGTATTCAGTATTTTTTTTTCTTAAAATTAAATAAAAAACAAAGAAAACATCTCAACCTAAATATATCCGTGATTTTTTATACTGTCAAGTAAATAGTATGGAAAAATGCTTCGGTACACGCGTTGTATAGTAATGATCAGCAAACTAAACCCGCTGGCCGTTATTAGTGTTCGATCCTCACCGGGTCACCAATTATAAATGGTTTGATACCAACTCGTGCTAAGTTAATATCTCTACTTATAAACACCAGTTCTTGTTGCTTTGTAACTCTAAACTGGTCAAGCAATATTTTTGTTCATATTTAGATCTGTAGATAAGTCCCTACTTTCATATTTTGCACACCTAACTCCAGATTATGTTTGACTGGGAGGATATAACAAGAAAAATGTGTTCTTAAACCAGTTTTTTTACATCATATTATCTGTATATCTTTATATTAGATGTCCCTGACCATAATGAGTGGGATCGATTTTTTATTTGTATTTAGTGATAAATTGACACTCCTTGATAAACTATATATATATATATATATATATATATATATATATATATATATATATATATATATATATATATATATATATATATATATATTGCTTCAAGTAACAAACCCATAAACTAGGTACACATTTCATATTCTGCATACAAAATTCAAAATTATGTCTGAATAAAATGGTACGAAAAGAAACATTTTTGTGTTTTAGACAACTTTTGGAGTTAGGATGACTCAGTAAATGAATGATAAAATTAACACCACCTTTCCTCTATTAGGTCTTATTCACAACACAATAAACATTTTAGCTAGGACTTTATTATATACTGATAGGTCCGTTAAAATTGGAAAGGTGGAGTCAAGTGATCTGCACGAATTTAATTTCTAGCTCATATAAAAATTTCAAACGGTATATATATATGAATGCTTTATACATTTAAATATTTTAGCCTACTTAGAGTCGATTTTAGACTGTTATTTTCGGAGTCTCTTTACTTGAGGTGGGGATATTTAAACTCTGCAAGTATGAATCAAAGTTAAAGTAGCATTTCTTCATTTAGTATATAATGAAAAACAATCGATTTGATGATTAACTACCAAGATTTTGAAAAAAGGAATTTTACATTTTACTCGAAATATGTGAGAAAATACATTTGCCTACACCAAGTGACTGTTTCCAGTCAAACCAGTTCAATTGTGAAGGGATTCACTTATCCGTGTGATAAAGGCTGTATCAATACACGAGCTTTTATGGTACAGCTAAATATGGGTGACTAAAAAAGAAAAATTTGATATCATATTCTATCCAAAATGCATAAGTACATTTCCAATGTTAAAAATCCATCGTATGAAGGACACTATTCTAGTTCTTATATGATGAGCTGTGTCACCCTTTTGTTTTTCTGTCCGTAATGCTGGATTCTTCCATTCAGTGGTAAAAGTTTGCTTGCAAAAATACGTCTTACCCACCTTTTGAAACTATGAATTCCTTAACTGAAACAAAATCACTATTTTGTTTCTTAAAAACTTGTTTCATAGAAATTCAAATATATCCGTGCAATATCTAATATGATACATTACTTGATAAGAACATAATACCTTATGTACGATTTTATACTGTAAATTTCTGTATAACATGACTTTACACATTATTTTATACAGAACAATACTTTGAAATATAGCACACACCCTTTTTGCTCTCTGGAGACATTTCTTTCCCCTTGAACTGCAACGCCATCTGTTGATCTACCTGTGCACTGAACAAAATGGTGGGACCGAATATAGACCTTTGTGCTCCTAGATATATAGATTTAAGAAGGTGATATTAGAAATGGCCCACCATACAGATATAGAAACACTTCAGAAGTGGGATGAAATTTAACCTATTCAAATAGTTCAAATTAGAAGCTTTAAACTGATTCACATCGTTCAAATATATTTCAAATTGTTAGAAACTGAAAACAGAATTTTCTTCTTTTCCCTTTCCAAAGTTATTTGTGGCATTATTTACTTAGCCTAGTTGAGCAGAAAGCAAATGAATGAACATGGCGATAGAATATTGCATAACGCTGATGTCCCAAATGTGGAAGACGTGCTCGCCAAGCAAATCAGCAAGAAATCCTGACTTTTACCTGAACTGAAACACAGATCTCAGACGCGAATATCTCAGCCACGAAGTGCAGATATAGGATAACTGGATTGATGATTTATATAATGAATAGTGTTACCTTTTCTGTTTGTTTCTCTGTCTTTAACTTCTGCTAGAGTGCATAAATACTGCACTTTGGTCCTAGGAAGATTGCACAAATACTTTGGTCCTAGACAGAAGTGCCGATCCATACGTAAATAATTCAGTCGTTTTTTACGGGTACTATTCTAGTCTCTTTATATGAATATTCGCTTTGCTTATGTCTGGTGGTCCCACAGTGGGTGTGGAGCTCCTTCCTCACTTAGATCGAACTCCAACGCCCTGACTTCGGAGATAATACACCTGACCTCCCATTTAAATGTCATGTTCGGGTGCATGATAACTTGAACCACCTTCATAAGTATTTATTATTGTTGTTGTCGATTATGTTAGTAGATTGATTCTTAGTGACATTTGTTTAAGTCTTAAAGCTTTTCTTAATGTAGTTTTGGGTTTTCCACCATTATACAGTTTTTTGTCAGGATGATGATTATGGTGGTGGTGATGCCATCATCTTTACGAAACCTGCTATTGTTGATATGTTACCAAGACTTGCTGAGTATCTTTCAAGGCCCCGGTAATGAGACTACTACTACTACTACTACTAGTACTACTACTACTACTATTATTATTATTATTAACATCTGCATTACTACTGTTACCATCGTCACCATTACATTTGTCTGTGATATTTGTCAAGGTAGATTACTACTAAATGCTAATCATTGTCTCATATTTTGTAAAAATCCGGGTTCTTTCTGGTTGAACACAAATAAGAAAATGCAGAGCAACATGATGTTTTTTTTAATGTTTTCAAGTACACTGTAATTGTGAAGCCATTCAAATACTGTCAGCTTTTTTAAGGTTATGGGTAAACTAGTGTATAATGATACTGTAACAAATACTGTTACGTTAGCACAGAGCATTTCGCTCAAGATCAATATAACATTTATCAATTCTACCACGGATGTTATTATTAACATTATCCTTATATAACGTTAATGAGAATTAATTATTCAAATATTTGGTTAACCGATAAGAACACTATTCTTCTAAAGTATTTATTTGTCCCTAGTGGCATGATAATTCCGGACCTATTAAAACTACAATTGCTGCAAACAATGATTGGGATTTCATGGATCGTTAAGATAAAATCGCCTCCTCAGGTGTTGCACGGCACGAAAGCACCTGAGCTAGGTTGATTGGTAAAATAATGATTTATAGCAAAGAAAACGGATTTGTTATGGGCAGATTGCAAGGCGTCGCTTCACAGATGTCTTTTGATACACACCCTTTGGATGGGACTCGTATGTTATTATTCATCCAGAAATAGAAGGTGCAGTGCAGATAAATATGTGGGACATCGTCGTAGAACAGTGGTTAACAAGTTAATACCACAGACCATTACTACTCTTTCTTCAAAGACTATGACGCATCTCTTACAGAAGACATATCCCAACCTGAAATACTCAGTGGATCCTCAAAAACTCGACTCGATTCCTTAAAAAGTAAAACTGATTAATTTGCGACCGTGAATATTCAAAAATGTTATTACAATTATAGTAACTATCAGAACACCTGAAATTCCACGAATATTGACAATGAAGATCATTTTATACCTCTGCTCTTCTCTCACTCGTTGTCTGCATCTTCTCTTTCTCTCCTTTATCCCTTCTAATTTTCGCTGGTCGTCCATGTTACCGAAATGTTATGCAAACATGGATTATGCAAAACATGCGAAAATCTTCCTACCCCCTCAGTAAACTACCTAATTTTTTTTCTGTCCTCTCTTTTCTTATCGTCATATTGAATTATCTAACTTTATTTTCTTCCATCTCTCTTCCTACCCCCAGGCCTAACCTTTCCCTTACACTATTACTGGAAGCATAACATTTAAATGCAAGCTGGAAAAGGCATAATAGTATTACCTTCCAAATGAGAAGGACTTACTTTCTTACAAAGCATTTGGAACCCAGGCTTTTTACCGACTACTGGCACCAGTGAGAAATACTTATCTCAGTAATGAGGCGGAACTGTGTCTTTTCAGTTCTTTCAAGAGAAGGAAATATTACAAGCCTTGGTTTATTACGTCAGGTACAATCAGGAGAATATCTTTTATAAAGCTATACTTGGCAAGTTTCGTAGAGCAGTCGATATTGAAGTAAGTTCGATTTTCATTTGGAGCTTCGGTATTGTTGCTCACAGCCAGACATATCAAAGCTGAATATGTTAAGGGCGCCTGCCACAGAGTGATGGTAAGCAAATTAGCATTACAAATCATGGCCAATACAACGAGTTCGAATATTTCTGTACACCTGTGACCTTGTGTCAGACTTGTCCAAGCTTAGTATATAAAGTATCCATCACAGAGCGATGATTAGTAAGCTAGTCCCGTATAACCTCAATAGTGTAATAAATTTGATGCTGACTAAATACCCCAAAAATTGTGCTAGACTAGGGTAAACATAATAAATATCTATCGACTTTAACTCTTATAGCGATTTCCACACTGGTTGCCTCATTTGGGGCTTTGTCACAGACTAAGCTATGCTTAGTAAATAAAGGACACAATGCTTAGAGCAGAGTCATTGCATATCAAATCCTCAGGTCATCCTCTCAGATTCTGTGGAAAAAAATCACGTGCTCCCATACTAAACTTACGGAGAAATCCCAAATATTAGGTCTGTATCTCAATTTGTTTTGAAATGAAAAACAATTGAAATTTTACTCAATTTTATGCATTTTGTCGAGCGAGCCTTTCTGTCCAACCTCTGACATTTATAGCTCTGTTGGTATGGCACGTAAAGCTTTGAAATTTTGTGTCTCGGGCTAACTCTTCCCGTAGAATTCAAAATGTATTGAGATCAAATGAATCTTATGTACTTTCCTTAGATTTAACTATATTCTTCATATAGTTTAGTATCAGAGCATTAGTGATTTTTTTTCAGCAGAATGTGAGAGGATGATCTTGGAAAAGTTCCTAAAATCGGGTGATTTTATATGAAATGACTCAGCAATGATTAGTGCCACTGATAGTTGTCCGTGTGGCCTTATGCCAGATTTGGCTAAGCTTAGTATATAAAGGCAACATTCCTTGGAGAAATAATTTGCATCACAGATCTGTACAGCTTTTCAAGATGGCATCCAAAATGGTCTCAAAATTCTGAAAATGCCGTATGCGGTCAAATTTGACGCCATTTTCAAATTGATACCTTTACAGCGGTCAGACTGTTGTAAATTCTGAAAACATCAAAACTCTTGATGCTATCCGAAACTGTTAAAAAGAACTTGTTTAGAGTAAATAATGTATGAGTATAGGGAATTTTAAAGATTTGGCGGCCGTCTTGGCCAACATCTTGAAATGTATTCTTTCCAGTTGACTGTTGTGGTAAAATTTTGATTTGTTTTCAAACACACTCGATGCCACAAGAAAATCATACCTTTGCAATGATCAGACTGTGGTATACTTTTACAATGTTATCGAATACATCTGACACCACAAAAACGTAGAGAACCCTTTTTAGGGGGGCGAGGTGTTTTTCCATGAATGCAGCTAACTATGTGATAGATATGAGAAACTAGTGCAAGTAATGACTTCATAAATTCTGATCTGTAAATTACCATAGTTGAGAAAAATTGGCAACATATTTTTTCATGTCTACTTTTACTCACTAAATGTAGGAGTCAAATAATGTCTTTTTAATGTCTTTTTTAAATTAAAAGTATTTCTGGTGATCTCAAAAGTATCCCCAAAAGAATGGGCATTCTCAACTTAGTTGGAAATGTCACCCTAAATGTTTTTCTACACTGTTTGATCCAAAAATTAATCACGTTCAGACCCGGTCGACTGGCGGTCATCTTGAATTTGACCCCTCATGGTCCTCAAAGGTCAAATCTGACCTCAGACATGAAAATTAAAGTTATAGTATATATGTGGGAAATTCCATATTTTTATCAAAAAGTGCACAATCATCTTGATTATCCGCTGTACTATTTGATCTGTTATTAATGGAGAAGCATTGAATGAAGTGCATTTGCAAGGGAGGAGATCATGTTGAAAAATTTTTATAAGTTTTCACTGCAAAATAAACGTTGAACTCTATTTTTTCATTTCACTTTTTTTTTCGTAAAAGCTAAAAAGTGGCGTAAAGCGAACCTGTACTGCAGCATAAATACTTTCTTCCTAATTAATCAACAGACTTATTAATGTAACTCCATGTGTCAAGTTGTATGTGTGCAGGTATTTACACCCATATATCTGTATATTTATATATTCATATATAATTCAATGAATCTTTCATCATTAAGCCAGGTATTTACAACAACGCAATCAAAGAAAATTATAAATTTGTAATGAACAAAACACGAAAATGAAGTCTGTTTACAGAAATGTATCTGTAACGTGAGAAGGGTGTCTTTGAGTTCGAATCGTTATTTTGATCAATTTGTCGTTCAATACAAGACTTGAGAAGCAGGAAATTAGGCCAGAAATAATGAGGCGGTACTTGGTGTATCACATTACCAGAAGAACTAAGTGAATTGTTGGTATATTTATGCCTGGCTGCCTACAAGGACTTACAAACTTATTGATTAAGTACTTACAAAGGTTTGTATCGATAAAGAGTATTGGAGGCAGGTTGGGACAAACATCAATGATATAGACCTGAGACGGCGGGACCAACGGCGTGGAATAACCCTCCATCTTAGGCAATGCAAATTCAGGGTTGGGTATTCATTAATATTTTTTAGCTATAAGGAGTATTTTAGGAAGACTAAGACTAAAAAATTGTCTATATACATTCATGCATATATATATATATATATATATATATATATATATATATATATATATATATATATATATATATATATATATATATATATATATATATATATATATACACACATATACATGTATAAATATATATATATACATATACATGCATATACACATGCATACATATATATATATACATGTATATACATACATATACATATATATACTTACATGCGTGTATATACATATATGTGTGTGCACATACATATATACACATATGTATACATACATATATGTATATGCATATATACATGGATGCATATATATATATATATATATATATATATATATATATATATATATATATACCTATACATACATTTAAAAATATATATATATATAAATGTATATGCATATATATATATATATATATATATATATATATATATATATATATATATATATATATATGTGTGTGTGTGTGTGTGTGTGTGTGTATGTATGTATATAAATGAGAAATGAAAAACAATATTAGGAGTTTTATTTCTGGCGTTTCGATCATTTTTAGACTTTTTCTTCAAAACAAATGATGCAAAGAAATAAGAAGAGAGCTGTTTATAGCTGGAAAGTTTAAATGATGTGTAGGTAATTCTGTATTATCTTCTGAAACGAAGATGTACTTCTTTGATCTGCATCGATGTAAATGTTTAATTGTATGGAATTTTTTTTTATTTAATGAAAGTGTACCTGGTACATTTGAATTTGAAACTCGTATTTACAAAAATAAAGGAAGAACATGTCGTTAGTTTGATTGTGGGTAAGCGGGAAGAATTCTTATCTACGTTTGTAGAAATGGAATAAAAGCTTGGACGTGTATGTATATGTTTAAGTATACATATATATATATATATATATATATATATATATATATCAACAAAGATAAGTTGATGTAATGAGTAGATCATATGTATATAATAATTTATTTCTATGTCCACTTTTGTTCGCATCTATCTTTATATTTACATACATGTTTATATATATGTGTTGAAGTGACAGACTGCTTGCGTGTATTTTGATTATATGTTATAATGAATAGATATCTGCATAGTGTTAATTCCAAACGAATACACAAATTGTGTATCGTTTTAGTGTGTATATATTATCAATGTTCATAATGGTATAAATATCTAAACTATCTTAGTTCGACTATGCAGTCAGTGTATATGCGTATATATGTGTATGTGTTTCAATAATTGATTCTTCGCGTGTATGTATTTTATCAATCACAATATCTATCAAATGGATATACTAACTGTATGCCTATGGTCACACCTCAAAACGTCCATGAAAAGACGTCCAGTTTTTAAAATGTCCACTTTATAAAATGATCGATGAATCTCAATGTAGCATTTTCTAGAACCGCCTCTTTGGTATCGTTTAAATTGCTTTTTCAACCCTATCATTGAAGGTTTGTTTTTCAACTGAATTCAGTATTTTAACTGGTTAGTTTTCGGTCTCTGTAAATGCTTTTAACAAGATTTTAAAAGGCAATTTCAGTGACCTCAACTTTGTGCATTTAAATAAATCAAGTATCTAGGCAATGATTTCACTGACCAACCAACTGATCCGATCCTAACTATTTTACCACCGTGACTTATCTCTGAACTAACTTTGCTCATTTCACTTCACCAATGTTGAGGCATCTCACATACGCGCAGCTACGCAACTGTGTCATCACCACGTGCTCGAAACGCGTGTACGTCTCTCACTCTCATGAATAAAATGACAATGCTTTTTACTATCTGATAGTCATGACGATCTCTCCTAATTCTCTTTACTTCGGGAGACACTCATGGATAAAACTCCATGATCTGTCTTTGATAGTCTGTCTGTCGAGTGTCTATCAGCGTCAAAGAATAGCTCTTAAGTCACACACACACACACACACACACACACACACACACACACACACACACACACACACACACACACACACACACACACACACATAACTTGGCAGTTTGGCACACACACTGAACCTGGTCTCCATATTCATTCCTTGGAATGCTCCAAGCCATATGGATTCAAAAGCAGTTCAAACACCTCCATTTCGACTCCGACGCCTGTATTATCGATGACAACACAGCTACCACCTTTCACTATCTCTTCTTTTCTCTTTAGGCGATTGATCGTACTAATGGTATCATTACATGTATTTCATTTTCATTCGTTATTTGTCATTAATGTGCCTGTATTGAATGTTCGTCTTATTTAACCATCCAAATACTTGTCAATACGTGTTCTCTTTGTTTCATCTCCACGTCTATGATCATACTTGGCACACATTCTGTCCGTGCATCTCCCTTCCTCCTTCTATATCTCCAGTGACATCATTGCCAACACTAAACCACGCAGAAGCAAAATCCCTCTCCAACATCTTTGCACAACCCATTCCTCAGCTAGAACTATCCAGGACCATACAATCCTTCACAGGTCTCAATAGAAACCATCGTGTGACCAACATCTCTGAGCAGCATGCCTTTTTGGGTGATGATAACTTTGAAGATTGGAAAGAGGGGGGGTCAATGAATATTACTTCTCTCAACTTTTTTTGGACGATAATCACTACATAGTCAGAATTTTCAAAAAACATTCGGTTCCTTTATATTTCTTTCATTTCTCGATTATTAGAACATCGTCATTATTTAATGATATTTTGAGATGCAATCAAGAGTAGGAAGAAGAAAAATAATTTTGAAACATTTTAGATTTGAATTAATCGAATAGATTTCTACTGGTCTGTATAAAAATATTTCATTGGAATATTTTCTTCTTACATACTTCAGGTATTTTTTATATTCTTTCTTCTTACATACCCCAAGTATTGTAAATATTTTTCTTCGTAGATACCCCGAGTATTTTGCAGTTTCAAATTTCCTGATTAAAGATATAATTTCTCTCTACTCTGAGTATGAATTTAGCACAGCCAATTGATACTGCAAAGCCACAGAGAGTGGTGTTTATTGATATAGATACTGGAAATAAAATTGAACCCCTATCGAGATAAATGCTGCGAATTAAAGAAAATTCCCATTTTTTATTTATGTGAATTTATTTACACCACTAAAAAGTAGGAATCATTGCCATAAGATAATGATAGCCGTTTCCAGCTTCTGTATTTTAAAAATTCGAAACGTCGTTGTTTGTTAAGATCTTTGTTATTGAAAATCGCAGATTTTTTGGAAAATAAAGCCTATAACCATCTAGAGTGAAATATCTAAAGCCTACAATGGTCGTTTTAGGGTAAAACGCAGTTTATAAGGCGATACCTGTGACAAAGTGGGTAAACATTTTTTATCATATATCGGACATTAAAAAAGTTGCAGTAATCATCCTCAGTCCAAATAGAAGTAGAAATAGATTTTGGCCCTACTGCAACCAAGCTTGTTGGTAGATATGTTTATTTAAAAAAAAAATGTTATTTCACAATTTGTTTTGCTCATTGAACAATTCTATCATTCTATCGTTTTATTCTTTTTCTTTGATTGTTTATTGTTGTTATACGATGATTAAATTTAAATTTGATTCAGTTCTGTTTTCGATTCTGTAATGCAAGAAGCTGCAACGTATAAGTTACTTGATTGACTGTATCAATTTTAAATAGTAAGTGCCTTAAATTAATAATGAGTAACATTACGATAAGAAATAACTCATAGGAACAAAAATACAATTAAAATAGTAACATCTCTAAATTATGATAAAACCACAGTATCTTTATTCAATTCCTTCGCTAAATTTTAAGATGACACGTTTTCAAGTAGAAATTTTAAGCCCAGTCAACAACTGAGGCCAATTATATTGCAATTTATGATTTCAAAGCAACTTAGAATCGGGTATACATAGACACCCTTCATTCACTTGTCTACTCTCATTTATCCCAAAAGGAATTTCATTAACCAGTTAAAGAAGGACTGTTATAAATGAAAATGGCGTCCGAAGTTGCTTTGTAAAAGGAAAGATAATCGGTACTTCTTTGTTATCTGTCGACCAATCACATTGCAATCTACATTTTCAATACAACTAATGTTTGGGTAGGCATACTCAGTGTATATAATTCATATGAAAGAATAGTTAAATAATTGATCCATCATGGACGTACTCCTTGATAGCACTAAAAAGCGTTTGGTTAGGGTTAGCATTGGGGTTAGGTTAAACCTAATCTAATCCTAACCCTAGTAACCCTTCCTTAATCAAGATACAATATTTCTGCGCTAAATATGAGCGGTGTACCCAAAATATTCTCAAATCCTTCGTCTTTTAGACGCGATAATGTTTCATTTTCACTTTTGTATGAGATTTAAATGGATTTTTGGTCATAAGTACCAACCTCGCAAATTCCATGGGAATATCTTCCACATGCTTTCGTATGTCTATGTTCTTAGCCTATATATTTGCGTATGAAATTAGTGACAGGAGCAGCATATTTGTTTTTCTTTTTTCTGTGATTGTTTATTGTTGTTATACGATGATTAAACCAGCCAGTGACAAAAATTATGTACAAGCTTTAAATCGACTCATCTAAAAACAAAAACCATAGGCTCAACGATGCGACAACTATCGGTGGGAGTAGTGGCTGATGGAGGGGGAGGGGGAAGAAGAGCAAGTAGTCCTTCTTTGGGTCAGTTGATTCTCATACTTGTAAAATATTGCAATATGGAAATTTTCTGCGAGTATTATTCTCAATAAAAATCGTAACAAACATTTTTGTCTTTTTTATAAAGAAAAATGCAGACCCCCGACTTTTTATTATGACATCATTAGCAACTGGTTTAAAAAAAACGATCGGAATAGATGTTCTTTTAATGACGTCATTTCTTTTTCATTGTTCCTTCCTTCCTATATCTGTTGTTTAACATAACGGGGGCCTTCCGACCGACCGAAAAGCGGCTTATTGAGATGTGGACACATCTAAAATCAATAAAATGAAGTATTTAATTTGCTTAACCCATTTATTTTATTATCTTTTCGTTCGTCTTCTTTGCTAAGCAGATTACCAACACTTTGTAACAGTGAAACAATTACGTTGTTTTATTTCTGTCGTGTTCAGTAAATGATTTTGGAAGGGGGGGTACATTGTCTAGGTTACAACTTTTAATTTATGATAAAGATATTTTCAGATATATTTGTTGAGTAGGTCAAGTACACAATGGAGATTGTTACCAATCAAGTATAGTTGCCGTAAATATGAAGTACTAATATCAATTATTCTTACGGTTTCCTGTGTTAAATCATTAAAAGTTACATGTAGCGATGAAAAAGAAAAAATATTCATGTAGCGATTCGAACATAATATATGCAATTTTTTTTAATACACACGTAATATAAACAGGTAGCTATTTTGAAAAGAATATACATACGTATAACGTTTCTCAATAGAATTAGTGATCGAAATCACTGGCAATAGTTGGATAACCATTGCTCTTCTCGTGCGTATAGAAACACTCTTAGCTTAGTCTGATAAAGGTCTACAATAATGAAGCAGTCAGTGAGAATCGAACTCGCTACACTTGTGGCCAGCGTGACTTGCATACATTCGCTACATGTGTATAGAGAGATGCCGTAGCATATTGCCCTATACACGTCTAACATACAGCATTCTACTATTTTTAACCAGAGAATAAAAAGCCGCACCTCAAGGACGAATTAACCAGGAATAATTGACAGCCACGAGATATACCCCTTGCATGGTCAGAGGAATGAGAACAATCAGTGAATATTTATTCTAGTCCCAATAGATCAATGTACAATGATGATAGTTATACTAAATGGGTGGCACATCGATCACTGTGGCCTAGTGGTAGTGTGCACACCTCTGGTTCGGTAAGCTTTGGTTCGATTCACTGCTGAGTCATACAAGAGACTTTTAATGCCTCCCCACTGAGTACTTAGCACAATGACCAGAATTGAGGAACCTCTTCCCGAGGCTAAAGGGCTACTGAAATCGCATTGGATACACCGATTATCAGTCGAACAAGCAGACTGCACTGTGGAGACCAACAGAAAGGCGACAATCACCAATGTATTGTGAAGTGCGAAAGACGAACATCATATTTATAGTTACTATAAATAGAATTTTTCCCCTGGACTCACTATGAACTTCGGCTTGCTATTCCATTGCATTTCGTTAGTCATCTTTACTTACTAAGTTTAGCTCAGTCTGAAACAAAGTCTGATTTATGGGGTACCATTGTGCGTCATGCAACTTGGCAAATCGTTTGGGAGACTAACTGGGTAATTATCGCTGCACGGGAGACACCTTTCAATAGGCTCATTGAAAATTGGCTTACATCGTAAGGTCTAGTAATGTAAAACTCTAACAAGAGCATAAATACCGAATTGTGTCTTATGCAGCAAACCAACAGTAAAAATGACGATATATGCCATTGAAATTCACTTTTCTTAGTGAAGGTTTTGAAACAGGTCACTAAGGGGGAGAAAGAGTTTCCAGGAAACTGAGACAGCAAGCCAACTTGGGGATTAAGTACTTGAAGCGTTGACTTCACCTAAATTTTAACATTGATTTCTGCTTAGAGGACAATCTTGAAACTTATATCTCCATCAAGATACCTCGTAAAACACTTGCGATTTGGAATAAGGCAAGTATCGTACAGGGTCAGTTTAGCTCAGCGCTTAACAAAGGCTGTGGAAAACGTACATAAGTTTTCTACTGCCCAGGTTATTACGTGGAATATATCAATCCCAGAAGCTGTTTTTGTGGTATCTTTTTTCATCTAGTCAGTAAAATGCAACTGAGAATCAAAGAAAGCGGGCATCTTTTTGTAGTTGTTAAGAAACAACTATTTTTAACAGACGTAATCATTGGTGCAATCATTTATTCATCTATTATTTATTTGCTATATCCGTGCCCATCCTCTACACGTTGTGGTTCTGTATCTGCATCCACCGATATCCATAAGGAAGAGAGATCTGCATAGGATCCATATAGCCCTGCTGACCTTCATTGATTGGGCAGGTTTTCTTCTCTCGACACAGCATTGATTTCAAAATTCATAGGAGCTCCGTCGGACCCAATGGCCTAGTCCATCATCATCATAAAATGCAACTGAATGTCGTGACGTAATTCTAACATCAAAATACGTCTTCATAATGATTTTGTGAAGCAGAGCATCTCCTTATATACACGTAGCACACAATATTATGCTATTTTTAGTTGAAAATATATTCTGTTCCAAAAGCGGATCACACTTTATGAGAATTTCCGATTCGTCATTCATCCTTTCTAATCAATAAGAATCCGCCTAAAAACCCTCTCTAATCCACCAAAGTGTCTTTCTTTTAGCCAGTCCATAAACGTAAAGAGTGGTGATTTCGCTTCATTTGTCAGTGAATGGTTTGTTTACTTTTTAGATTACACTTCGTGTGTTTTAACCCATTTATTCACTTAGAGTGTTTTCAAATTTCAACTAAAATGAGTATTTGGCCCAACACTGTTTGTCAACCTTTTTGGACAAATGGTTACATCGCTTGTAGTTGACATTACTTGTCAGGCCCAAGGCGTCGCAAAAAGGAATGTGCTGTGAGAACTGGATTTTTTTTTCAAACGACCCACACGTATGCGTGAGGGTACCCACTTAAAACTCGACCTTGTGTCACATTTTGCCTTCGTGGGGAGGCGAATGAATACTTATGTGCTAGCAGCTGACCACGTGATCCGCATTTTAACTTCATACTGCTTAACTGCTTACATGAAACAGCGTCACAAGATGGCGGCTTAGAATAGTGAACTTAAAGGATTGTCTCATATGAACTCAATATCAACAAATGTTGGTGTGGAAACCCAGAAAAGCCTTGCAAAGCGTCGAAAAAGTGGAAATTGATTAGTGACTTAGCAATAATCGGCTGTAGTAAGGATTAGGCCAATCTTTAGCTAGAAACATTTAATCCGTCATTTTGATCTATGTTATGATCTATGGAACGTGTCATTGAAGCTATGAGAATGTGTTTGCAAATACAACTGTAGTTCGAATGGTTTTTCTTGATTCTAAATACCAGTTTTGGGATTTGTACTTGAGTAAATATTGATAGATTAAGCAGAGGATAACAAAATGAAAAAGAAAGGTTAGATTATAGTGGAAAACAAAAGGCGTCTTGCCGTGGATTTACAAACTAGACCATTATTACAATAATGAGCCCAGTTCTCGCTGGGTGCCTCACACTTATGACCAGACTCAGCTAAGTATAGTAAATAACCATAAGCATATTTTAAAAGCGTAAATCCCCATAAAACAATGGCTAGCAAGTTTATATTGCTGACCATTACTATTATGTAGTGAGTTCGGTCTTCACCAGGGGCCTCACACATGGCCTTGAGCCAAACTCTGCTTTGTAAATACCTAGTCATCATCAAAGTGCCACAAAGTGTTTTACTTATGATCCTGTTCTTCAGGTTCAAAATCTTTCGGCATAGGATGACAGTTCTCATACTATCATGGAATGATACTGGGTAGGGCCTCTGTGGCGAGTCACCACCTCTTTAATCAACCCTAGGTGCCCTCATGCGAGCCATTCATGTTTCGCTGGGATGCCTTCGAGTTCCTGTTAGGAATCTTCTCTGCTTAGGATAAGGGGATTTTTTTTATCAACGTTCTGACATTTCGCAAATGAAGCAAGATTATCGACCTTATGGATTCAAATAACTATTGACAAACCAAGTTCAAATCGAACGCTGTGACTAGTGATTTACATGACCAGCAGAAATAACAAGGTGTCATTGTCATTGGCCATAAGGGAACGACTACCGCTACAGCAGGGCGTCGATGGAACTGACACGATTCGTTTTGGGAAGAATCAGAAAAATAAAGTTTCTTGGAATACAATACAATAAGTCAATCTAGATATCATGACTTTTTAGACTTCATCAGTCAAAGATTGACTTTATACGGATGAATAGAATTAAGTCTTATGTCAGCGAATTGGTGTGTATTTCTATATATGCGCGTGTGCATATGTGTATGTGTGCGCGTACGCACATGTGTGTGTATGTGTGCGTACTTCCTTTGGATCTTAGACAAAAAGTGGAATAATATTTTCTTCTGCTTCTTTTCAAGTATCATTAGTTTAATTCGCCACAAGAACTCTTGGTTTTGATAGAAGAGAATTTTGATAATAGTTGACAACATATTATATCATGCATGCCTGCATACACACACACACACACACACATAGACACACACACACACACACACATATATATATATATATATATATAGAGAGAGAGAGAGAGAGAGAGAGAGAGAGATGGTCACACAGATGGTTTGTCGTGGAGTAATCGTTAGCAAGCTAGTCTAGAAGATCATTACGACTGTCAAATGAGCCCAATCCTCACTGGGTGGCCAACGCTTGATCCAACATTAATCTAAGCTTAGTAAATTATATATATGGAGCAGCTGCCATCGACCAATGATTGATAATATAGTCACGCAGACTGTTGCTACTGAAAATGAATTCCATTGTTTTAGTATTGTGGCGTTGTGCCCAAATCAGGGTTTCCAGATATCTTTTGCTGCACCAGACTAAATTTGTATGGCCGAGGGGCCAAATTAAGTAGCATCAATACCAAAATAAATAACCAACTTAAAATCAATCATCAGACTAAACTTGGAAAAAGAACAAATAGATTAAAACAGTGACGTACTGACAGGGTAGGATGACACCATGACGACTGCCTAAATCTTTTTTTTTTATTGATATATTTGTTAATTTAATAAATTAAAATTGTCTTGGCATCGTTAACTCTGAAGTAGTGCACACAAATTTGCGTAGTCCTCCACAGGCCTTGAATTGAAGGTTTTGTTGATGCTTCAAAATTTATACGGGGCCAAAATCAGATGCACCGGGACCACAAGGGCGAAAAATCTATTCATATCTTATCACTACTGAATAATTTTTTCTTGATACAGCAAAAACATTTTCACAGTAAAATAAAATCTCTGAATTATTTAGGTTCTGTATACTTTATAACTGAATATTTTTTATTCTAAACGAACAAACTTTATTACTTGAATCGGTAGGCTAGCGAATTCGTCAAATTCATTTCCGGTCACATTATAAAACAAGCTATCATATTGTCTTTCGATCTTCATCTGAAGCCATAGAATACGACAATGCACTTTCCACGTACAATTTTATCACTCTTTCAAAATGATTGCAACAGTTATAAATTTTTTTTGAAAGTTTTTTGGGGGCACTATCCTGGTTTCGTGGCCGAGTCCTTTACAACCTTTTCTTCAAGATCAAAGTGTAGTATCTGCTCTTCTTGTTAACGAAACATGACACGAACTCCCTGTTTTCAACTTTAGGCGTTGTTTTCTACGTGAATTTTCATTTAACCTGATTTTTTCAAATTGTTGAATGTTCTTGAATTCAATAAATCTAGTAAAACAATAATTTACACACGAAACAATAATTTGATTACAAATATACAAAAAGGACAATAATTCATTCTAATACAAAATTCAATGATCAATGAGTTATAGTACGTATCGAAAAAAAAGAAGAAAAACTTCAACTATTACTGAAAGTATCATTTCTTGTCTTACAACATTTAAAACCCCAGGAAATTAATTTCACCACGCAGGAGCATGCATGTAAAGAAATTCCCCTCAGATTTTATACAAAAAGGAAATTTAGTATGTCTTTTGAAGTACGTATACCTGAAGTACTAAAAGATGGCCGAAAATCTAGATAACCCGGGAAGAGGGCAAGTTCTGGAAGGTTTTACCAGTGTTTCCGATGTAGCACTTTTCGCGAGAAATTTAGCGTATTTCTTAATTTAGTGGCAAAAATCCAACATTTAGCGATATCTTTCAGCGATTTTAGCCATTAAAAATGGCCATGAAGAACCTAACTGTTTTAACGCTTTTTTTAGGTCAATGTAGCCCCAAAAATTTGGGGGTCGGCAACATTAGGGGTAACACCCTGTGTTACCTCTGGTAACATCAACCCTAGGAACACCACTATTAAAATGTATAGTAAGTATTTATCATTTTTTTATTGTTCATCTCGTATTTACGTCTTGTATCATTTGTGTGTAAGGGATTGTTATGTATCGTAAATTTCTCTCCAATACCAAATCTGAAATTTCGGAACCAAATGGTTTTGTGCAGTATCAAATCTGCCAAATTTTGGTCCTTAAAATCGCAAATTGCAATCCCAGCCAAATCAAAAAGAGGAATTCTTTCTTTTTTGCTTCTTTTCAGTTATATTTTTCATCATTATATCTTGCTATTACAATTCCTCTTGGGAATCTGAAAAATTAGAGAATTTTTTTATAAAAAGAATTACGTTAATAGTTGACTCTCCTAAATCACCACACATGCATATATTTCTATGTGAGTCCATGAAATATATTATCTGTGTAATCTATTATAGACAAATCTGATTGATTTCAATGAAACTTTCTGGAATGATGGGCAATTAGGAAAAATAAGAAGTGATTGATTCGGGGCGGATCTAGGAAATCTTTTTACTGAGAGATATTTTTTTCTATTGTTCCCATTCATTTATTTATACGCTTATGCCTGTCCACACGATATCTCCAAAGGTTCTCAATGAATTTCCATGAAATTTTGTGGATGATAGGCTATAGGAGAAGTGATTGAATTTTAGCGTGGATACAAACACAATTACCCCGCCTACCTCGTAGTTATATGTCCAGTCAACACAATATCGTCCAAATTTCATGTTTGTCCACACAATATTTCAAAAAGTTCGTGATGAATTTCCACGATATTTTGCAGAACAGTGTACCGAACGAGAGAATAAATCTTAGCGTAGATCCATGCAAAATTACCTCCCCTGACAATGGTGTTGGCAGAGGTGAGTGCTTTGAGTACTTTCTAGTTTAATAAAAATGATTCAAGTGATTTCTCCACCACTTTTTGGAAGTAGTGGAAATTCTACCGTCTAAGTAATGATTAGGTACGAAACTCTACCCGTCTCTTCATTTACAAGGCTTTTCTTGGTCTGGCACGCGGTCACGAGCTGCTTACAGTACCTGCTGTTCTCAAGCCATCACTCATCTGTGCGGATCAGGTTGAAGAGAACACAGTGTATACATTATGTTTGTTTCAAGTCCTCCATACAGAGGAGGCAAAGGTATAAAATCTGGCCCAAGTCGAACTAATGACTTAGTTAGAGAAACGTAATGGATGACATTTGTTCCTTTCTCTTTGGGGTGACAAAGAGAACGTACGTGAAATATAGAGGTTTAGGTAAATATGTGCCATTTTATGTTGCACAGAACGTAATTCTCACATGACCCTATAATGATTGGCTGACAACCTGATCGAGTTACATTCATATAAACAGAACGTTACACAGACGCAAAGCGACACAAGATTCTTCTCATATAAGTTCATAGCCTCATTATTCAGTCAACAAACTATTTTCCTGACTTTCCACTATGCAACATTTCTGTGTGTATTCCAACAAAAAAGAACGATTATAGTTTCGATTCTTCATAGAACTTTCCAGTATTTTCCACTTGTTGGAATCGCTGATCAGACAAGTAGTTTGTGGGTGACACGTCTGGAGAGGGTGACACGCCTAGAGAGGGTGACACGCCTAGAGAGGGTGACATGTCTGGAGAGGGTGATACGTCTGGAAAATATACTGCATGTAAAAGAACTTCCCATGAACAACTATATCTGCACGAAATGAATATGTAAAGTAAGTGTAGCCCTTACGATGGCCATAACTTCAGTTGGGCTTCACATGTCACATTACCATTTACTCGGTCCGTTTGCAATTTGTGAATTAGACTTAGAGGCGACAAGAACCCAAAGTGGTGCCACTCCAACCCGAACTGTTTCTCCTGTTCTAGGGGATGGGTTCATGCCTTTCCCTACGACATTCACAGTCCATTCTTCGAGCCGTTACCTGATCGGCCGCCCTACACCATTTGTAGGATTATAGATTAGAAATACATTCTCATCTTATTTGTTTACTTATTTTATGATGCAATCTGCTCCGTTCTTACGCTAATAGATTCAAATAATCCTTATTAAGCCTCTTTATCATTCGGCTTAGCTTTAAGACACCATCATAAAATGATAATAAAACCCTGACACCTACATTCATAAATCAAATTATCCCATGACTTAGTTGATCGTCAGGGTACTATGTTGGATCCTTCATATCATTTCTTAGGGCGATCCCATCTCTCCAAATAACACGCGACAGGTTTTATTGGGTCACATCGTACCAATAGCTGGGAGAGGTGTATTCATGGCTTTCCACAGGGCATTCAAATCATCCCATGACATTGGAGATCGTTGCTATACCATGCTCGCTCCTTCATGACATTTCTTGGGACTGTTAAGTTTACTTGTTCCAATCTGAATTTACCTGCGAAGGTTGCAATGGGTTACATGGTACCAGCGACAGGGATTACTGACCTACTACATCGAGAGAGATGGATTCAAGTTATCCTATGACTTACTCTCAAGGCTTGGGGGCAATAAGGGTTACTTCTCCGTGCCTTCTCGAAGTAACGTGTGACAGCTTGTACTAGATTGCATGGTACCAGTTCCTTTGCTGCACCGTATTTGCAATACAAAGACAGGAATTGTCAAGCAACAAAAGCATCAATCAACTTCTTGATCCAGAAAAAAACGGTATTTTCTCTTTGAATGAGTCATCCATTAATTGTTGCTCGCAGCCAGACCAGTTAGAGGGTTCGGGTGGGGAGCAGGGGAAAAAAGGCCTTTTGCTTGCGTTATTGAGCGTAGTATAAGGATCGGTCCTAGGAGTATTAATGGGATCCCCACGGGAGACTCTCTGCATGATCCCCTCTCTGCTGCTCATAGTACTTGGTACATACAATAGGTCACCCATCTAGGTACTGTTCAGGCTCGGTGTTGCTCAACTTTGATGATCGTACGACAACCGGTATATTCTATGCAGATTGGTCGTACAAACGCCATTCAAATGACTTGACAGATTTAACATTGATTCTTTCAGCAAACTTCATATGTTTCCCACATGGCTTCTTCTTCCCTCAAAGGTTTTTCCAATTCAATAGTTTTGACCATTAAAGTCTTCCAGAACGTTCTTTCGAAATTTTTTTTCAAATCTTTGTAAATGGAGGTGCAGATTGGTGAGACAGGTAACAGCATAGAGTAGACTCGTTTGTGTTCACTTCGTGCTAATGACTTTGGAAAAAATATGAATCAATCTCTCCTCTCAGCTATGGATAAAATAGTACAGGATGAAGTGAGTGACGCCAGTTCGGGTGTTTATCGCCTCTAAATCGAATTCACACGTCGTAAACTGGCCAAGTAGGTAGCAATGTGATAAGTGAGGCCCAAGGCGAAGCTCAAGCCGACAGAAACTAACTAAACTTTGCAAACTCTCCCTAACAAGTGCTTGCACCTACTGCAACATTATCATAACATTTAATGGTCCATTACCTTGCTTCTGATGCACTTTTTACAGATTAAGCATAAAAATGAACAGTGTCACATGTTTGTTTGATATTCAGCCATGGCAATCTCTTTTTATTAGTTTATTTATTGTCAGATGGATCCGAAACATGTTAGTATGCTAAGTAATCCCCAAGCCTCTTGACCATTTGGCTTCTTTTAGAGGGTGTTATAAAAAAAATAGTGGAGCCCTGGTGCCTACATTAAAAAATCAAATTATTCGATCACCCAGTAGATCATCATATTACTATGCTAGATCCTTCAAGACATTTCTTGGGGCAGTCCCCATTTCCTCTCCAAGTAACATGCGACAGGTTGTACTGGATTACATGGTACCACCAGCAAGGGATAATGCATGATCTGACCCATTCAAAGAGGTTGCTTTCTACATTATATTCTTCTGTAAAATACATTCCATTTAGCTCGATAAAAATGTCGGGATAAATCCTTAAGCAAAGGCCAGCAGATAGATTAGAGGAGATATGTCTCAATCGTGCGAGCGAATGTGCTATGTGCTCAGTGGTTATTTACTAAGCATAGCTTGGTCTGGCACAAGGCCTCAATAGTTGGGAACCGAAAGGATCAAAATTCACAACATTATCAAATTGGTCTGTGAGATGAGTTTACCAACCATTGCGCTATGGTGAGCGACTAATGACGACTGGCTTTAAATATGAAAGATAACATCGAAATGTTAATTGCAATTAACGTGTATTTATCATGTCAGTTTTTTGCTACTATTTAGCTTCATCTTAATTGTTGTTGCCTTTTATGTTAGATAACAGTATGAAAAATGAACTCTGCAAGCCGAACTCAAACTCCAGTTGAGTTGGGAAAGACATAAATCTATATCCCACCAGTATTAAGTGAGTGATGCCACATCGGGTGCTTGTCGCTCCTAAGTCTGATTCATACCTCGCAAACGGGGCTTAGTAAGTGTGTTACCCTTATAGACAATCTTAAGAGGAACAAATAAGAAGAAAAATTAAGAGTTTCCTCATATGTACGCCCAAAAATGTGATGTTGAGTAGCGTAACAATTACCAGAACGGGAAACAGGCAGCTCCTATCGAATTTGAGTTCTCACCGAAGCTGTTCAGTTTGCACTAATGTCCTTGGGAAAAGTGTGAATCGACTTTTCTTCCCAGCTATGGGTATGTGGCAGGACAGTTGGAGCCCTTCAGCCTTTTTAAGAGAGTTCAGAGACTCTTACTCAGGAAAAAACTACTGTCTGGTAGTTACCATAGCTGGTCCCAAGCCTGGATAAAGGCTAGTTTCAAACCGAAATGAAGGAGGAGAGTTAAGCGTGGGGCTTGCAGCACCATCCCATTAAAAAACTATTTGCTATTGAAACCGGAGCTGAGTTGTTACGGCCCTGTGCTCCAGAAGAAATCTACAGGAATAAACATAAACAAAGATCAAAACATTTTTACGTAAAATTTAACAAAAAAAATGGTCGGTCGCTTTCAAAATACGTCGCTTCAGAATACGTCGCTTCTAACAGGAATAGATACACAAACACATATGCAGACAGGAAAGAACATTTATACAACAGATAAAGGTTAGAAATTAACATCCTTGGATGTTCCTGCGAGGGTTTATTCATTTACTTATTCCTTAATCATCATACCATCATATTAACAGTATCAGCCATCATCCCCTCTCCCTTTTTACGCTTTTATTGAAATACCTATTTTTACTTACTCTTTTATCTCTTTGTATCGCTCTTTCACATTTATTGTATCAATAGCAGCCATCTTCTGAGCCTCTTGTTGTACACTTATGATAATCATCATCGAAGCAACAAGTCATGAACTGGTTTTGAATTAATATTTGTTGATCTACCCTGCTATCATCATCAGTTTCTAAACATCCGTTGTTGGACATAGACCTTATCCAGGATTCGCCACAATTCTCTATCGTAGGCGTCACGGAGCCAGTACTTTCTGAATGTGTCTAGCTCGTCCCTCCATCCAATACTCTGCCAGCGTCGATTGTGCATTAGGTCTCTGGGGATCCATGTCGTGAGTCGTGACGTCCATCGGTTGTCTTTCATTCTTGCAACATGGCCAGCCCATTAACATTTGAGTTTTTAAATGGATTCTGTGATGCCCCTGATTACTGCTTTCTCCCGGATTTATTGTGCTGTTTTGTAGTCTCTCCATGTGGGATTGAGCATAATTCTTTCATATGCACGTTGCATGGTTATCAATTTGTGGGTCTGTCTCTTGGTTATGTTCCATGTTTCAACGCCATAAGTGACTATTGGAAGGATGCATTAGTTGTATACCCTTCTTTTGGGGATTAATGGGATCTTCTTGTTTTTAATAATTAGCTGTATTAGTGCGGTGAAGCACCACGGTTCTCACCGAAGTTAAGCAACGTCGAGTCAGTCCCCTGCCTAGATGGGCGGCCGTCTAGGAACGCTATGTGCCGTGTGCAAGGTCGTACCAAAGGTTTTTAAAATGGCAACAATATCTCTCTGCTAAGTAGGATTGTCGAACCAGGGATTGGAGTCGTGCTCATCCCTATTAGAAAGTATTGTAGCGAAAAGAAAAAGGGCTCTGTCAGGTCGCCTCCGACTACTGTCGACCAGACAACCAATTAGCTTCACCTTATCTCTTGAGTATTTGATTGAAGAGACAGATAAAAGATACTTGGAAAATAGAGCATAAATGTGAGGAAGGTTACACATCCATCGGACAACAAGAAAACAAACGCAACGAGAATGATCTCTTGCTAATCTTACATAAAATGTTGACTCGAAGCCAGAAAACCTTTTTATTCATAAAAGAAGGTTCGAATTAACGGTACAGAGAATAGAATCGATGGGCTGAGTTCAAGCTTCAACTGAGAGAGTCTATGTTCACTTTGCACGAATGCCCACGGGAAAGGCATGGATGCATCTCTCCTCCTCCAACTATGGTTAAATAGCGGGGGCAGCCTAGGCACTCTCGTTTTGGTTCACAACTTTGATTCCAAAACCCTCATGAAGAGGGATCAGCTCTTGACATAAATATGATAAAATTATCTCTAGTGTCTCAACTATTCAGCACTAGGATACAGAATAGAATAATATTCATAGAAAACAGAAAATGCACATAAATGTCACAGGCGTAGCTGAGAGGAGATGGGTATTTGAAAACACGCCCTGGACCTCAGGTCATTTTCTTGGGTCAATTGAGCGGGTAGATTTAAAAACATTTTCATTCAATAGGAAGAAAAAAAGAAAAAAGGAAAATAGAAAGAAAGAAAGAAAGAAAGAAAGAAAGAAAGAAATTAGCTTCCGTCAATGTACAGAGGTTCTCCTTTATCCCCAGTTTCAATTACCGTCGTTGAATTCTAGAAATAAACAATTCCTAAGTTTTACGTAAACATCGTCTCAAAGTGAAAGAGTTTTGTGATTCCGCTGACAGTTCTGATACGCCAAAGAGAAGCTGAATAGTGTTTCTTTTGACCGAAAAGTTGAAAGTTCTCGACTTAGTATGGAAAAAAAAAATCGCGTGCCAAGTTTACAAAAAGTTTCAGAACCAATGATGCATATGAAAAAAAACATCGTATATATCGGGTTCGGTACTATTCGCGGTTTTAGGCATATGTTGTGGATCTTGGATACCGCGGATAGGGGGATTACTGTACGAGAGAATTCCTGATGTATTAACAATTTCCATAGTCACACACACGTATGCACACTGATACTCATACCGAAGACAGATCTGGGATTTTGTGTACGGGGAGGGGTCCGATTTTTTTACACTGTCCGTCTAATTAGACTATGTATTGGAGGTTAAGGTACAATTAATTAGGAATATTTGGGTTTTTCATTTACAAAATATATTTAGCTAGGTATTTGAGAGAAATATAATTGTGCTTTGTTCGAGCTGGGTGCGGGTTGTCAGGACTCCCTGGAACCCCCTTTGAATCACACCCGAACAAACACACACACACACACACACACACACACACACACACACACACACACACACACACACACACACATACATACATACACTCATCTATGCACCCAGAGATACTATTAGAGAAAATACCAATGAAAGATGCGAAAAAAAAGGTATCAAACGTGCTACTGACCATCTTTGTCGTAATGATTCCAAACATCCATAAACTGAGAAGCCTTTATCTTTTTGAAATCCCCGGTTGACAAGTCTCTGTATTGTCTCAAATAATTAGCACATTTATCAATGCTTTTGTTACAACTGTTGCCTATCGTACTGGACGCATTGTCCGCCATTATGACTCCGTTTTAACACGTTCCTTTTCCCTTATGGATCGTCTGCTTTTTCAAGAACGTGTATTGTTACCTGTAGAATTTCGGAAACTTTTTCTGGTGATATTATTTATTTATTTTGTTTTCTTTGATTTCTTCTCCAATGTGAAACAGTCTTTAACGCTTGGATTTGCTTTTTTCCCCTTTCTTTTTTGTTCTTTTTAGGGGAGAGGCCCCTTAGGTCGTTAGTTGTCTACTCCCTTTTTTGTTATCCGATTATTGTACAGATCACCAACGACTAGATCAACGTGTTGGCTAGAAATGACTCTCTTTCTCCTGCCAAATGGATCGGGTTGGTTGTTGTTGTTAAGCAGCCAATGATCGTGGGGTGGGATGTAGGCCTGTTCCACTCTCTCCAGTGCTTTACCTAGTTGAGAAGGTGGGCAAGGTAGGTCGATAGGTAATGGCTGTAGCAACAACCGGTGGCTGCAAACGAGGTGAGAAAGAGAGGGTGGGTCGGGCAAGGGCTTAAATGGTATCGATTTGTTAGTCGGAATTCTATATCCTCTTAGCTGTGTGAGTGTGCTTGCTGATATGATTGTATCTACTTGACTGTATACGTGTGCTACACATGATCAGTGGTATAGTGCTAAAAAAGAAGAGAGGGAACGCTGGGCTGCCTATTTTCAACAGGGTCCCTTTAACTAAATAATTTCAGAGATGTTTTGTGGTCATATGGGATGCATTCATCCATAGGCTAATTTTTTTTATGGGTTGATCAAATGGAGAATTTTATTTGTGAGGAAACGCTGTGCTAAAAATAAGAGAACGCTGTTCTCACGCGTACCCATAGCACTACACTGCATATGGTGGAAAGAGAGTTTGATGGAGATTGATTTTATTGTTTACGCGTGTGTATCTAATGTTTATCTGATATAGAAGAAACTGCTCATTGTGATCATCTTGATTAAAGTATTTAGGGTCGACTGCTTTTGATAACAATAACAAAGCAGACAAATTTATAGCTTAGCGCCAAATAAAAGATGGCGGGATTATTTACGTATCTTTACGCTCTTCTACCTGGGATCAGATTATCTCTTCACTCTATCAAGGATGTTGCTCTCCGGTTCTTTGCTTAGAATCAGAGTGTGATGTCTTTGGGCACATTGCGAAGTATTTCACAATATATCTGTTACAAATATTGTTACAAATACATCCGTAGATTAAAGAAAACCTACATAATGCACGGTAAGATTTGGTGCATCGATAGACTATATTTCAAGTATGACAAAAATCAACAAGTAATTCCAACTGCTTCTTTTTGTGCCTTGCACACTTCAAACAATCGGGCCATTTATTGCTTGCTATTTATCAATTGCAGTACACACGATTTTCTTTGGAAAATTGGAAGCTGCTCTCGCCAGAGAAATTAATCCTAATTAAGGTGTCTTTTGCCACAAGCCATCTTTTTCAGCACTGGCCACAATTTGTAAGCCAGGGTGTTGAGATTGGGACCTTCTTGGACGATGAAATCAGGAATATGTCGAGTTGAGTCACTCTTCGTTTATGAGCTGGAGCAGAATCCTATTGGAACATCCAATTTTCTCTATGGAACATTTTCTCATTAAGAGGTTTGACCCTCGAGAATATCACTAAGGTACACATGAGCAGTTGTTTTGATTCCATTACCCCCAAAATGAAGTTAATACCTTCCGTTATTCACTCCACACCAGAACACGACTGAATAGGAATGGTGGCCCTGCTGCACTTTATGAATGACCTCAGAAGCTTCCTTGGATCTATGAACATCGACTATCATTTTGATAATTGAATCACCCTTCAACTTAGAAAATCTTCTCATCAATGAAAAAAGATTCTTCTGTGACCATTGCCTGCATACCGCTAAATCAAGTATTTTGATCTCTGATTTTCATCAGAGCTGGAGTTAGCATGTGTCCAGTTCTACAATGATAGGCATATAATCTGAGATCACTTTTGATCAGTCGGGACATTGATCTGGGTGAAATATATCTTTGGCTACAATTTTCTACTTTCTCGAAGGATTTCTCCTGATTCTGTTTGCAACAGCTTTAATGGCACTGGGGGTCCTTACTGTGCGAGGAAAGTAATTTTTTTTCCAATGGTTCATTACGGATTGTACATTCTGTTTCACTCTTGATATTTTCAAATGAAAATTTTCAAATGAAAGTTCATTTGAAAATCTTTTCAAGTAAAACTGAATGTGCAATCCGTGATGAAACATTGAAAAAATCTTCACCCATTTTATAACCACTCTATTTGTGAACATGAAAACGCAATAAAGTTTATGTCAGTATTACAGGGTGACTGGTCAAAATATACGCTGATGCGGTTGAGGACACTATGGACTGACTATCAGTCTGTCTTTCAGGTTATCTACTTAATGTATCTTGGTATATCTATCTGTATAGCTTCAACAAAGCTCTAGAGTTGAAACTATAAGTCACTTGATGTCTCTCGGTATATCTATCTGTATCGCTTCACCTAAGTTCTCGTCGTGTGAGTCTGGACTAATCGTGGTGATAAGGAACGTGGAATTCTTTGCAGTGTCCCGGCAGCTTCTGTTCTTCCTCTCTTCTGTTACTCAAAAATAGCTGGCTGATATGATGGGTGCCTTCTTTTTGTATGTGGAGCCGATGGCTGAAAGGTTTATGATTCATTTCCCCCTCTCAGCTGGTAAATATTGAAATCATGCAAACCTAACCAATCTTCATTCCACCCTCTCCAAATTTGGGAATTTTGGAAATATGCATAGGCGATAGGCGATTGGCGGGGCCAGATCCCCTAGCAACCAATTTACCTGCCTGGAAACTAGGACTATTTCCCTAATTCAGGGATTTTTAAACCTCTCGAACAAAGGCGATTAATCAGTCATCTTTGTTTTGTCCAAGTCTGGTTCCTCTCGAAACCCCCGTGGGATAACCGTTCTGATTTGTAGGTACACTCAACCTCGCAAGGTTATCTTATTTCCACTTTCAGATTTTTCTAATTACCCCCTTCATTTCCATAGTGTCATTTTTTTTATTAACCTTTCATTTCCATTGTGCCACATGTCGATGGTATCGAAACTCTTTTGTTTAAGATTTACTTAATATATGCACACACTACAATATGGAAAAGGAAAAATACTTGAGATGATCAATCCCAATATATCTTAATTTTTTCAATAAAGCGTGTAATTACGTATGGTTTGCCCGTCGAGGGTATCTTCAGACCTTTGAAAGCAGAAGTTGTTCTGAGAGAAATTGTGAAAATTACAGAAATACTCAGATGGATGGAAAAATTGTTGGGTATCTGTGGAGGCAAATGTTTTTTTTTTTACTTTTTTAGAAGGAAAATGATTTCTCTGATATGTGCAATTGCGTCCTTTTCTTTCTCAAACAACATTGTCTACTAAAAGAAAGTTCTATTTAGGATGTAGCTATAATGCCAAATGGAAACCAACAGTTCTTCAAATGGAGGGAAACCCACACTGTAACGGGTCAAAAGTGAAGTAGACTTTCCTGAAGAAAAATTGAAGAGAAAAATCGTCCTTAAACGTTTTAGAGGGAGTCTATTTGATATGTAACTATTATGCAAAAAACTGGACACCCAAACACATTCACACACACGCACGCACACACACACACACACACACACACACACACACACACACACACACACATATATATATATATATATATATATATATATATATATATATATACATACAAGCTGATCACATATATGTGGATATATTGAACGGAAAATAGGGGTCCAGTTTTATGTTATAGTTACATAGAGCTCCCCACTAAAACATTTAAAAGTTTTTTTTTCAATCTCAAAACATTAATCTAATTTTGATCTAGTAAAAAATCTCCTTTACTTTTGACCCCTTAAAAGGAATGTCCCTTCACTTTCAACACCTTAAAGAATTATATATTAACAAATAGAATAAGGAGATATGTATATCAGACGGGAAGTTTGAATTTAGTTTCATAGTTGCATTTTAAGACCCCCTCTAAAACATAATTCTATATTATGATAAATGAAGTTGCCATCTCTACCACGTAATATATTTCAAGGGTGAAACGGAAAGAGACTAAATTTTTTCAGATATATCAAAATAGTTTACCTTCACTTGACTCCCTATTGATCGGAAAAGTTTCCCTTCACTTCAGAACCCTCAAAGGTGAAAATGTTTATCATCACTTCACACTCCTTAAAGAATTATTTATAAACATATGAAGTGAGAAGATATGTATATGGGTAGAGAATATGTTCAACTTTGGCATTATGGTTACATTGTAAATATAACGGCCATCTAAAACCCTTTTCTGTAAACTTTTTGTTTCAAACCCTCCCCCCGATTCACTGAGAAGGCATGCCAAATTTGGTTGGTCTGCAGTTATCCTCTGACCTCTGAAGTTATTTGAGGCTACCATCAGTAATTTCAGGTCAATTCAAGCCAATTTTCTGAGTTGTGAGCCATAATATTTCACCAAGGATGCTGAAATCAGGATATGGGTACATCTCCCATCGAAGATGACTAGCTAAGCCAGGTTGACAAGAGGTCAATTTCGGTCATTTTTATTCAATTTTCTTAATTTTGGGTAATAGTTTCGCACCTATGTAATTGTAACTGGACATGGGGCTAAACCTTTTCTTGGCAAAGGTCAAAGATAATGACTTCAGAAGTCATATTTTGGTCAATTCTTCTCAAGTTGTTCATCAAAATTCTGCACCTGTGAAGGAGAAATTAGGCATAGAGGTAATTTTTTCCACGACTTGATTTTGATATCGGGGTCATTTGAGGTCGCTATACGTCATTTCTGGTGACTTCTAGCGGAATGGATGCAGAAATTTATTATGGGGGTACATCTTCACACGTTGAAAGTTATAGGCAATGCGAAGTTGATGCTGAGGGTTACAGAGGTCACCTGGGGTCATTTCTGGAAATTGTACCAATGCACGGGGACAATCTCTCAAGATCACCGGCCTTTATCTGACTTCTCCGCGCTTTCCCATGGATGGCTTTATATTTGTTGGTCTAGGGTTGGATCCACAATCAACCTTTTCATGCTGGAACCCAATGAGAGAAACACTCAAGTGGTGCATCCAGAAGCCCTATCAACCTTAGCGACAACATCATTTGTTATTTTTGTGCATCGGAATATTTATTCCGCTGAAGTTACTCTTTCATGTGTCTATAATGTAAATAATCATGTAAGAAGAAATACATCATAGAACATATTCTTCTGTTTGATTATATTCTAAATCATCATTTCCCCGGGTAACGCCGAGTACTGCTGCTAGTTAATAGATACAATACTAAAAAGACGACGAATGTATCTTTATTTTATAGACTACTGAATATTTTTTATAAGTGCAAATTGACCCAAAGATGAACATAGGATCGGTGATCAATTCTGACATTTTCTAACCTAACTGAGACGGTTACACCCTACAGGCTGCAAATTAGTGTACAACGGCAATTTGACCTCTACATTGGTTCCGATCACTACTTTGAGAAGCTCTGTGTTAGAATTAACCAGATCACTTTTCAGTATTCATTACTTTTCTTCCCGGGTAATGTGGACATATATATATATATGAGAGAGAGAGAGAGAGAGAGAGAGAGAGAGAGAGAGAGAGAGAGGGGGAGAGATGCGTTGCCCTGGATTCCAAAATCAATTCGTCAGTCAAGTTTTGAGAAAGACCCATGATCATATATTTTCTGTTAGTCCTTTGTCAGCGTCCCACCATAAAAACCCATTTCATCTGTAAGACGCCATCACGTCAAACCGGTCGAAAACAGACGATACGCATTTACAAATATCGGTAATAAAGTTATTCGTTATTGTTTTTTAGGTCTGCCTTCTTCTTTCCCATTGACAATACATCACTCTTCATTTTTAACTCCATCTCTCCGTTAAGAATATTGCCTGGATTGTGCATGCAATGTGACGGTAACAGACATAGAACTGAAAGAGGATGAGTGCAATGAGAAATAGAGAATGGTATGACGATAGAATGAGAAATAGAAAATGAGAAAAGAGAGAAGGGTTACAGAATAGAAAAGACTAAAGTGAGATAGTCAGAAAGAAGAAAAAGAGAAAAAGAAAAAGAAAGAAAGAGAGGAGAGTCAGTGGAAGGGGGAGAAAGGACAGTTGAGATATGAAAGAAAACGATGTTGTTAAGGAAAGAGTAAAAGGAATGCACAAGTGTGTTTCATTAAAATATCGACAAGAAGTGTTATTTTTTTTTGGTTATTTCAACTTCTCCATCACCCTCCTCTCCTCATTCTTCTTCGTCTCCTTATCTTCCGTCGTCTTCTTCTTCGCCATCTTCTTCGCCTAATCCGTCTTCCACCCATTCAGACTCTCGTTCCATACTAAAAGCAATGATTTTATCTCCATTTCTGAAATGTGAAACCTATCCAAGAGACTGACCATCAAACTGAGAACCATGAAACGTGCACATGGAAGAATCATCCACCCCATTTTTTCTGACCTTTTCAGCATGGATCAAAGATTAGTATCTGTTCCCCGGCAGAGCCCGAGGCGCCGGTACTGACACTTGCCTGTCGAATGGGCCGGAGAGGGGGTGTGTCAAAGACCGAGTGCGCCGGTGTAATGCGTTAGTCAATGAGGTTTTACTGAGGCTACGCAATGCTACGCGCATAGGGGAGCCTTTGGACTCGTCCTTGGGCTCTCCTATTTTTACTCGGCCCAGCTGCGAGGGATCAGGGCTGCACGGCTCCATTGCACTTATAGGAGCAGGTCCCAAAGTGGATGCTTTCGTGACGGAGGTTGTTTTAGCTTCTACAGTCGCTTGGCAAGTCGCATCGACTGGAGCCATTTTTGGTAGGGTGTCTCCTATTTTCCCCACGTTAAGCCTCGACCTTGTGTCACATTTTTGCTCTGATGGGACAGTTAATAAATAGAGCCCCCATTTTTCTGGCCTTTTCAGCATGGATCAAAGTGTAGTATGTGGAATGGGTCGTAGAGTCAAAGACCGAGTGCGCCGGTGCAATGCGTTAGCCAACGAGGTTCTACTGAGGTTGCACATTGCTACATACACTGGGAACCTTTGGGTTCCCTTTCTATTACTCAGTCCAGCTGCAGGGAATATGGCACCCCAGGGCAGCACTGTTCCATTGCACTTAACGGAACAGGTAGGGGCAGTCCTGACGCTTTCGCGGTGGAGGTTGTTTAGCAAACCAAAGTCACGTCGGCTGGAGCTATTTTTCCAGGGGCCTCCTATTTTCCCCACGTAAAGCCCCGACCTTGTGTCACATTTTGCTCTGGTGGGATAGTAAATAAATAGCGCTCCCATTTTTTCTGACCTTTTTGGTTAGGATTAAGTGTAGTATCTGTTCCACAGCATAGCCCAAGGTACCGGTACTGACGCTTACCAGCCGAATGGACCGGAGATTGTGTGGTGAGTGAGGCCGAGTGCGCTTGGACTCGTCATTAGATCTTCACATTATTACTATGCCCCGTTGACACCTCAACAGCAGCCACCAACCGTCCCAGCTGCCAGCCCGAAAGACGACCCAAACACCTCTGTAGGGTGTACAAATCTATCAGATATCTGGTTCTCAAGTGACATTAGAAAAAAAGGAATTTAAAAATTGTTTTCAAAAACTAATAACATCAAAATAACTCCAACGTATTACAAAGTATAAAGTATGTTAATTTCAGTGAAAAAAAAAACAACAAAAAACAAACACATTTACATTGATGACCAATTCAAAGACACCAATTCACAATATGTACCAGTTAAAGAATTCCTAATGATTTGACATTTTGCGTTAGACGTGAAAACAAATAAAATTACATGAACTTTTATCAATTTTTCTACAATCAGAAGTTGACATTTTATGAGGTAAACTCATTAACGAGCAAAACTGATTTGTACATTCAAATAAATATGTCAAAAAGGAAAAAAAAATTCAATTTCAATGCCTCCAAGTGTGTTTAAATGATAGTTGAAAAGGGGAAAAGAATTGTTCATCTGTTTTGCATATTCAACTATTTATCGTTTATTTGAATAAAGGGAAATATTTAGAATTACATCTCTTCCTATTAGTTTTTACAATGTAATGGAAATGAAGGTTTGTTCATGATCAGGGAGGATGATTATTACCTCCATGTACGGGAATTAAAAAAATGAAGCTCATTTCGGTCTTCCCTTTTTTTGAATTGTCTTCATTATGAATATTCATATATATATATATATATATATATATATATATATATATATATATATATATAGATAGATAGATAGATAGATAGATAGATAGATAGATATAGATATAGATATATATTGTGTCATCCACAGATAGCTGAATTTAAGCGATATATTTATTTAGCTTATATTCCTCATGTCTGGCATTGAACATTTCTCAAATAGTGTTTTTGTTTTATAAAATTGAAGAAATTTACAAGAGATATAATGTCTTGATGAAATTTTTCAATTTGTAGTTTTCTGGATGAGTTGTTGGTAATATAGGTGAATATTTTGCAGTCCACCATTCACTGGCCTTACATCATAAACACCATTTGTCACTCTACAGATTACACTGCTAGTGTGGGTTGTTGGCATCATATTTTCCACTCAATATCATAAGACTGGACAAGAAGACAACAATTTAGCGATGAGCAATCTTGTTCTAACACAGAGTATGGCATCTCGTTTGTAATAGATTTTGAGATGTTCTTTAGGGTTTATTTTGAAAAGTCTGATAATTTGAAATGACTGCAAATTTTTCATCTTGGCAGGTTCGTTTTCTTCAAGGGTTTTTTTACTATTCTGTGCATAATTTTTTTCCCTTGAGCAGCTATGCCTGCTCACCCCCGCCCCCCGAGTAGAGCAGCTTTGTATATGGAATATATTTGTGTGCTTTCTTGAATGTTGAATTCTAAGCAGTATGGACACTTTCACGTGATAATATCCATGTAACTCTTGAATGTTTCAAGTATTCTATTTTTTTTTATTATCTAAAAATATAAAAAGGATATTAGCTTTGGTCATTTTCGCAAAAGTTTGACTGCAATCAATATCTAAGAGATACAGATATGCACTTTGGATCAAGTTAATGAGTGACATTTTCTTAATAACCTTAATAAGTAATACTTTGAAAAAAAATACCATTTACAAAAACAAAAAAATCCAAATAAACAAAAAAACCTGCTACTGCCATTAATTATAATGATTTCTCTTGAGCCTCCTGCCAAATGAAATAAATTTACAGTAATATTAGAAGAAATGTACACGTGAAAAGTGCAGGACTAAACTACATAACATACATTTGAAGGAACAAGAAGTGACGTGATGTAACATGAAGAGACGAGACGTGATGTAACGTGAAGTGACGTAATGTGACGTGATATAACGTCACTTCACTTAATGTTCCATTACGTCATTTCACGTTCCATCACATCACGTCACGTCACTTCACGTTACATCACATCATGTCACTTCACGCTGCATCACGTCATGTTACATTATTTCACGTCACATTACGTTACAACACGTCACGGCACGTCACTTCACGTCACGTTACATTACATTACTGTATTACATTACAGTGTGTGAGAACAATACGGAATCAGAGACTCAGGAGAGAGTATGGAGACAGTTTATGAATTAGTTGGTATGCTATAAATGTTTAGGAAGGGTTTCCATACATACATCATATAATGTCACATGACGTCAGGTTATATCACGTAACATCATGTTGCATCACATCACGTTGCGTTACATCATGTCACTTCACGTTCCATTACGTCACTTCACACTATGTCACGTCACGACACATTACATTACAGTGTGTGAGAACAATACGGAATCAGAGACTCAGGAGAGAGTATGATATGCTATACATGTTTCGGTGGTTTCCATCTTCCATACATACGTCACATAGTGTCACAACGTCATGTTACATTATGTCACATCACATTACATCACGTCACGTCACAACACATCACGCAACATCACGACACGTCACAATACGTCACAAGGCATTAAATTAGTATTACATTACAGTGTGTGAGAACAATAAGGAATGAGAGACTCAGGAGTGAATGTATATGGAGTATATGAAATAGTTGGTATGCTATACTTGTTTTAATCTTCGATACATGCGTCACATAATGTCACATTATGTTACGTCACACAATGTCACGTTACATCACGTCACGTTACATCAAGTCACGTCACATCCCGTCAGGTCACCACGTTACATCACGTAACGTCACATCACGTTGCAACATGTCACGTCACGTTCGATCACGTCACGTTGCATCACGTCTCGTCACATTACGTCACATCACGTCACGACACAAGGCATTATATTACTGTATTACGTCGCAGTGTGTGAGAACAATAAAGAATGAGAGACTCAGGAGTCAGAGTGTATGGAGACTTAGTTTATGAATTAGTTGGTATGCAATACATGTTTCAGGGGGTCCATCTTCAATAGGGTGTGTTTGTGTATGTGTGTATCTTTCAGTGGTGAGAAGGTTTCCGTAGAAAATGAATTCAACATCAGATGTTTTGCCATGGAAGCAAAAATTGGAATCAAAGACAAGGATTCCTTAAAGGTCACCATGATGTGGGACTTTGTTCTGTCTGTGACGGGATATAATAGTAGCAGCAGTAGTAGGTCTTGGGGAGAGGTCAGGGTTGTAATGGTAGTGGTTAAGTATTAGAATGTGTGGGTAAGTTCGGGACGGTAGGGTAATCAGGTCAATGAACTTCATACATAGTATCCTACTGGTCATAGAAAATGATGGCTATGAGTTGTATAAATGAAATATCATGCAAAGGTTTTTATGGGCAGCGCTCTGTGTGGTGTTCCCAATATTTAATATCATGAAGGTAGGTAGGACTATGATGTTAGAGATCTGTGAGGTTAGGGTTGTCAAGTTTAGCGCTATACAACGTTTTTTCCAAAGAGATATATTTAAGATGGTTGCCAGCAATTCATAGCAAGGGAAAGGAAATTGAATGTCATAACAGCAATCACAGACATCGAACAAACCCGACAGAGTCAGCCCGACCAAGTCATAAGGGGACCACTTCTCCAGGACCACGGCTACTACGCAGCAAATTGCCGCCAAGTACTCTCTTGTTTCAAGGGGAATGAGATTCTCATGATCCCCGAAGAATGGTAGGCCATCTATCTGTGATCAATTTTGCTCATCTAATCAGACACACAGACCAGGAAACTGGTAAATCTGTTCAGTGAATCCGTCATTGAAGCTCTGAAAGGACAGGAGCTGATCCCCAAGCACCTTGTGCGAAAGAGCTTCCCAACATGAGGAGCACTTCTGGACACCAGCGCCGATTCTGTCCGGTTAGCAGGGATAGAGCTGAGAACCAAAAACCTCCGACTTCAAACCAAATACCGAGGTTATGAGGACCAAGGTATCAGTCTTCAGTGCCCCCCACCCCACATCACTGAACTAAGACTGCATCGGTGTCACTCCAACGACTGACAAAAAAGGGTGCCGAGTTGGAGATTACACCCTGTTGATCTCGGTGAACAAAGAGAACTTTAGAGATATTCCAGATATCATATCCTTCCAGGACAGCCAAGTGCTTCTGGTTGTCGAAGGTCGCAGATCGCACTGCTGGGCCAGCAAACAATTGGAGCACGTTGCAGCAATGTATCCAAAGACAGCGACCCCAAACCACATACCGACAAAAACGAAGCAGAGGCCTCCTACCCAACAGGCCCCCTCACGAACCCCGAAAGTCAACGAAGAAGGATGGAGCATTATTGTGAAGAGGGGAAACCATTGCAGCAAACTCCCAAAGAGACCAGCTCCTACTCTGCACACGACCCCAGCCCGAAGTCCAGCAACCCAGTTCCGAAGACCAGCTGCCCCGAGACCAACCGGTCCGAACCCAAGAACTTCCCAAACCCAGAGACCAGCTTTACAAGCTGCCTCAAGGAGACATTCCATCAGACCGAGCAAGGAGGTCTGCAAAGTAGACGAGAAGATCCTCGAAAAGACCCTTCCAAACTACCAGAGGACCTCTTTGAAAGCCCTCTACCGCCTTAAAACGGTAGAGAACAAAGATGTGGAGGACCCGAGGAATTTCTGGGACACGCTTTGGGTCATCACTCTGATCAGGAAAGGCGGCTACAACTGAGTATGGGGCATGCTAGAGATAGACGTCAAAGCATTGTCCACGCTGACTTGGAGGGCAGACTGATCGTGGCCAATATCGTCCTTAGGTCTTCACATCATTATTCGGCCCAGCTGTAGGGAAGCAGTTAGCTTCGGGGCAGCGTTGTCCTATTGTATAAAGAGGGACAAGTTGGGCTCGTCCTGATGCTTTCACAACTTCGGTTGCAGGAACTAGAGCTATGGGGTGCCTTCAAAAGATGTAGAAAACCCTCCTCAATTTTCGTTTCCGGATCGTAGCCATAAATGCTTTTATGCAAAATCATTGATTCATATACATTCATAGCATCACTATTGAGTATTCTATCTGGTTTTATATAACATTTTGCCATCTTCCACCTAAACAGTTTTCGTACCTAAAAAAATGATTCTGGTTGTGATTTGAGGAAGTTCCAATATCTTGTACTTTTTAAAACCTAGATCAGATAAGGAGTGTTGTATATTGCGAAACAAGTGATGTAGGGGAACTTCCCTTCCAAGCCCCATTGTTGTTTACTGCATCGTACTTGCAACGAAAAGAGGGTTGTTGTCGTGCAGCAAAATCGGCAGTTGATTTCTCATCCCATAAAAAGTGTCTTTTACACGAGCCAATTCCTTACTGTAACGTTGCGAAGTCATAGTTTGTCCGGATTCGAGCAATTCATAATAAAGAACTCCTTTTGAATCCTACCAAACACAGATTCCAACATCTTGAAGGGTATCTTGGATCTATATAAGATTTATTTAGTTTTAGGTTCTTGAGTGGCAAGATACTTATCTACCCCATAAGATTTTACGATTAGGTAGTAATAAACAATATTGGATAATTTTAAAGAGAAAGAAAAAGTAGCTGAGAATGAATTGAGAGAAATATGAATTTTTCCTTTTCTGATAATATTTATGGGCACCTGAGAACTATCCCTAACAAATTGCTATGGGCTAGTAAAATTGGGATAAAAATTAATTGGAAAAATTAATTAAGGAGGATAAATGAAATGAGGGTCCAAATGAGATGCGATCCCCAAAATAACCAGATACTGACCGGTTTTGATAGCTGATGGATGGGCTCCCAGTTACTTTGGACCGATCTTGGACTGAGATAATCTGACATTCAATACTGACGCCTAGTTATCTTCTTTTAATACCATTCGACCAAATGATACGCTAGGCAAGGAGGATTAGACGGTGTTCGGGTCAAGGAAAAGATAAAAGTCGCTATAATGCATAGTAACAGTTGAAATCCATGTAAAACAGAACTGATAATTGATTCAGCAGTTATTCACTCATTCCTAATATCGTCTTAAATATATCTTATTATTATTCTCCAAATGTATGTCCATCTGTATGTGACCACATAACTCAAGGACGGTTAAAGCTATCGCCACCAAATTTTCTTTCATTGGTTTTCGAAAATTCTGAAGGAGAATAGATAAATAAAATAAGTCTGTATTCGCATCAACTTCGATAATGTTCTTATTTCGATGTGATCCCTGAATAGCTGAAACGGTGTATTGTAGCCATGGCTATTGAATTAAGGTATCCCAAAAATGCGTTAACATAGAGAATTTCAAAAACTCTGGATGATTTGCAACTGAATAATGATACTGTGCGGTCTCCGTTTGAGATCACTACGATAATAATGATATCCGTCTATCTATCTATCCTTCAAGTTGCCGAAACGGAGGATTGTAGCCAGAGATTATGAATTAACTCCTAAAAACAGTTTTAATGAAAGGTCCCATTCAGGCTTCAGAATTAGCTGCTCTTGCCTTAAGGGCAGGATTTTCAGCTAGTATTATCTAATGCAATAAAGGATACTTTTTGCTGGTACCAAAAAAACAAAAAACAAAAAAAAAACAAAGATGCTTCCACCAAAAGCCAAATGGTTCTATTCAGCTTTATACCATTTCAACAGCTTCATATTTTGTAGTTATATTAAGGAAGCTTAGAATATGAACAACGACCAAGAATAAAAGTTTGACATTAGATTTAAATGAATTATGCCAAACCCACCTGGTCGCATGGGCCAGTTGACATTTTCAACGGTATCTGCTCAGAGTTTATTGATTCCTTAATATTTGCGTAAACAGCAGTGTTCGTAAACTCAAAAGATTCTGACAATTTTTTCTTGGTCTGTAAATGTTAATTCAATCAGGATTGTTGCTTCCAAGAAATTGAGAAAATATTTCTATTAATACAAACAAGCAAATATGGAACCCAATTTGAAATTTTATCCGTACATTATTTTAATATATCAATGTAATTACTGTGTGTGGAATATTTTCAATCAAGAATTTTCTCCACGTAAGAAGCATCATTTTTCCCATTCTCAAAAAATACTATATATTTATATTTTATTTGCCTCAGTAAATTGTTTTCTTTTTAAAAAAAGCTTTGGGTTAGAATGAACAAAAATATGAACATAAACAAAAAGTACCCCCTCCTACCATTCCTCTTTCATACACTCCTCCTCCTTTCCCCAATTCCTTACCACGTGATATCATTATGTAGGTTTCTCGGTCAGAAACTGTCACTAGTTCTTGCTAAAATAAAAAAAAAGCAGGGGATCAGACCGATAACACACTCTGATTCTAAGTCGAAAAGCGTGACGGCTGTTCATTTTAATCTGATCAGAGCATACGTTATAATAGTCCAACTGACAAATTCACCTCTTAACGTATATGTATTTATTATTATTAATGTATTAAATTGTATATGTTAGAGTGAATAGTGGCTTCCCTTTGACCTAGAATATTTATTAAGTGTTATCTCAGTAGCTTCCGTTAAACTCCGGATATCCGCTTGGTGAAAAATCAGTGAAATTTGGAAAAAAAGTTTTGATCCATTCATATGGACGATCAGAAAGAATCATAGTCTCACCTTGAAGAGATGCACCTCTATGCCAATTTCAGTTGTAACAAAACTTGGAATATACAGACATTCTAGTTATTCTTTATCATATACTCGTTTAGAGACCCCCTTCACCAAGTTACTTCCTTTGTATCGAATCTATACTATGATAAGTTGCATGTAAATAAATAAAGGGAATTATTCTATAATTGTAATCTTCCCTCGAAGGAGAAAAAAGCTCGCCTCACCTTCGGCACATAACAAGGAAAAAATGAACTTCTCTCACGTTTGACCCCCAAAAGAGAAAAAAATGTTTCCCTCTCTTTTGACTTGAACCTTTTTTAAAAGTTTGATCGTAAATATGAACCATTGTGGAAAAATATCAGAAGTGTGATCAGAATATGAGGACAGATAGGAAAGTAACTTTTAAAAATTATGATCAGAATAGATGTTCTCTTATGAAGTCACTACATTCTCTTCGATGTCACAGCCAGTGGACACAAAATAAGGGTCTAGTTCAGCGTTATTGTTCCATCATAAATCGAATCACCCTCTGAAAAATAAAGTATGAGTTGAAGATCACCCTGATTTTTTTCTTCCTATAAGAGAATCTTGAAGGTGTAGGATTAACAAAACTCTGCCTACAATGTGCCGTTTATTTCTATGTTACGGTAACACACACGCACACATACATAAATACATACATATATACAGACAGACAGACAGAAATCCTATTATAGATAGATAACAGCTTGGTATTTTGTAGTTATTCTTGGTAAGCTCAGAGCGTGAACAACGACCAAAAATAAATGCTTGACATTAGATTCAAGTGAATTAGACCAACCCTACCCCGTCCCTGGTTTAGTTGCTTGTACAGTGTTGACATTTTCACGTATATCTGGCCAGAGATTCATCAAATCCAAAGCTGGGAACGTTCGAAAGAGATGCAATCTTATGATTGATCAATAGAAAAGCTTAGCTGAGAAAATGTAGATTAAAAACAGCGATAAGCCACCCTTTGCACCCACCCCGGTTAGCCTTGAACTAAATACATTTTTTTATTTGACATTATTGTTCATCTATAAGTAACTGTCAACCAAAACTGTCACCAAAACAGTCAACACAGGTTTCTTCAGTTTCCAAGTTCTGGCTGACTGGCTATCTATGTATTATGCGCACAGGCAGCACCAATGGAGCTACAGTACTGAAAAATGAAATTTTTACCCTTATTATGTTTACAAAAAGTGTTTTTTTGTCTTTGGAAAATTCCCCCCTGAATAGGTTTTTAGCGTTCAATTCGCCATGTATGCTTATGCTAAATTGATCCTTGACTTTGGGTCCAGTAGCGTTCATGCTTGTTTTTATAAATTTATGTTTATTTAGTGATCACTACCCAACAAGAGGCGAGAGAAGTAACAATCATTGATCACCCTCTTTTCCAACTGACCACCTAATGCTGCCAAAAAACGTTGGTACCGTGACGATTTCAATTGAGTAACCGATCAGACCGATCTATCTGTTCGCATCTATCAAAGCCTATCTGTGGACACAGCCATGGCAAGACCGTCTTCACACTCAGTGTTTAAGCCTGGATAAAAGATAAGATTCCAGTACTGACTCTTAAATTGACAGGATCTTTACCCTGACAAATACAATTTGTACAAAGAAATTCATTTGTATATTGTCTCTTGTACTATGTAATCATAACATATAAACGTATGACGATATTTCAAAGATGAATTTTCAAAAATAAACAACTAACAGCTATGGATACATTTTTGTCCTTAACCATTAAGGTTTTTGGATCTTGAAAATGGTCAAACGAGTAGCCAAAAGTACTTGATCAACACAATGTATGGATATTTCTTGCATAAATGTACATTTGTGGAAAAATGAGAGAGGTTCAGTGAAAACAAGATGAAAAAAATACATTTCTTATCTGTGGCCTTTAATCATACATGTATGATTTAAGGATTGGTATTTTAGTACACATGTACATATCTATCAGTTACGATCCCCCGAATTCCTGGGTAGTACTTCGTCTCTCTCTCTCTCTGTTTATATATATATATATATATATATATATATATATATATATATATATATATAATGTGTGTGTGTGTGTGTGTGTGTGTTTGAGTGCAGAAAGCTTAAAGATTTAAGCACTAAAGATGTGAAATCATTTTTCAGATTTATGTTATTATTTCCAATATGTGACAATGTATTGTATGTAAGCTTTTCAAAGGGTTTTATGCTTTACATAGAAGTAGATATTGTGGTACTATGAGTAAAAAATGAGTAAATACGTGGTTTTAACTGTTTTTACGAAAAATAAATATTTTTCTCTACGTTGAAACCATGTCTTTTCTCTAAAGCAGAAGATATTCACACGTATGATCTCCCGTAGCAAAAATTGCCAACGATTTAAATCGCTAAAATGTGCAGGGTACTTTCGACGAAAAATAGCCAGTTTTTTAATGCATTAGATCTGCGAAACATCCATAAATGGATAAGTTTTTTTAAAAAAAGCATCAACAAGGAAAAAGCCTGGCTAGGGGTTCGTAATTTCCCCGGTTATGCCCAATATATACAGGGATTTTTTCCTCCAGACCTGGCCTTAAACTCATCTGGGTTGAAACCATCAGTCTTACTTAGATGCATGGATGACACGTTTATACTCTGACTCCACCATATAAATGTACGTATTTTTCGACCACGTGAACTCAATCAAGCCATCTATTCAGTTCACGATATAAAAAGAAAATAATACCTTTTCTGGATGTGCTAGTAACCAGCCCAGAAGGCAGATATAGTGCTGCAGTATACAATAAATCTATACATACAGGTCTATAACTGGATTTCAACTAAGACCGTCCTTCGTGTTGAGACCGGGTTAATTGGTTGTTTAAAAATGAGCAGTGCTTCTCAGTAGCTACCCTAAGACAGAAGAAGAGGAACTAGACAATATATGGTATACACCTAGGCGAAATAGCTACCCCTCCCACTGGGAGTAAAATGATAGGGGTAAAGCTAAAGATATCACAGAGGGTACCTCCTTTGTTCCAATAGTCTGCATTGCATATGTCAGAGAGAAGATACCTGGAGACTGTAGTCATCATAATATGCAGGTTACGTTTCTCCTTATATTCCCCGAAACTTGGTCACACGAGGCGAGTCTGACCAACAGTATTTATATCATTCCCAGTGAATGTGGAAAGAATTATAAAGGGAAAACTGACAGGCCTCACCAAGTCAGATGCGAGAAACATAAAAAGCCATAATCAAAGGCGAGATGAAACAAAAATCTGGAATGGCTGACCATATTTGGATAGGGAAAGGCAAACACTATCCTCAGTAGGAAGAAATTCGGATTATAAACAGGGAATGACGTTGGAAACTGAGAAAAATCCAAGAAGCAGCATCAGCATATCGAAAGAGTGTATGCCAGACAAGTGTTGAGTTCAACTCGATGTTTCCACTACTCAACTATGTCAAGGTATGGAAAGGTATGGAAATCCAGGTCTAACAAGGAAAGGAAAACACTCGAATCATACGTTATACGCTTTGCTACCATTGGAGAAAGGATTCTGTTTACACCATAACATTCGGATAAGTACACCTGAAGAAAGAAACGATAATATTAAACTAAACCCTTACTTTCCAACATTTTCATGGGAGTATGGCTCACGTGAATTATCCCCACTTCATTTTAGAGATTATCTTATTAATACAAATCAATTTACCAAAATGAGAATCTTCATTACTGTTCCGGCTTTCCTGAAGCTTTCTCTAAACTCGAGTGGAAAAAATCACGTCTGGAACTCGTTTTATCATGATAGATTATTACCATCATATAAATAATTGCAAAATAACTATTGTTCTCGTCTTTTTTTGACAGTAAGGATAAACTAGATTAATTAAAAACTGTGTTAAATAATTTCCTTGCTCATACGTTTTTACGGTAAGTGGCGCACAGTAAGTGTTGAGTAAGGTCTTGGTCATTGTTTACTACTATGCTAATATTGAAGACTAGTGGAACCATGAACCTTGATCTGGAATTAAAACTCTCCACGCTGACTGATACACCAAAGTATACAATGAGAGAAGAAAAGTTCGACCTGGCTGTGGAGACGTTATATTCTCATCTGTTGTTACATCAAGATTTTTTTTAACTTCTTAGATCTATAATAGATATTGAGTTATCATTTATAATTGGGGTCATCAGTTATAAGAAATATTGTTCTCATATTGTGTGGGAGTGAGTAGAAAATAAGTGTTGGTTAGATGTGGCGAGAAAATGTTGGTGAAGATCAAGGATTTTGCCTCCACGCGGTGTGGTGTCGGAACGTCAACAGTTTGTAGAAATGGTTCTCGATAGCTCCAGTAGTCCTCGTTGAAGATGGGCGCCTGCTGGGATTGTGGGTCTACGTGGACGTCAGTGGAAATGTTGAAGAAAGGGAGATGTATAGAGAACACGTTCGCCAAGTACAGATGTAGACGCAGATATTAAACAGAGTAAAAAGACACATACAAGAATTTAGATGTGAAAAATGAGAGATACATTTAAAGCACAAATAAAGAATGGAATGAAACACACGTTATGGAAACCTCAATACATTTGATCATATAAAGAAGAGAAGAGGCCTGTTAGTTTTAGGTTATTCCTATGCATAAAAATGAAATATAGGAAATAATAAGGATTTAAAGGACACGTGACATGAATCTAATGTTGCTTGGTTGAACTATCAAATGGAGCCTGATAAAACGTGTCTGTTATAATGAGTGGTATAGTTGACCAAGCTAGATTATAAAAAGGCGTTTAGTTCAGGATAGGTGCAAGAATGAACTAAAAGAGGCGAAATAGTGAGTGCAGCGTTTGCGTGGTCGCCAGAAAGTTGCAGTATTTGCATCTAGTAGCCATTAAGTCCTTGCGAATACTCACATCGCGGAAGATAAGTGACGAGATAATATATATATATATGTATATACTCATGGTCTAAGAATAGAAACAATGCCAGCCACGAGTTTAGAGAGACGGAAAGGTAGAAGTTAACTGACTCGAAATTCCTGGGTCAAATAAGCGATTGACCTCGTGCGTTCAGGGTTTTTACAGTGAGTTGTCGAAGGAAGTAACATCTTAGATATCTAGCTAAAAGAAAGGTTTCATATTTAATTCTTAACAAAAATATAGGGGTAGCCACAGATTATTTTTTAACTGATGATTGATCTCATTCCTAGCGACACAACCATACCTTTCCTCATGAAAAAGCGACATCATTATCAGCAGCTATTTAGCATATGTCGTCGGACATAGACCTTCCCTGAGATTCGCCAGACCTCTCTATCATGAGTGTCACAGTGTCAATATTTTTTGAATTTGTCTACTTCGTCACACCACTTATTTTTTGGTGGCTGAACTTTCACGTGATCTCTAGTGATCCACGTTGCGAGTCGTGATGTCCAACAGTTGTCTGACAATCTTGCAGCATGACCAGCCCATTGCCATTTGAGTTTTCCGTGACTCTTGTTTCTTCTTTAATATAATGTGATGTCTTGTGATATTGAGCATGGTTCTCCCCTTTGCACGTTGCATGGCTATCAGTTTGGGAGTCAACCTTTTGGTTAGATTCCATAGGTGACTATCGAAGGATGCATTGGTTGTATACACTTCTTTCTGGACTGATGGGATTTTCTTGTACTTGAAGGTTGACTTGGACAGAAAATTGATAAAATCTAAAAGTAAAGCAAACATTGAATCCGGGAGGAAATTACTGCAGCAATCGTGTTAATGAAGTGGAAGTGACTGAAATGCTATGAATCCATAAGGCTAGGAGAGGACCATGAAATATTGAGGAAAATCGAGTATCAGTGTATATGCCTGTCAAGTTGTGATCGCGTGTGACCAACTTGGGGGCCTTTCTCAGACACTGAAGAACACCCGACGGACCGACTATTCAAGAGACAAAACACACGGGGTTTAACCCGTGTGCGCTTCCTGAAGCAAGGAGACATGATCGTGACTGTTGAGTAGTGATGGCATTGCCATTTCATTCAAGGGGGATGGAGGTGTATACATGTTTTGAGCTAGTGGGGAGGACATGATTGTTAACTGAGCGTATGAGCGATGCTTCCAACATCGGTGAAATAAAATGGGCAACGTTCAGTACAGTGATTAGTCAGGTTGGGAAAGAATCAGTAAAGTTTGGATCGGCCAACGAAATGATACCATTTCCCAGAGAGAAAAACCGGCAAATGAGCGTTGAGGCAAATGAGCGAATGAACATGAGCGTTCAGGGCAATTATAAGAAGTCAGAAGTTACATTTTGGATATTTATCTAAAAGTTGGGTTTTGTACTTGATTTCAACTAAAAGTAAATGGGGCGCCAATATCTTATACATATATTTGTTTAAAAAAATTAAATGATGTATATGAGGTATAAAATACCATTCATAAAATAACATGTATTATGACACCACCCTAAAATAATAAAATAAGGTTATATATTAAAATCATAGCTTATGGAGAAGCGGTGCTTGATCAACACTATTGAGGAGCCGTCTTAATGTAAGTGTTTTGTTTTAAAATCTCTGGAACGGTTACAAGATGAACAAATGATGATCCCAACAAGAAAAATTCACTTAGTACCATATCAAATTGTGTAAAACATAAAACCCACTGAAAAAAAAAAATTACATTAACATTGGGAAATAACCGACCGAAATGACATTGCATATATATACATATCTCAAACAATGAATCTTAATTTTTTTTTTTTACATCCATATAAAACTATCTGTTTTACGTTTTGGATTGAGAAGATTAGTGACATTATTAGGGGGAGAAAACGATCAAGGTATCCGTTTTTGATGAAAGATTTTTTCCGTTTTCATTCCTCCAGAAGTTCTCAATCAAATTTTGTGGAAAACCAAGGTAAGTGTTTAGGCATGATTAAATTTTGGGTCGATCAAGGAATTCTTTCTTGAGATTTTTCTTTTTCTTCCTTACGTTTGTTTTCACTCATATGTTAGTACGATATCTCCAAACGTTTTTGATGAATGTCAATGAATATTTGAGGAAAGCTGGACCCAGGAATTCGTTTTTAATTTTGACAATAATGAGGGCTTTTTTCAAACATTTCTGTATCCGCTATCCTCACAATATCTCCAAAAGTTCTCAATGTGATTTTGTGGAAGGATAACGCACATAGGAGAATATAATTAAATTTGGGGACAAATTCAAGAATTTGTTTTTGATTGAAAGATATTCCCCCCCTCATGTGGTCACTCGTCTTTATTATCGCAAAAACAAACCCCCCCCCCCCAAAAAAAAACACATGCACATTTCCAGGGATGATGGAAGATGATTCTTCAGGTTCCAACGGTACCAAATTTATTTTATAGACATTTTTTCACTATTTTGACAAGACTATCTGGCATGATGCCTTCAAGCACTGGACTTGGTTAGAGGAGTCAGATTGCAGTTTTCTTGAGCAGTTTCTACATTTTCATTGAAATTCTTTGATGTCTTTCTCAATTTGACTCTTCCTCCCCTTGCACTGTTCCCCCCTTTTCGATTTCTTGCTTTTCTCCCATTTCTTGGCTTCCCAACCTTTTTTTTTTTTTTTTAAACCAAAAATTGCAAGCATGTTTCAATAATTTTACAATCTTATTGTAACATTGTCACACTGAAAAAGGCAGCAAATACCCTCACACAATTTTATCTGGATGACTTTGGATTGGTCTTTGTAGAAGAACTCATCTACTTTTAGAAGTACATTCAAATGATGATGTTACTGGGATGTATTGAGCTCTCACAAGAGATTGCCACTACAAGGTGTTTCCAAATATATACATTTGCTTTAGAATTTTTGTCCTGAATAATCAATAAGTGAATGTTCATCTTCAGCAGTGAAGAAACTTCATCAGTCACTCCTGCAAATTGAATCAGATGGGCTTAGATCTGTAGATTTACATGCTGTTGATACTTTTGGAAAGCCAAAACTAGGAAGTTTTTCAAAGTATAAATGTGAAAATGAAAAAGAAATGAATAAAAGAGCTGTAACTGATTCATATGATTTTATATTATACATGTAGTAGGAAGACATACAACGATATGTTTTTTGAAAATGAATAGAATAAAGTAATGTCCAGTCAACAAAGGGTGACGCAGTATCAGGGAGAGCCTTACTCAATCTAAGGCCGATTAGGGGTAGATAATCCATCAGAGTCCTTCAAGTGTCTAAACCAGAGCTTTCCAAACTTCTTGAATTGGTGGCACACTTTTTAAAAGTAACATCTCTTGCAGCACATTAACTTGAATTTCGTTATCCAAGCCTAATAAACTCTGGTCTAAATACTTATGCCAAAAATATCCCCAATAACTAAAATTTTTCCCTTTTTTCCTCACATGAATACAAAATATGAAATTGTATAATCAAAATCAACGCTTATAATGGAACAATGCTTAAAGAAAAAAGAAAAAAAAAAAAAAAAAAGGGGGTGAGGGATCTAATCTTCAAGTCACATGACTTTGTTAGCATAACAAATAATGGATACACAGGAAGTCCCAGAGTTGACAACATCTGACTAATACATTTATGAACTGACTGCAATAAAGCTTTGTGGGGAAGAAAAAAAAAACAAAAATACAAATGACAGTGTGTAATAATAAATGGAACACTACTTTACAATGGACATCAAAACATTGCGCATCTTTTGTGGTTTGTCAGAATGAGGGATAACTACACCGATCTTCATTTGAAGTTGGATCACAGTAGCTGTTAACATGTTTTGTTTGTTTATAACTTGGTTCATACTGTGCCCAAGTAACCATGCCTCTGAAGTGCAAAGATGATGCAAATGATGGTGAAAAGAAGAAGAATAATGATCAAACAGAGAAAGATCACTTAATATGCTTGTTCAATGTAAATAACACAAAGTGCAAGAAAATAAAGCTACTTTAACATCATAATATATTCTGTTAATAGCTACAATTGTGACTGCCAAGACACCCCTCTAGTTAAAAATAGAATGAGTCATCATCATGATGAAAAATAAGAGAGAAGAGAGCGAAAGAGAAGAAAGAAAGAGATTCCATCGTCATGGTGATTAAAAAAAAATCACAGATGCTACTAAGAAAGATAGAGAAAAAGAAGAAAGTGGAGGAAGAAAGTCAAACAGCAGAGAGAGAGAATGTAAAGAAGTGGAGAGAGAAGGACAGGAAAGTATATTTCATTTTTATTCTAATGAATCAACATATAAGTTTAATTACTTTGCAATATGAAAGGACAATAAACACAAATTCACCCCCCCCCCCAAAAAAAACAAAACAAAATTCAATCTAAATCAAAAACATGAACAAGAAATTCTTTTGGTGGGCTCGGTCTTTAAAACAATGTTTTAAATTTACAAAAAAAACAAAACAAAATAAAACAAACAAAACAATCCCTTTCAGATGATGTTTTAAATAAGTTAGGCTTCAACATAGAAAGAGTTGGTGAACAAGAAAGGTAGTTTAATAACAGGGTTGTAAGATAGAAAGAAGGGAAATGATTTGTGACAATGACAGGCCTTGATTTCACAAAACTGAACGCTCCAAGATAGAGACAGAAAGGTAATAGGATAGGAAGAGAGAAGAAAAGAACAGCAGTTTAATAAGATTGTCAGCTGCTTGTGTGAAACAAAATGATTTACAAAGTGAAAGTTAAGGTAGTTTAACAAAGGTTGAAGAGAGAGAGAGAGAGTACAAGTAGTTCATTACTAGTTCATGGAGGATAGAAAAAGAGAGGATCTATTTATTTTTCAGCCAATTGCCTCACATATAGACATTGAACTGAAAACCATTCAATAGGGCAGGTATTAGCTAGCATTATAATTATCATTTTTTCCTTAATAATTTCTATGCATAGAAAGGTGATACATATACTGAGACAAAGATATAACTAACTGACACTAGATACGCATCAAATGTAATTGTAACAACTCACATAAAAATCCAATTTAGAGACAGACCTAGGAATGGAACTCATTCTTAACTTGGGGACTTCCTGTACAAAGAAATTTGGAAAAAATAATGAAGCAATTTTGTTTCTTCAAAAGCAGTACATCTCAGCTTAGAATAAAAGTTATCAATTGAAATAAGAACCTTCAGAATTTATTCATTCTTGCCAACTATAAACAGGTCAATTTATTTCAGAAGCATAGAATTCTGGAGTCCTGGAATCAATGAATGCTTCAAGGTGTTTCAAGCTACCAATTGATTGCCTTGGTTGAAAAAGAGGTAATCAGTCAGAGAGAGGCCATGTGAGTAAGCTGGGGGGGGGGGGTTAGAGTTTTGTGGCCTAGTTTGTTTCTGCAGTGTTATTCACACAGTATGCAAGCTTGTGACATGTTGAGCTTTTTCACTCTTCCAATTTGGTACAAATGTCAAACAACTGTTGAATCATAAATGTCTCAAGTTTTGTATGATTCTGCCTCAATAATGGCCCTCAATTGATGTCATCAACCATAGGACATCCATATTTTCAAGGCTCTTGTCTGTTTCAAAACTTTTGGAACCAATGTTGAATTGTACATTTGTTAAAGGTCCTAAGGCCAAATTCTTGGCTAATATTGCAAGCAGTTTCCACTTTCTTGAACTCGTATGACAAAATTGCTCGAATTCATTTTTTTTTCCCATCTTCGATTTGATAGCCTCAAATAAACCAAAAGAATAAGAAAACGCCCCACTCACAAAAATTGAGGAAAACTCACTTTAAAATGGTATATTCCATGAACCAAAGTTGAATAATACTTTATCCTGAAATCAGCATTGAATTTTAAAATGAAAAACGCAATTATTTTTGCACCAACTAGATAATTTTGGACAGGGTTAAGAAACCCTTATGAAATTATTTTTCTACTTTTTTTTCTTTATTCAAATATATCTACCATATCATTGGTAGAAGACTCATAATCAGATGGTTGTATATTAGAAGTGGATAAAATACAATTACACGATTGATTTCTAAAAAATAAATACATGAAATCAAGCCATACATCCCTTTTTACATACAAGTTACTGAGCATTAAAAAAAACCCTCCTCCCATTACAAACGCCCCCTCCCTCCATTCACGGTTCCTCCACCTCCCATCACAAATGTCCCTTCCTTTCACTCACAGCTCCTCCGCCTCCCATCACAAATGTCCCCTTCATCAAGTCTTGCCCCCCCCCCCATCTTCTCTTACTCTCAGCTCCTTATCATCACTCATTCTTTGATCATTTCCAAGACTTCATTGAGTACATCGATGGCTTGAGAATGAGAATCCAGCGCCTCAGACAGTAAAGCTGAACTGATCTGTAATAAGGAAAAAAAAAAAAAAAGAAGTCAATTTTAGGCAGATAATTACAGAAAGGTTGGGGGCGTACATTCTACTGTCTTGAACGGAGGATGCATTCTCTACAAGGGAGTGATATATACTGCAGGGGGAGGCATCTGGAAATCAAGTATGAAGAGCAAAGATCGTTCCATGATTTAAAATTCATGTTGAAGCTTAATTTTCATGCATATGAGGCAGACATGTTAACTATTGTATTTTTTTTAACAAAGAATTTGCCACATGATCAACAATTAAATTGTTTTTTATAGTAAGGGGGACATCAAATTTTTTGGAGTAAAAAAGGATAAGAACTATTGATCCTAATTGCAATTTAAGATGCTTTTAAACTCCTTGTCTCTGAGAAATATTTCAATAATCAATTTCTGTAAAGAATTGCTGTTGATTGTTATTTGCAACTATTCACTCAATTTACCAAATCACATTGAATGAAACTGATAAATAGTTTTTCATTTTGTGGCCCATTAACATTAAATATTTGTATAAGCAGAATTTCTTGTTTCGGCAAAATTTTTATTTACAAAGAATGGGTGGTTCTGCTTCGGTGTAATAGCTAGAAAACTATTCTTGTAGACCATTACTACAGTAATTATAGGTACCACACACTTGGAACCTTGTATCAGACTACACAAAACTTAGTAAATAACTGTTGGTAATTTTTGATTACTACTTCTTTCATCTTATTTCTGTTGCTTTTTAATGCAGCACCAACATCATTATTCTACAATCTATTCTAGTAAAAAAAAGAACCCCTTAAAAGCCATATATGCAAATTAGTATGTTTATTTGATTGCTTGTCTGTCATGTTGGAGTAGTCTCATAAACTAAAAGTTATAATGGAATCTTTCTGAAATAGATTAACAGCTAAAAGACGTAACAAAGGGAAAGTGTTTGTGAGTGACAGAAAGAATTGTTTAATGGTAGACTTAAGATTATGTTAATCACCTTTTAAAACAGAATGAGATTAGTTGAGACTTGAGGAAAGAGGAAAAGAAAAAAAAAAAAGAAAAATTACCAAATAAAATAGCTATAGGCTCCCTAGCGCCTATCTGTACATAAATAAACCCATCAGTTTTTATGAGTATATGCTAGTTTATAATAGTTAAAGTTTCACGTAGGAAATTCAAATTCTATTACAAGGCATACTGAAGTACAATGCTAAAATATATGACCCCCACAAAATCGTTAACACATTTGATATTTTTTTTTTTCATGTGAGCTCAATGCTACCCCCACCAAAAGTTTTTTTTACACTGATTTTCTATGTTAAATTTCTCATATCAAACAAGTAAATATGGAATATCGTTGGAAAAAAATTAAAAAATAATATCATAAATAATATCTGGGGGTACCTCACCATGGGGCAAACCAGTTTTGAAGACTGTTACTACTGTAGTGAGTTCAATCTTCACTGGATACCCCATTAAAACTCTATACCAGATCAAGTTTGATAACCTTTTAGGGGTACCTCATCCTGAAGTAGTGGTTAGCAAGCTCATTTGAAAACCATCACTACTGTAGGAGGTTAGTAATTCAAGAAGATATTAAATATCTCTTAATATCAATTATACGAAACTGTAGATCAGGGATCTCCTGAATCTTCTATCCTTGATCCTTCGTCCAAAACAGAAAACAAAACAAAACATTTTTCAGATAATTAGTTCTGGTACATGTGCAGTCTATGGTGATTCACTTGTGCAGGGTATGGATAAATAATAAATTTTGTAAATTAGAAAAATGTTGGCTTACAACCCAAAATTTCTATTGATCCTTCAACCTCAGCTTTCATCGACTATAAGATGTCAATATCAACCACTATAGACACCCATCAAGTTATGAGACTCATAGCAAAAAGATAAATTGACATAGACTATTGAGACAGTGAATAACAATTGAAGTCTCATCTGTTAGTGTAGATTTGAAAAAAGTCTTTTGAGGTGTTTGTCACCAGAAAAACACAGCATTGTAATGAAGTCAATTCAGTACAGGGCTACAAGTGGCTTATCTCAGAGACCTACCCAACACAAACATTGGAATAGAGTCAACTTCGGAAATTGAGTGAGTCTGGAGGAAGAGGTTCAATACCTCCAGACTCGCTTGATTTTCAAATTTGAACTATTCCTGTGCTACGTAAGTCTTTGAGATAAGGATTGGATTATTTCAGCTTGTAGCCCAATCTGGGAATCCTGAATCAGTGAAGACATTAATACAAAGAAAAAAAAAAGTACCGTTTCTCGGATTTTGGTCAGTTTATCAACCCGCCTAGATTGAACAAGAGGACTACCAGCCATAGACATCATTCTCTCACCATCTCTTGGGCTTCGGTCAAATGGGGTCATAGGAAGTCTGAAAAGAAAAGAAAAAAATCAGAAAGGAATGGAAAAAAATGGATAAATTATTCTGCTGAATTACTTCCACAAACAGTAATGGAAGAAACCTTATAATTTACTAGCATTTCTTTCATCTTGATATATACTGTTTCTTATTTCACTAGAAGTATCGGATATAATAGTGTTTCAATTGATTCATGGATGTCAGTAAGAAAAATTGAAAAGACTGAAACTCAACGGTGTCAACTCAAAAAATATTTTTGCACTATTTTGACTATCAAAGTGCGTCAAATTAGAAGGAAAAAAATAGCCCAAAAGATGCTAAAATGACCAAAATGTACAAGCACTTTCATGCTAATTTAGCAATTTTTTTCATTTGTCAAAGACGGAGATTTAACATGCATATTTCTCAAAGTATTGCCAATTATCAATTTCTGACTAATATTTCTTCCATCTTGATTTCAGTTCCTTTTTGTTGCAACTTCCAATTCAATCATTCTACAATCGTAAGTAAGCAACCTGAATCAGAAATGAAGAACACGCCACTGGTGAGACTCAAGTTTAGATCCCTTATTCTAGGCAACTGCAGTACCAATTAAACTAAGAAAGCCAACTGGTTGCAGTCATTCAAATCTAGCCATCTTTGTCTATACATAAGTAGAAAAACAACAAGGATGAAAGAAATACTAGTGTAGCAACTCCTTTATTTTTAGTCAAAATTAAATACGAAAATAAATAAGTATTGACTTCAGATACAAAACCTTAAATCTAGCTACATGTGCAATACATCACTTCCTCTATCTACTGTCTATAAAAAATCTGCACCCACACGTACCAGTGCTCATTTGCCCCAACTTTCTTAGTTGGTTACTTCCTTTCTTTTTCCTTCTCTCTAACCTTTCGGTCAGCAGTTTCCATTCTTCAACCATGACTATAATATACCGTCTTTTGTTTCCAATCTTCCACGATGTGAGAATCTATTGAAGCTATCTGGTGACTCAATGCAAACACTTCATTTGTTTCACTTCTCCCTTGGACCTTTTTAGCTCCTTGTGCCTCAAAACTGAACCAACCATCTTCTGATAATCTAGCCTGGTCAACTATACCACTCATTATTAAAGGCACTATTAATCAGGCTCCATTTGATAGATGAACTAAACAACATTAGACCCATTATGTCACGTGTTTCCCTAACTAATCAGTCTATCCTATCTTACATTCTAATGTACATGAATAACCTAATAACCATATACCTTTCCATAAAGACGCTACATAGTAATCTATTCTAAACAGACCTCTTCCATCGCTATTGATCTTAATAATGTTTCTGCTCAGCTTTATATGTATTGTTTTATAAATGTCTCATTTGTCAAATCATTAAATGTACATCCTTTTTGTTTGTCTAAACATTTGTATTTGTCTTTATTTCGATTATGAGCAATGTTTAATCTCCACGTCCATATTCATATACTGCGTGCATGGATTCTCCCTCAGAGAACTGTTATCCTGACTAGCACGTCATACTTCCTCATCACTTATGACGTCAACAAGTGATAGTAACTCAAAACACGTGGCATTCCTTTGTCCTCAGTAATTACAACCATTTTCCTGCTACTCAGAAACAACAGCCATTACTACTCTCTCTCATATAATATAGGAACTTATACTCCTTCACTAGCAAAAATTTTAGAAATTTAAATACCATTAAATCTGATACTACTAGGGTAATAAAAAGCAACAGAAATAAAATGAAAGTCGCAAAATTAATAATAACCAACAATGCTTCATCTGAAAAATTTAAATAATATAGATGAATTACATACTAAACATGCATAGAATCACATACAAATTACGAATTAAGTCTTTATCCAAATAATTAAAAAAAAAATTAAAAAAAAAAATTAAAAAAAAAAAAAGACAGAAATATTGGCTGTAACCCTCAGCTTCAAGGAAAAGTTCCTCAACCATAGCCCTTGTGTTGAACACTTGGCTGAGACATTGAGTACCATTTTATAGTCTTTGGTATGAGCTAGCAATGGATTGAACCACAGCATACTGGGCAGAGACGACCACCGGGCCATAGTGATTAATCATGTTTTTGTGCTTAAAAGTAGAACTGCCATCATTGTAAAACCTCATGTGACAGAGACAATCCTACATTTTATACAACAGGTTGCTCTCCAATCTTTTCCTCACTAAGCAAAGAAATCCACACTGATTTATGCACCAAGCTTCAATTTTCTCTCCTACCCCTACAACAATGATGATGCTTATTTATCACTTAAGTAAAGCCAAATCACATTGCACAAACCAGTTTTCATAGATTACTAAATTTAAGCAATGGTTCATGTCCAGATGGGTGACTATCTGGGAATACAAGGTGCCATAAGCAACCCCTGTGGAAAGAAGGACCAAAAGGCAGTCGATGGAATGACATCTAGCATTCTTTGATCCACTCTCTCCTTTGGATGCATTCACGATGGTTCACAAGTGGAACATGGGCAAAACTGATTGTGCTAACCTTGTACCAGAGGGAAAGGATGGATTCCTTCTACCTCCAGATATTCTCTACCAAACTGGAATGGTTCAAACAGTATATTTTCCACAATATTAGAGAACAATACTTTAAGACTACCCCCCCCTTTACTTTCATACGGATGCATTGGCAGAGGTAAATAAAAGTGAGTAAGGGATACTACTCTCTAATTAGCATTTGATGTTTATCTCCCTTGACAATTATTACAGACAAAAAATATTGACATACACACACATGGCACATTAGAAAAGAAGATGACAACAAGCCAAAAAACAAGCAACCAAGGACATACCTAGGGTCAAACTTTGGTGTGATTGCTGGTGTCATCCAATTTGTTAGCCTCTGACTGCCTATGGGTGTTTGCAACCTGAAATGAAGACAATTGAAATCATTTTCAAAATGTTCAGTCACTCATTGTATTTTAGTTGATTCAAATCAATTTCCTCATTTTTCAAACAGATTTCAACTTTGTAAATTCATGTCCATTTATACAGTCATATATCAACATGTCATTGCCTATCACCTGTAAAAAATTTGGGGGAATGCCTGATAAATCATCATAGTCCTCAAACTACTGATCGATGATCAAAGTTACCTCCCTTCCAACTTCAGATAAATTATTCTTATTCCATCTGATAGGTTAAATTCAACTTTGTTTCATTGGCTTGTGGTTGATATTGAATATAACAAAAGCCAATGTTTTTCTAATTTTTCTCAATTAAGATTGTCCATCAGGGTTGCCAGATTTGACCAGAAAGGGAGATAATCAGAGCTTATCTCAGGAACTTACCCAACACAGGCAATGGAATATTATCAAATCAAGTGAGTCTGGAGGCAGAGGTTCAAAATTAGCCTTGAGGCTAGTATCAAACCTCTACCTCCAGATGCACTCAATTTCCAAATTTAATACTCTTTCAATGCTTGTGTTGAATAAGCCTTTGAGATAAAGCTTGGATTATCTGGCCAAATCCAGCAGCCCTGTTGTGTAGTTGGGTTTTAAAGTACCTGCACAATTTTTTTTCATCATAGCAGATAGAGTTTGTAGTATGTCCACTTTTTTGGAGAATACAAGATTCAATGGCTTATAGAATAAAGAGAGCTTTACAGATTTTTATTTATCACAGGTCTTATCCAAGATCCTCTTATAATACAAAAAGTCATTTTAACTAATACATACATACATACACAAATATACGTGTAAGTAATCAAATGAAAATCAAATCAATAATATTGTGAAGATTAAAGAAAGTTTGAATAAAAACTTACATTCTACTACCAGTACGCAGCCTTGATCCCTGAAAGAATTGAAAAGAAGAAAAAAATGATAAGAAGCTATTTACACATGAGGCAGAAATATTAGTTTTTTTAATTAATTTCTCTCATATAGCCTCACATCATTAGATGGGAGGGGGGGTTCTCAATCGAGTTATAAACGGTTCTTATATCTCCTATAATTTTGAGGGATGTCATTCAAGATGTTCAGACCACCAAACTTATTCTTATTGTTGATTTTGTCATCACATTTTGGCCAATCTATTCTACAGCCTTCTTAAGGTGTATAATCCATATGGAAAACAGAGGGTGCCATTTCCTGATCTGATCTACCTGAAAAGAAGAAAACCAACCCCCTTCCAATGTGTATTGTACACCTGAGGAAGGCTCTGGGATGGATTTGCTGAAACAGTATCAACAAAAGCTACATAAAGAATGAGAGCAAAAGTTCAAATAACAATTGGAATGCTTCTTTTTATCTATGATATAAATCATCTTAATCAACAACAGATCAAGCTCAATTCAGAAAATGTCAGAAGAAAAATGATAGTCTTACTTTTAATTGTAGGCTTCAAAATTTACCGTTAAAATAAAATGATAAAATAAATGCACACAATGAGAACTAGCATTCAAAAGGAAAAATGGATCACCATCACTAATCTATGCTCATTTTGTCAAGTAAATTTAGCATAAACTCATATTGCAAATTGAATCACCTACTGAAAACAGGGAAGGGAGGACAGTTCCACTTCTCATTGAGGAGAATGTGAGCATGCAAAATTTACAGTTTCTACTCTGAAGTCCAGATACATAGATAAATACATATAAAATTGTCATAAAACATAACTAACTTAATATCCAGCAAAAGCATTTAAAGTAGTTTGTTGTGGGGAATCACTGGAAAAGTTAATGAAAAAATGTGGGGAGTCAATGAAAAAATAACAATATGCAACTGATGAGATATATGCAAAAAGTTGTTTTTGCTTAACCTCTAGTTGACCAACGTCTTTTGGCAGCAGGTTATTTCACTTAAAATATTCCTTATTTTTATTTAGAAAGGAATAGTGGTAAAAAAAAAGTTTAAGAAGAAGGAAAGAAAATTAAGTATTTAACTGAGGGAGTAGGAATATTTTTGCATATGAATCTCATCCATGTTTGCATAACAATTAAATAAAATCATAGACTGGTAACAAAGATTGAAAGGCAGAGAGAAATACAAAGGCATGAAATTTAGGTTTCAACTAAAACTAAACAACCACCAATGAATTTCTTCATGGGTGCAGCTAGTGCATATAAATGTTAGAAGCCATGAATAACCTAAAACAAGCAAAAATGTTGAACCATTCTGTTGTGGGTAGTGATGATTGATAACAGCAACAATAATAACAGTTACATGCATAACAGTTTAGATATATTTGAAAATGAGTTTTTTCTTCTCAACTACCCAGTGACCAATTCCTTTTGGCAGCATTTGTGTAGGGGTGATCAATCAAAAAATCGGAATGGGTGATCAATGAATAAGTTACTAAAATCTTGGATTACGCACACATATTCATGCAACATATACCAATGTAGGCACACTTTCCCCCCTCAACTATACACGTATATGCAACATACAGATACAATTTTTTCAATAACAGTCACTAGATTCAACTACATATACACACACAAAACACTTCTCACTTTCATTTTTTATACACAAATGTTTCAAACTTTGACACAAAGACATTTTTTGCCAGTAAAGATAAAGAATTTAGAGAAACAATGATTTTGCATTTTGGATCCAATCAATCATCTGTCACTGTGCTAATAATTTCAACAGACAGACACATAACACAAACCCTACATGTGCATATAAGACCTGTGTGTTAAAATGATAGATATTATACACAATAAGAGCCTTATTCCTTCAGTAATGCCTGCTTTGATTCCTGACCATCAACATTCCCTTACCTCAATTTCTTTACAAATGTATACATGAAAAAAAGAACATGAAAGTGTGTATGCATACATAGTACTAATCCTACTTGAGAGACAACCAAGAAAAAAAGAGTGCAGTAAGAAATCAGTCCAGCCTCAGAAGGAGACAGAAATAGACACATTTTTATGTGCACTACTTACATAGGTATGTCATCAAGTCCATAGCCTTGATATGAAAAATCCATTCATTTTACACAACAAATACCAATTATTCAACAATCTCGTTCCTTATCAATGCACTTTATTCAGTGTAGGATCATTGTTTTATTAATTACATTGATTAAACATTATACAGTGGAACTTCCAGATCAAAATTCAGCTGATTACTGTGTCAAGCTATTGTTATAACTCAAATGATCAAATTCTTTTCTCAGTTTAAAAGGAATATATGATAATGATCACTATTCATTAGACAACCAAGAGATATTATTGGGTATTACAGTAGTAAAAGGAATATTAGTTATGATAAAAAAGATACAGAGGAAGCCATCTATCATAATCACAGATAATGTTATCAAAAATCAGTCAGTCCAAATTGTAACATTTATATTAATTATAATGTTCTTATAATGTAAAGTCATTTATAACAATTGTCAACACAGGTGGTTCAAGTTGATTAGGTTGATTACTATCTGACTCAATTGGTTACCTAATACTTAATCCAACCACATTAATATTCAATACGAAGCTTCTTTGTGAAAGGAACATAATTTGTAGTAATAGAATTAGTAATTATAGATATGGCTGTATCAGTAGTCCAGGTGTGAAGGGACTGCAGCAGCTTCTGATTTAGTAAAGTAAGTACAGGAGAAAATGTACCTTAGTTCTTTCTTTCACTGTCTCTTTCTGTAGTCATAAAGGAAAGTGATGTTGCAAGTAACATTAGAATGGAAAAGATAAATATGTACAATTGCACGCACAATGAAAATGTAGATGCAAATCAAACTCAGCAAAATATATTTAGTAGAAATGTGCAGAAACTTGATTGATACAGGCAAGTTCTCATTAGTGCTGAAAAAGAAATGTTTTTACAGATTGGTTTATTACTTAGCAATGGGATTGAAGTTCCTTCATTGCAGATGCAAGAATCAATCAGAATAGCATGGGGTCCATATGAGTTTATATGTGTCAGCCAACAGCACTTATGCATTAGTTTGTATGTGTGCTGTAATGTCTGTATCACATGACCAACAGTTGGCAATGCTTAATAGATATTGAGCGTAAAGGGAAGTACCCACCATCCCTGACCCCTAACATTTGGAAGTAGCAACCTTTTTGAAATAGTTGATTCTTTACCAACAGAAATTTCAACAAGTTGGTACAACCAATCAAAAACCACTTTCATCCACAACAATGTGGATTAACAAAAGTTCATTTTCAGACAACTCAAACAAATGATGGATAAGATAGAGGACTACTATAATGAACTACCAAAAAAATTGCCCCAAAATTTAACTTCAACGAGGAAGCAGAAATCAAGTCCCAGAGTCTGCAAAAGACTGACCAGTTGAAATATATTAGTACAGGACCGATTATACACATAGACATCACAACTAACATCCTCCTCCGTTCAGTGCGTGACTATTTAACACAAGGCCAACAGCATCCATCCACTCAATACTAACAGAAACTACTACAGTCTATCCAATAGTTGTAACAACAAATCTGCAACTACATTGGGTTTTGGCCTCTCATTTAATCACTGGTGCAGTCATTGTTTGAAATGGAACCACTTTACACTTGTCTGTTGATCTAGGCCAACATAGCAAAGACAACAAACTGCAAGGAACATGAATCACCTCAAAAGCTGGTGGTAAGACATGCAATATCTTGACATGTTTACACATCCCCATAGGTAAAGCCCATCAAAATTTAAACATCCTACCCTACTCTGGTACCACAGTTAACATGCTAAGGTAGACTTCAGTTGCCAGTCCCCAGCATCACAACTGGAAAAGATAAGAACAGTAATAGCCATCTTTGGCAACAAATGGCCAGTACCAGTGCTTGGAAAGTCCCAAACCATCTTTTAGTTAAGCAACACTGCATGTCAGACTATGATATGTGTTGTAGCAAGTGCGCAAAGACCTATCGTAGGTTGGATAACATTGAAAAAGTTGTAACTGCTATCAATCCATATGCTAACAACAAAACTCAAAAGATGGTCAGATTCAATATCAGCAAAAGATGCCATAAAAAAGAAAAATAAAAAAATTTAAAAAAAAAACCTTGGAGGCACAACAAAGTAAGACTGAGGAGCTTAAGAAAAAAACAAAAAAAAAACAAAACATCAAAAGAAATTGATTGTGTAATCAAGGGATGTAAAAAATTTGAGGAACTCTCAGAAGCAAATCAAGCCAAAAGAACCAGAAAAATGTTGTCAAGTATTAACAAGGCACAAACACAGCAGGTTTGCCCTGAACTGGGCTCAAAAACAGAAGAAATTAAACTTTGTGAAGAGAGCATCAGCTCCTTTGAACAAAATACTTCTACAATCAGAAAAAGAATACATGATAATGATTTAAATTCATTCTTGTACTATCATGTGATAATACGCACTGTTTGGCTCAAATCAGCTCAGGCCAAGTACAAATACAGATGAACTTTTAGCATAAGTTTTATTTATCACTCAAAAAGAAAAAAAAAAAAAAAATGGACAATGACGATTAATATTTTTTTTTTTTATTTACCTTTCTGGCTGTGGATGGAGGAGGTTTCATCGAGGAGGTTTTACTGTGGTGACGAGTTGCACGTCTGTAAAGATAGTGTAACAAGTCGTGAAGATTTTCAGAGGTCGTCATTTTCTAGGATTCTATAACCACCCGCCAAAAATTCAAATTTGCTCAAAGATTAACTAAGTTCAAAAATATTTTTGCCTAAAATTAGGGAGAAAATGTTGCTGAAGGACCTATATATAATAACTAGCTGGACATATAAAAATTCCACAGGTTTGTTTCTTATACATGGGAGATATTCTTCGGCTATAAAGTATGCAATACACAGGATTGATAGGATTCAATCAAAAAACTCTGTAAGCACCTTGTAGCTATTCACTAAGCTTGACTTAGTCTAGCACAATTCCAGAAGTATAGGGATCAAACTGACTACAGCAGTAAGTGGGACTAGATAGCTAACCACTACTCCATGGCAAGGTGTCTCTATATATATCTTTTGATAAACATCAAATATTTCTTTGCAGTGTTACTTATCAAGATGAAAAAAATTTCAAAGTATTCATTATTTGAAAGATATCTCATTATAATTTGAGAAATCTCTATGTGCATGCACATGTATGCACCAATATAACTCAACAACTGGCCAGAAATGTTGGTCCATGCACCGGACATTGCAGGGTCAAGTCCGAAGTCATTTGGATTCACAGTTCTTGATAGGAGGGGGAGGGAGCTAGATTTACAACGAAAAATCAGATTGAAATAGTTTTTTGCCTGAATATACCACCAGTGTTCACAAGTTTATTTATGAATTTTGAATCTTTGAAGAGTGAGATGAGAGAGAGAAAATCAGGGTTTTTTCTGTTAAATTTATCTATAAAACGAGATTAAATTAAATTCTAGTTCGATGATGTAACAGCATTTGAAAAAAATTGTTTTGATTGTTGCTATAACGAGATCATAAACAAATTCGAAGAATCATATTTTATTTTCTACTTATTCAACTGCCTTTTTTTATAATTTATTTTTCCATCAGAAAAGGTACAACAAATTTTCACACTACTCTTCTTATTTATAGATCTGAATTTAGATATGAATTATCTGAATTGACAACACTGAAATAATCAACCAAAATTCTTTTAAGTCATAGTTTCATAAGATAGATGGAAAATTATTTCACAGGACTATTATGGCAGGCTGCTCAAAACATGCACTTTTTAAAAGGGCATGCCCTAGTACCTTAAATTAAAATGAGTGGGAACTTTTAAACATCTGCATTGTGTTCAATATCAAGTTTAAGGTATCTTTTTTTCAAGAAGTATTTCTCTATTGAATAGGCAAGGTGAATAATTTACCTGCTCAAATATTTTAGAACTCTCTTTAAAATGATTGGATTAAATCCCAAAACCCTGTTTTGATGAAAACAAAAACAAAATCAAAAGCATGGAAAATAATGAGTACAATACTCACAGAGTTTGTGTAACCATGCCATCAATGTCATCATCTGAAAAGATAGAAAGAAAACTTAAGGAAAAATACAAATATTATAATTTTTTTTTTAAAAAGACAGAAAACCATAAGCTTTAGATACATAATTTAAAGCCAAAATTGCATTAATTAAAAAACCATAGTTCAGAAAGTCTCATTGGAAGCTACTATATTTTTAGCTAAGAATTAAATACAAGATCATTCTTTTAGCAAGATACCAAAAACGTCACTTCCAACAACTCCTCCCTATAAAAGCCTTGAACATACATGGTCAATCACTTATTGGCGCTGGCACTTCTAGCTGGTTATGCCCGATTGGCACTTGTTGCCAGCTACCCTTTCTCTCTCTTTCCTCCTCTCTAAGATTGGTATCTTTTCGCCGACCTCCCAGATGATCAAATTGTACACAATATATATATATATATATAGGTTTGGGAAGCATGCATGGATAGAACTCCCCAGTTACATGAAATATTGTTCTTACGTTGTGTGGAAGAGAGTAGAAAATAGCTGTTGGTGAAATGTACTGAGGAGATGTAGTTGTAGACAGAGGATTTTGCTTCCACATGGTTTGGCATTGGCGCCAACGTCACAGGAGATGTTGAAGAAGGAAGGGAGATGTACATTTAATACAGGAATATTAATGACAAATAAAGAATGAAACTGAAATACATGTGATGAAAATATTAATTCGATCAATCGTATGAAGAGAAGAGATAGCGAAAGGTGAAAGGCAGGAGCTTTGTTGTTATAATAGTACAATCATTGGAGTTAAAGCAGAGATGTCTGAACTACTTTTGAATCCATAAGGCTTAGGGCGTACCAAGGGATGCTTATGGAGACCGGATTCAGTATGTATGATAAACTGCCAAGTTACATGTGTAATTTGGGGGCTATTCTCTGATGCTGGAGAACACGATGGACAGACTATTGTAAGGTAGAGAACACATGGACTTTAATCCATATGTGCTTCCTGAAGTAAAGAGAATTAGGAGACAGGTCATCGTGACCATCATGTAGTAAAAAGCATTGCCATTTCATTCATGAGAGTTAGGTGTATACACATTTGGAGCATGTGGTAAGGACATGGTTGAGTAGCCATGCAGCTGACCATGTATAAGATGCCTCAACATTGGTAGACTGAAATGGGCAAAGTTAGTACAGAGATTGGTCATGGTAGAAACATGGCTAAGTGCGGATCGACCAGGAGGCAGGTGAAATGATACCAACCTAAGAGAGGGAAAGAGAGAGAGAAAGAGTAGCTGGCAACAAGTGCCGGGGCCAAAAGGGTGTGACCAGCCAGAAGTACCGGTGCCAATGAGCGATTGACCATGTCAATTGATCTGCTGGATATTGGACTAAACTTGATGTCAACATATACCGTAAATCTTGTGTGTAAGCTTATCAAAAACATCTGAATTATTAAAATCATTTGCTAAGCTTATATACTTAACTTAGCTGTAACAATATTTGAGGATCTCTCGAACAATAGAACACGTCTGGTTTTGCATTAATATTTCTAATGAACCCAATATTGACACATTCTTGTTTAAAAAATGCTCATTTGGCTTCAGGTTTTCATATTGTCAAATTCCAGTCCAAACCTAGACAAATTTAAGGGAGTAAAATATAATATTTCCCTACCATGATTTGAAATCATGACCAATGGACTGATTGTTGTGTCTCTTACCAACTGAGCTAAATTGACAAATCTTACATATCTATCAAAATTCATACTAAAAAATACACACAGCCTTATTTCGTTCAAATAAATAAATACATTTATATAATTAATTCCCCACCATAATTTGAAATGACGACCAAATGATTGGTAGTCAGCTCCCTTAACAACTGAGCAAAACTGACAAGGAAATCTACAAGAATCTAACAGATATACAAGAGCTTATTTCTAATATAATCGATATAATTTTTTTATATTTCTTTTATTTATTAAATATACAATGACTAGTTGCGGCAATCATCTTCAGTTGGAATAGAAGTTTGAGTGGAGTTTGACCCTGTAACAGCCAGGCTTGTTAATCTTATTTCACTGCTTCTCATCATAACATTCAATAACCATAAGTAACATGGATCAAATGCAATAAAGTAGCCTCCAATTTCTGACCCATGGGTTTTTTGTAATCTATTAAGCAATGGGTTACAGAAAGAAATATAGATTGAAGCTTTGCTAGTACTTCCTCAATTCTTATGTGAATCATTTCATAAAAATAGAAGGGAAACAATCACAGAAAAAAGAAAAAAATTCACTCACCAGTCATTTCTTGAATTTGTGTCAATGGCTGAGGAAAAGAAAGAAATTAATGTCAGCATAAATTGAATTGTGAAATTGATAAAAGGCATACAAAAGCATTTATTTCAAAATTATGTCACAAAGTGAAAAATTCAATACAATGTTTGTAGACTGGCTCAATTTTCTACTTTGACACCATTCTAATGCCAGTATTGAATCAGTCTCTGAAATAGAGCTTGGATTATCTTCCCTCCTACACACACATTATATATATATATATATATATATATATATATATATATATATATATGGAACAGTGACCTTTTCAGTTTGTTTCGATGTCTGTAACCATTTTGCTGATGGATAACTCGTACCCACCACTTGAAACAATAGAATCTTCCATCTGAACAAATTTAGTCACTATTAATAAAAACTCTGAAAATGAAATTGATACGGCTTGAATATTCATTCAGACTATTAACACCTCTAAAGTAGTGAATTTTTGTGCCTTGAAATATGAGAATGCGGAGAAACTGCTCAAACTCCGCAGAAAAATTCCAAAACAAGGCCCTCAGTAGTTACGTTTTTTTTCTTTGAAACTTGAGCTTTGAGGTTAGAGCAAATAAATATATTTTTTAAAAGTATGCTAAAAGTAGACATCTGACCAAATGCACCATTGTTTCCACCCTCTATATGTGCCATATCTCTTCATGACATGGTTGATCATGGCTCTCCATATCTTTAAATTGTGCATTGTCATGATTGTTCAAGGGAAGGATAGTCGGAAGGATACTCTTGGATTTAGAGCTATCCTTCTAAATTAGTAGCCGCCTCACCAATTCCATTGTCTGCATTGTCAACTGATATACCACTTGCGCCAATAATATAAAAAAATTTGAGAAAAGAATTTCTATTGCAAAGAGATTTTGGATTTTCAGTTCTTATTGAAATTCTTTTGGCTTTGTCAGATAATTTTTAAAAAAAAGAAGTGTTAGAATTTTAATTAAATCCATCCACAATACATGATCTCAGAAATCTTGATTTTCAATAAAAAAATTATCTAAAAGACACTAGAGTTCAACTCCTAATGTTGTAAACCACTGGATTCAACTCCTGATAGACAGCAGAGCTCTTCTGAGGTGGAAACAAAGTTTGTTGAACTCATGACAGATTCAATGAAAAATAAATTTAAAAATTGCCCCCAAGTTGAAAGGAAGGTAACTTTGATCAGTAGTTATGATATCAACATCTGAATGTCAACTAAGTTAATATTATAGATTTATTTTTAAGTATGATTTGATTAGAAAACAATTAATCACTGTAGGGAAAAACTTACCTTTTTAACAGTTGAAGGACAGAAGGAATTGGTTTGAGTCCGAGGAGGCTTTTTACAGGTTCTATGGAAAAATAATCAAAAGAATTGATGACAAAGAGAAAAATCAAATACAAAAATGATTTCATAAATGAGGGGAACTATGTAAGCTTTCTTTCCTCAAAATTTGTCCATGTATGTAATTTTAAGAAGATGATTTTGGAAGTTTAGACGAGGAAAAAGAACAAAACAAAAACAACACCCTTAAATTGTCAATCCATCAGACAAGTTTTGTCAAAATATTATAAACTATTTTCCTGGTTCAAATCTTGTTGGCATCAGAAATTTTAATTTCTTCTCAATATCCTGAGAAACTTAATCAACTTATAAGCCAAAAGCAAAAAGTGACAGATATGTCCAAAGTTGCTTCCAGTGTAGCACAACACATGAGGCAATGATTTTTGTCTCCATTTCTCAAAGAATCTATGGAAATTGTTTGTAGTTATTGTGGGTTTTTACGGAGCTTGAGTGTTAGCCATATACCCAAGATGGACTGCCTAACAAGGCTAAAGGGCTCAAACTGTTCTGCTATTTGTCTATAGCTGGGGGAGGGGAGAGAAGAGAAATGATTCATATCTTTCCCAAAGGACATAAGTGCGAAGTGGATGCAAACTGTTCCAGCTAAGAATTGCAGATTCCATTCTCTATAGTGTTGACCATTGAGCCAACTGCATTAAGGTGAGTCCAAGCATACAGAGTAACACTGTTCACAGCACCAATCAACGTGGTCCAGAAGGAGTGTCTATGTTTCTAGTTTCGGTGGGCCATAGATTGAATCCACCAGTCATACCAAAGACTTTAAAAGATACTCAATGCCTCCCTGCTAAGCACAACGACAAGGTCTTAATAACAATGAAGATACAGATATACTGTTCACAGCTTTTCTATCAGCAAAAAGTTAGGAGAAAATACTTACTTTGAGACTTGAATTTGTTCTACCTGTTCTATAGCTGATGCTGAAAAGATCAATGAAGAAGAATCAATTATAATGTATTAAGTGTTATAACTTCAGTTTTCTGCAATATGAAATCTTCAGATAACACCGGCTTAATAAGCAATACATTCTCTACTAAGAGCAGCAGTTACAACAAAAGTGAGATCAACACCAGCATTAACAGGGATTACAATTTATACAAGGCTCCAAATTTCAAGTCAGGGTTGCCAGATTTGGTTAATAAAGGATATAATCTAATCTTTATCTAAGAGACCAAACACAACCATTGAAATAACGTAGAATTTGATAATGGAGTGTGTCTAGTGGCAGAGGTTCAATCTCAACCTGTTGAGATGAGGCAGGAAATCGAGAGATTCTGGTGGTGAATTCAACATTATTCTGCTTGTGTTCAGAAAGTCTCCCAGATGAAGTTCAAATTATCTCCCCTACTTGTTCTCTAACCTTGTTTCTTGTCAACAATTATCTAGATTTACAAATGTTTCCAATTGTGCAACAATCAATAGAATCCATAAATGTAACAACCAAAAGCTCACTGGTATACAACTGGGCTGGGGCAGAAGAGGAAATACATTCATAGAATAAAACAGAGTAAGTTTGAAAGTGATTATAACTGACATACAAAGAGTTTTTCAGGCAATTGAACTCCAGTCATTTTGTTGTTCTCACTTTTTAGATGATTCATTCTACAGCTTTCTTCGGGTGGACTATTCATTTGTAAAGACAAGGACTCTTCTTCAGGTAAGGCCAAATAAAATTAAAAAATTTTTTAAAAAAGGCTAGCAAACAATTTTCATCTTCTCATTAGCGACAACACTTGTAACATAAGGGGCTTGGTAAACCTTATCCCTATCTTTTCCAATGATAAAGTAGACTAGAGGGAGGCCGAAAAATGGATCAGAAGAAACATTGTGGGGAACAGCAATGAAAAAAAAAAAAATGAATTTAATTGTCTGAAAAACACTTTCAATGTTTATGACTTCTCAAAATGATCTACCTGTACTAAAGATGACTATATGCAAATAAGCTTATACGTGTTGCTTCTTTTTAGTAAAATCAATAATGTTATTGAGCCAATATTGTGTTTTTCACCTCCCATATACCCATTGCAACCCATCTTATATAGAGTGCTTATTCGATTCAAGGCCTTCTTAATTGATTTGTAGGAGGTGCTCTGCTTAACCTATACTGGAATGAGCACATATTGTGTGACCATCTAAATATTACATAAATATGACCCAAACCACATCTCAAACGATTTCAAAATAGAATCAAGAGAGAGAATTTTTTTACAAATGAATAAGAGGTCAAAGCTTTTAAAACACTGAACGTGGTATTTTTTTCCATTCACAATGATAAATAGGTATGTTTTTTATAGAGAACATGATTTTAAGGTGAGGTTCTTCCAACAGGAGTTGACGATAGATTTATTAAAATTCATAATAAATGTTTCGCCAAAGAATGATATAAATGATAGTTATTCTGTATGTATGTAACCATAATCTAGCAAAAACAGCACATTGTAGAGAGAATCTTTTTATCCCTTAATCATCGGGGTACTCTAATGAGGAGAATAAAATAAAACCAGGTAGTTTCCACACATTACATCATCTTTCAGTAGGGGAATTCAATTTATAATACAAATACAATGCTGAACAGGACCCTTACTTTTGCACCAAGAATGCTGAAAGTTAGCATATGGATACATCTCATTACAAAGATTGCCATCTATATGGCTTCTGAGATAATTTTGAATAATTTTCTGATTTTTTTTGCCATAATTTAGCATCTATGAAACAGAGATTGGACATAGATGTACATCTTTCCATGGGTGAGGTCATATGCAATTCAGACTTGATCACCGAGATCATTTGAGGTCACCAGAGGTCCTCAATAGCCAATTTTCAGAGTTGTGGGCCACAATTTTGAATCAAGGATACTGAAAATTAGCATTTGGTTACATCTTCTCACGTCAAAGGTAACAGGCTAAGCTAAGTTGACTTTGGAGGTCATTCAAAGTCATTAGAAGTCAATTCTGGTCATTTCTACTCAATTTTTCAAGTTTTTTGGCAATGATTTTACACCTCTGTAACTAAAATTCGGCATAGGGTTCAATTGTGTTTTGGCGAAGGTCAAAGGCACTGCGATATTGACTTCAGAAGTCATTTGAGGTAATTTTTGGTCAATTCTAGCCAATTTTTTGAGTTGTTAGCCACAATTTTAGACCTATGAAACTGAAATATGTTATAGAGGTAGATTCTTTCACAGCCAAAGTATCTAGAAATGTGATTTTGACATTGGGTTCGAGGTTCACCATATGTTCTCTCTGGTCACTTTTAGCAAATTTTCTTAGTTGTAAGCCATGTTATAGTATCTTAGATGCAGAAATTTTGTATAGGAGTTCATTTTTTATACAGCTTACAGGCAAAGTGAAGTGGATACTAGGTAATTTCTGGAAATTTTAACAAGGTACAAGGACAATCTCTAAAGATCACAAGCCTTTACCGGAGTTCTCCATGCTTTTCCCATGGACAACTCTATATTGGTTGTTCCATAGTCAGATCCTTGCACAGAAGTGTATCCAGAAGCCCTGTCAAATTAAGCAACATCATTTCTTCATTTTTAGTGCATCAAAATATTTTTTCCGTGAGTTACTTTTTCATGAGTACATAGTGTGAATATCATTTTTTCCATTGGTTGTGCGGCAAGGGGCAGGATATAGGATAAAATTCTCCTGGAATTTTATCAAATATAGTCGTTTGGTTTTGGAAGACAGGAAATCATTATCAACAAATTGGATGAGTAACTGTCAGTGTACATCTAAATGAAATTTATTACATGTGGTGCAGAATTTTCAACTCAATCTGTACATATAAAGAGAGAGAGAGAGAGTTGAGAAAAAAATATGATTTTTGAGCAGAAAATACTAGCTTTTAAAATCTTTACTTACCACAATCAGCTGCAATTTTCTGAAAAGTCTGTTAAAAAGATAAAGAAATATTCTGGTCAGTCAATTAAATTCTAGTAAAATTAGGCTGAAATCAAATGCATTTCTACAAGATGGGTCAAATTTTAATCAACCGAGATGCCAAAGAAAAAATGCTTAGGTTTTTATATTTACCAGTTGTTAACTAATATTGCAGTACTATGCAAATAATGTAAACAGACAGCCACTGTGGTGGTTAATATAGATAAGAGCAAAATGAAATAACCTGAAAATGTGAAGGGCTATGAAGATCTGGGGAAGGGGTCTTTTAATTTTTTCAAGAATACGTCTGAAGACAAAAAAGAAAAAAAAAAATTGAGGTGCATCTTTATATGCTATGAAACACAGTAAGTATTAACATAATGACCAAATTCAAATAAGCAATCGAAGAAAGATAACAAAAGAATTAACTCTCTTTGGAACTTTGTTCCTGGATCATGAAAATTATTTTTTCTAATTACAGTCCATCTTTGATCACTTTAATTTTGGAATCAGAAATAAAAACAAAGTCAATAGGTTAGCCTCTAGATCTTTCAACTCTTAAATTCATTCAAGAAACATTGAATATTAATATTAAAGAAAATAATTAGTTACCTCTCAGCAACCTATAGGTGAGTAATTCTTTTACAATTCCATGCAGACAAGTTCCATTAATTATTTTTTCATTCTATCCACAGAAGAGTTCCAATGCAGGACATTAACAGTTAAAAATGTTTAAATGTATTTCTTGTTTTTATTTTGTAATTTCATCATCTAAGTTATTCTCTCAGCACATCAAACAAATTAAAAATATTTAATCTCTAATTAAATTATCCCAAGAGATTTTTCTTTTTTCCTTGTAAAACATTAAGAAAGAAGGCCTATAAAGAGTCACCAATTTATCAAATCGATGAGATTAAAAATAAAGGTCTAAGAAAGTCAGCTACCCCGCTTCTTCATAGATTCTACAAGCAAACAAAATATTCTATCTGTAAAAGAGAAAAAAAAGGTACCATGGCAAGAAGTGGATAAGTAGAATAATACTTACTGGATCTAAGTATAATTGATTCTCTGATGGAGCATCTCCTTTTCCAATAGCTTTCCTGAACAAAAAGAAAAATTGGATAATTAATGCAGCCATATTGCAGAAGAGTTTTTCACTTCCTTAAAATATAAGTATCACTCTAAATACAGGAAGTCCGCTCCAAGTTAAGAACATTTGGCTGACAGATAACTCGTACTATCGAGCAGACAGCTATAAAGCCCCCCCCCATTAAAAAGACTTTTTAATAACAAATGGCACACTACTGTGCAATGGACGTTGTGCATATTGAGCCGTTCAAGAGATAACTATACTGTCAGTATGTTGAATCAGTCACACTAGTTGTTAATGCTGTGTTGTGTGTGTATTATAATGCTTTGATTGTTTGTACCTTTCTAAATACTGTGCCCTTATAACCTCTTAAGTGTAAAGCCAAAGCAAATGATTGAGAACAAGACCAGCATTTCCACATAATATGTCTGATCAACGTAAACAATCCAAACAGCATGGAAATAAAGATTCTTGTACATAATAATATTAAAATCATTATTATTGGTTTCTTTCATGGTTTTTGTACATAAAAAGGTAAAATATATACTATACATGTATATATACTATATACAGGGTGATATGGATAAAAATAATATTCCAATATTGCCAGGCTGAATACCGATATATGAAATATATCGCGGTACTTTCTAATGTTCAATTGCAAGTCAAAGCCGCAAGATCTCACGAGAACTTTTATTGAAACAAACTGAGATTGAAATTACAATGAATAAAAAATATGCATCTTTGAGAATGGTGCCTTTTCAACTTTAACAAAAACACAGAATACTCAGACAATAGACAAAAAAAATAAAATAAAAATTAAATAAAAATGTGAACGTAAAAATAATTTTCTAGCGAGGTAGACCGTTCTTTATAAGGCTCCTATAGAGCCCTACACATTTTTTTTAACAGGTTTCGTGGAAGGAAAACTAGTCTATTAATGGACTCAGACTTCAGAGACGCCCTATGGCAAGTTACAATGTTACCACTGTGACTGAAATCTCTTTCAGAAGGGGAACTGTTGGCTGGTATGCAAAGATATTCATCTGCCAGGCAGCTCAGTACTGGAATGACGACTTCATGTTCTTTTCAACATTTGAGAGAATCTGTATCAGAAAAGTGGGTTTTGCACATACACACATAGTGAAAGTGGGAAGGGGGACTGTGCGGACAATTTCGGATGGGTACAGGCAAGCCAAAGGGAGAAAAGAGCTAGATCTAGCTCTAAAATAGCTGAATCGGCATCATTGAGGCTATATCGGTCTAAAAAATATTGCACAATCTTATACCTTTTGAAAATCTACCAATATATAATGTAAAGTTGACATATCACCTAGCCCTACAATATTCCGACAAACATTTGACTACACACTGTACGTAACTGTTCTGACTAATACACAAATTCAACTTAAAGATAGACCTAGGAACGGAACATGTTCTTAAACTGGGACTTCCTGTATTTCACCTAAAAAAGTGCTTCTCATAGTTATGATTCTGTATATTGCTATTTTTCCTGATACTCCCTTTCAAAGCTTCAAAAAGGGGCTACCAGAAAATGTTTATAAAAACTGCTGTGAAATGTTTCATTTTGACAGTTAACCATACATCTCCCAAATTTCAGGATAGTCCCTTCCCCCCATGACTTGTACAAACAATGTGACATGCAGATAAAGAACAACAATCTTCATACAACCAAACAACATTATAAACTCATCTTTTTTCATTTTATTATTACTAACCAAGGGAAATTGAGAAACTATACCAAGAAGGGGAGATAATCTGAGCTTTATCTCAGAGACTTATCAAACACAGGAATTGGCACAACGTCAAATTCAGAAATCGAGTGAGTTAGGAGGCAGAGGTTCAATACTATCCTCTTGGAGTGGCCCACCTTCAGAGGCTGGTATTGAACCTCTACCTCCAGCCTTTGCACAATCATATCCAGATGAATACTTACAAAGAATCAACATTTTCATCAGCAAAAGGGTTATCCTTTTTAGCCAAGTACTCCAAGGCACTCTCAAATGTTCCACCAGCAGCTGCAGTGCAAGAAAAAAAAGTCATAATACAGGGATTAAAGAAAAGGAGGAGAGAAAACAAATATAATCATGTGAGAGGGAATTAAATGAGATTCAGACGATTGAACAACCAGCAATAGAAGATCAAAAAATACTATTGATGACCTATATAATGATTTTTTTTTTCCAAAATTTATATTCCTTTTACTCAAAATCAATTATTAATAAAGTTTCAAGTTATTCAAACTTAATAGAATCGAGAGGAATGATTATAATGAATACAAAATCATTTCATATTTCTGATTATTTCAGATCAAGACTTTTATAAAAATGTTCAGAATATACTTTTAACAGGATACGATAACAAAAACTGTTATGGTTAATAAAATCAATTAAATTTTTCACAAAATCATAATCATTTAATTCCTGTGAAAAAACTCAAAAATATTTGAATTTCTATAAAGATGATTTTTGCTTTTTTTCTCAGAAAAGAAACTACTTAACATGTTTCAGTGGAAAAGTTCATTGTTTTAAAAGGTGAATAGAAGGTACTTTCATCAGCAAAATTGTTATCTTTAGATAGAACTCATTGTTACACTGTCCATTAATAAACCACCCTTCTATTTATTTTTATAAAAAGTTTCAGGTAAATTTTGCACGGATTTTGTCCACTTTTCTATAAGAATGCTGACAACCACTGTCAAATAAAATTTTATGGTTAAATAAACATGCATATGGACAACTTGGTAAACAATTTACATTTGAAATGCATATTCATCATTAGAATATTCATTAAGTCAAGAGACAAAAGCATACAAAATTTTTTAAATAAGAAAAAAACAAAAAAACTGGAAACATTTATGGGACACATTATTTATTTCACCTAAATTCTTCCATACATTTAAGAAGCCGATAACTGAGGAGAGCTCATTCAAATTCAGGGTGTTTATTCTTCATATGATCTGAATAAATACATATTCTATACCAAAGCTATTTTTGGAATTAAATTTTTGAATTTGGAAAGAATATAAAAAAAATTTTTTTTTTAAAAAAGAAAGAAAAAAAAAAAAAGCCCTTTCCTAAGTAACAATCGATTTAAAGGACATTTGCAATCAACAGACAACCACCTGTCCTTCTTAGTTAATCAAAGGAAGGATTTACTGTATTATTTTTTTTCCTTTTAAATGTAGCATACAAGTTGCCTACCGCTACAAGTGGGTGATAAAAGTAATCTGCATTTTATTTCCCTTATATATGAAATAAACAGGAACTTGTAAAGAATTATTTGAATATACACTTTCTATGGTGTTGACATTTGTAAAACCCAATCCAATTTCAATTGCACGATCAGGTCATGTCTGCTTAATCAAGCTTCAAACTTGGGTGAAGGGAAAATTAACTAACGCACAAATGAGGTATCGCAGTAACTGGATCACACACATAAAATAAAAAGTACTAGCAGTTTTCCAAAGCATGGTAACTGAATTTTGAGTTGATTGAACTAACATATAAGCATAGTTTGCCTGTACAACAAATTCTCAAGTGATCACATAATGGTATTGCAAGGTCTATATTGCATGGCCAACCTGGTTGGCCAGGCTACATCGAAATAAAATGTAAATAAAGGGAAGTAACAGTCCCTGACCCCTAACAACTACTGGCGAAGCACAGGGGTCAGACACTCAATACCCAAGCGGCTTATCAATCAACACGTGTTCATTGACCTCCTTACAGCTATTTTGAATCCACACTAATCCAGCACGAAGCCAATTGCACTTGACCACCAAAAGGAACCCCCTAACAACCTAGTGGCATAAATGTCACAGGTATAATCAACCTAGTCAAGGAAATTGCAGAGCTATATAAAGGATGCTTGAGAATTTCAATTCAGATACGAGTGGATCTTTCCATGAAACATATTTGGTAGACAACATTTGAAATGTTTTGCAATTCATCTGAAAATACGAACAATTGTATAAGAGTAATTCTATGCAATTCAACAAAATGGGTTGTACTCACCTATAAAATCTACTAACTTCATCTTTCGTAAAGACTGAAAAAAAAATTTTTTTTTTTCAAATTAGATTAAGTGAATCTAATTAACGAATATCAATTATACCACAAAATTTAAGCAAAACAAATCTCAATATTAACATGATAGTAGTTCAACTTCGCGAATTTATTATTCCCACAATAATCCAATTCATACAAATGACTCCAGATTGCACTTAATATAAACTACAGAAACAATCAAAAAGTTCCGAGACTTCTTTGAGAAGCTTTATTCATACTTTTAAAGTTTCTGCCAAAGTACCATCAGTGATTCAGGCTGAATATCATCCATAGTGTCAGAACTGCGACTCTTCAGCTTGAACTTTATCTTGGGGGGGGATAGGAAGAAGCCGCAAGAAACCAAGGGTGGACAGGTTTAGAACTGGTGCAGTACAAAAACAATGCAATGTGGGTGGCCATGTTAGAACATTCAGTTGCCATCTTGCCACAGTTCAGGTCTTCTGCACTGCTTGCCAGAACTGATCTAAATGACACATTGACAATATAAGCAACTCCAATGATGGTGATGCGACAATTCATTCAATTGCAAGATTTTCAGGGGTAGCACTTGTCTTGTCCAATGATGTTCTACCACTCTTGAAGTACTTATTGCTGTAGGCCTGCTCCAATATTTCAAGGGTCTCCATTGCCAATTTTTAAAGTTACAAGTCCACCAGAAAATCACAAATGACCATATGAACATGGTTATAAAAATGCGTGTGACACCACATGGCATGTCGACTTTTTAGAATTCCATGAATTTTTGATGGACAAGTTATGAGTTTAGCATGAAAAGAGGGCCAGTTATGCAATAACCAAATCATTTTCACCTTTGACATTTGTAACTTGTCAGTAGGACTCAAGTCATAAATCTGTTTTAGATAATTATTTGGTGGAAACAGATATTTTGTAATTTATGTCTATTAGAAAAGCCATACTTTAGAATGGGGAAACATTATCTCCAGCTATCATCAATTACCACTTGTAAAAAGATCTGTGAGAAGGTGAAGACCAACCTTTGGGATCTGCTGGATGCCCATCTGACAGTACGTATCAATACGTTTCAGGGTAAGATCAATCCTGTGCTGCATTCCTTGCTTTTTCTCTTCAACTGAAAAACAAAAAAAAACAAAAAAAAAAAAAAAATTAGGAAGGAAAAAAAAGCATTGAAAATTTAAGTACAAAATGGATGCAAGAGTCTTGGTGGGAGATTTCTCATTTCTAATCTAACTTGTTAACTAACAGCCATAGAATGATGGTCTGAGTAGTTGCAATGAACAGCAACTGGATTTAAGATGAAAGAAATCCTCCCTACATCCGTCCGGACCCTCAGCTTGCATGCCAATAATCCATTTGCTTCTGGATCATTTCACGTCAAGTGGACCAATTGTGGGAAAATACCCCACTCAACAGTCTCAGATTTAGCTCAAACTTTGGTCAAAGGTCCTTTGGAATCGGAAATTGAGTCCTGTGAAATTTTAGTGTAAAGAGAGTAAAGATATTGAGCTAGATCTAGGTGTAGCAGTCACTGAAAGAGTGATAGAATCAAACGTTCTTGATATGTCGCTTTATAAGCATGTACCAAATGAACACACGAGAAATGTGACCGAATTCAAAGAAGTCATTCCCAAAAATCAGGATGGGCTGTACATGCAATACAAATGTCAAATATATGGACACCAGAATAGCACTTTTTTTTCATCCAGGAGGAACACAGGAATGAAAGATCCTTGATGAGGTGGAATTAACTGAAGGTGGAAGAGGTACAAGTCAAAATTTCACGAGTCTGAAACATTACTTTTCTTATGCGCAGACAAATAACATTACCATATATGGTTGTGTACAGATCGTGTTTTGAGGACCAAATTTTTGGAGTTCCTTCATTGGCAATAACAACAAAAAACACGAGTAATAATTTTGTTGAAATTTAAGCATAATGGGAAGGTCTAGGAACAACACTTGGCTTCAAAAATGAAAAATATTTAATGATTACAACAAGCAAATTATGAACATATAAAACATATACCAATTATTGATGAAAAGATGTGCAACGACTTCAGTAAACAAGATTTAAAATTATCTAGCTTCTCATATAATATAGTTTCAATAGAAAATATTGATACAAGCTAGCTCAAAAAATGGGGGGGTGGCAACCTCTACACAAAACATACAATAAACTAATGATTCTATGACCATAAATCAATGGTCAACCTATACACAAGTATATACAGTAAGTGTTGCATTATTAATATCTTATAGAACAAACCTGACCTTTTAGATATTCTTGTTCTCATGGATTTAATCAAAAATTGAAATTAATTGATGACAGAGGCCAATCATTAGTTTTTAATTTTAGAAAAAGAGGGACCAATTGATTATATTTGATTATTTTCAAGTAAGAAGAAAAAATTGATTTCATACATTTGCGATCAAAATCAGCAAGGAAAACTTGTAGTTTCTGTTGCTGCTCATCTTTAGTCAAATCTTTTCCCTCGTCTCCCTGGGGTACTTCAGGAACACATCTTACTTTCCTTACTTGACGTTTGCGGGGCATCTTGCTCTTTTTTCCTGTTTCTTTCCTTACTTCAATCCAATTTCTCAAACTGGAAGAAAAAAAAAAAGTGAAACATTAAGAACCATACCTGAAAATTACAGGAGCAGAACTTTGTATATCTTTAATAAGATACTTTTCTAAATTAGTTGAACTGCTGACATGACATTTGGCTTGGTTAACAGAACATAAGTAATGTGTCACCAGTGCTAAAAGTTTGGAAAGCTCTGTTATAGAGGATGTTTGAAAAAAGATCCTTATTCTAAAATAATTTTATCTATTAGATATTCACTTCTTCCACAGGAATAAGAAAACTAGCATAGTAACCATAATGAATGACAGGAACATTTACATATGGATGGGCACTTTCACCCAGCATCAGAGTGTAGTATCTGGACACTCATTGAAAAATGTTATACAATATAAACGCACACACAGGATAACCGATATAACATGGTTTGTGTTAAAAGGTAAGCGGGCCACAACATTTTCACCTATCTTATAGCTCACTAGTCCAGAAAACCAATCAAAAATAGAATTTCCCCTTTAGATGTTTTGTTTACTTTGTAATATGTTGTAGCTATTTTGGTGTTATTGATTGAAAAGAATCAACAATAAAGAATTTGATTCATGTGAAAGATTCATCTGGGGGGTTTTCAAGAATTATGAGCGTTAAGTGTCACACGAGTTTTGCAACTTTTTTTATTTATACAAAATAAATAGGTACATAGTTTTGTAGTGTCCACTATACTTTTAGTCAAGAATCAAATATGAAGCCCTTCTTTTGGCTAGATATAAAAAAAAAATGACTTCCAGTGATGTCTCCCTATAAAAGCCCTGAACACACATGGTCAGTCACTTATTGGCACCAGCTCTTTCCTCCACCAAAAGATCGGTATCATTTCACCGGCCTCCCAACCAGAGCTTGACTATTTTTCCACCGTAACTAATCTCTGTACTAATTTTGCCCATTTCAGTTCATCGATGTTCAGGCATCTAACAGAGGCATAGCTACACAACCGTGTCCTCACCACGTGCATATACACTTGTAACTCTCATGAATGAAATGGCAATGCTCTTTACTACACCGGGATCATGATGATATGTCTCTTAATTCTCTTTACTTTGGGAAAACATGCATAAATCTAACTCCGTGTGTTCTCCACCTTACAATACTGTCCATCGCATGTTCTCCAGTGTTAGAGAATGACCCACCCCCCCAAGTTGCACACGTAGTTTGGCATACACACTGAACCAGGTCTCCATAACTATTCCTTGGTATGCATCTAGCCTTATGGATTCAAAAGCAGTTCAGGCACCTCTGCTTCGACTGATGACTGTACTTATATGGTAACAAAACTCCCTGCTTTCGCTTACTAGTCATCTTCCATTTTTTCTTCTCATGATTGATCTTAATGTTTTTATTACATGTATTTCATTTTCATTTGTTATTTGTCCATCCAAATACTTATATGTGTCCTTTTTACTTTGTTTCATCTCTGCATCTACGTTCATACTCGGCACAAATCTCCCTTCCTTTTTCAACATCTCCAGTGACGTAGAATCTGATACCAAACCATGTGCAAGCAAAAACCTCTGTCTCTAACAACTTCTTTGCGCTACCCATTCTTCAGCCAAAAATATCTAGAACTTCCAACGATAATGCAAGAACCCATATATTTTATAGTTCTAATTTGGTCAAAATTTAACAAAACAAATGCTGCCTCAATCAAAATTCAGTAATGCTTGTGAAGCAGCCAAAATTAAGTTCCTGTGTACACCCCTAATATTATAGCAGCGTAAATTATTCTGACCTCAAAAATTTGTATATTTGAACATTTCAACACAAATACATTATTTTTCAATGTTTTTTTTTTGTTTACAGTTGTAGTGCCCCATACTCTTTTTGTTAAGAATTGAATACAAAACTCTTCTCTCAGCTAGATATCAAAAACGTCACTTTCTCCGACAATCCCTATAAAACCCCTGGACGCACATGGTCCAATGCTCATTGGTGCCAGTAGCCCCAGCTAGTCATGCCTCTTTCCTCCGTGACCTATCTCTGTACTAACTTTGCCCATTTTAATTTACCAATATTGAGCCTCACACATATGTGCAGCTATGCCACCATGTCTTCACCACGTGCTCCATACGGGTATCACCTCTCACTCTCGTGAATGAAATGGTAAGGTCTTTTCACTATCTGATAGACACGATAATCTTTCCTAAGCTTCTTTACTTTGGGAAACACGCATGGATAAAACTCCATGTTCTCTATCTTTCATCGAGAGTCTATCAGTGTCAGAGAAATTCAGAAAAAAAAAAAAAAAAAAAAAAATCCCGATTCCTCTATTTACTTAATATCATACTGCCCGTCATATAACAATTTTTCCATATTAGGAATATAGTTATCTTGGATAAAATCAATTTTTTTCCAGACATCTGTATCTAACTGTCCCCAAAAAGTTCTTATAGGTAAAGAAACAATACTCACTGTAAGCATATGTATTCATCACTAGAATTCAAGGAAAAAAAAATCTTTTTTTCAAAATTCAATTGAATAATTATTGAATTGACAGATTTTCATTGAATCATAATTGAAGAAATGCTGCCTTATTTTGGGAAGATTTTATTTGGAAATCTTACATAAAGTTGTTTTTGCAGAGATTTCAAAAATGGTGAACAGAAAAAAAAAAAAGACTACTTTAAGTAAACAATTTCAAAAAATAATTTTTACCCATTAATTCAAACATATTTTGGGGTTTTGTGTGCAACATGAAAAGTGTAGCTAGTCTACACACATGAATATTAAAAATGTAGTTGATCATTTCAGCATAAGAAAACAAGACACTGGTGCTTATATAAGTATATTTTAAGTGATCATAAAACAATTACATACTAGAACAAATGAGTTGGTTAGAACCTGTTGAGAAATGATGAATTATGAGTTGAAATGTTCCAATATACAGTTTTTCCATGGTAAAATAATTTGCACTACTATAATGCGGGAGAAATTGACAGAATCAACTATGGATGCACAAAAATCGAAAATATTTTAGTGTCTGTAAAAAGCAACGGACAGTAAAAGCCTTTTCAGCACTATGTAGAGAAGGCAGTCCTGATCATAAATTGTAAAATTTCACACCCTTGCTCACTTGATAAAAAAAATGGCGCATTAATAAAGAGAATTGATAAGAAAAAAAAAAAGAATTTGATATTTCTATTCGGACCATCCTCATCTTGGTTGTTTTTCATACAACGTTTCGGCCGTTACACTCTACGGCCTTCGTCAGGTATGATCTGGTAAATTCCGAGATATACTAAAAGAATTTGAGTTAGATACTATTATTCACCATATTGTTTATATATCAATAATGAATTAAAAATATAAACAAATGATTATTAATATGAAAATAATGTAATTTAATAAAAAAAAAAATAGTAATGTAGATAAATAATATTAAAAACTACACATTGAATTAGATAAGTACTTGGTTTTAATGTTTGATCAGTTGCAATCAACTATTCTTTTGTGCATCTATAGTTGATTTCATCAAAAGTTGAAAATATTATGTTCACAAAATGTAATGTTTTTCACAAAACTCTTCTTTCAGCTAGATATCAAAAACGTCACTTCCTCTGACAACCCCTATAAAACCCCTGGATGCGTATGGTCCAGTGCTCATTGGCGCCAGTAGCCCAAGCTGGTCATGTCTCTGCCCCCAGCTTGCTGCCGGCCACTTTCCCTCTCACTCTTTCCTTCTCTCTAAGATCATTATGATTTCACCGACCCACTGGCCAATCCGATCTTAACCATTCTTGCTCCGCGAAGAGTCCATCAATGTCAGAGAATAGCCCCAAGTTAACTCACTTACTTGGCAGTATGGCTCGCACACTGAACCCGGTTTCCACATATTTTGCAGCAATCTAATCCAAGCAGTTTAGACTACGCTCCAACACTGACGCCAGTACTATCAAGACAAGAAAGCTCCCACCTTTCACTACCTCTTCCTTCTTCATCACTTCTCTCAATCGATTGTATTTATGTTATCCTTACATGTACTTCATATCATTCTTCATTCTTGTATTAAACGTACGTCCTATTTGTCTGTCTTCATTCCACTTTATTTCAATGCATGTCCAACTTCATACTTGGTGCACATTCCATTCTCTTCATACAGCATCCTCCCCTTCCTCATCTACAAGGCCGCATGCAAGCTACACACAGTCAAATCATGAGGATCCAAAATCCTCATCTTTCATCCAACCAGAGAAAACATCCTAAAAGTATCATAACCTATAGGAGGGATACACAGGAACCTAATTTACGCTGCTCATTTAGGACTAACAAATTTTGATCATGGTAGCCTTATTTTCATAAAATTTTGACCAAATTAAAATTTATTTGGGGTAAAAAAATAACTAATAAAACCCTGTCAAGAGATAAACAATTATAGTATGTGACACTTAACATTTACAACTGGTGAGCGAAAATTAATTTTCCATATTAATTAAATTTTGCTCTCTGAAAACACGTGCAGCGAACTTCCAAATTTATTTCTTATTTACAAGATGAGGGGCAACCATTAGATGTAACAAACCTCCAGCTTTAACAAACACTCACTCCCCACAATTAGTTTATATGTATATATTGCTTGGGCATGTGAAGTAGCTACAGGAGGATGACTGGACCAAGTTTTCACTCTCTCTTTTCTCAGTCAACTATCGTAATATACAAAAAAAGGAGGTATTTTATTAAGATATATTAGCAATGGGACACAGCACAAGGTGAAGTGCATTTATGCCCTTTCCAAGGGCATTTGTGCAAAGTGAATAAAAAAGCCACAGACAAAATCTGAATTGATTCTATTTTCCAAGAGTGCAGTGAGAAGTGAATTCATGCCTTTCCAAAGGGCATTAGTGCTGAGTGAACAGACAGCCTCAGCTGAAATTCGAACATAGCTTTCTATGAGTGCTCGGAAATGTGGAATCATGCCTTCCCCACAAGTATTTAGTGCTAAGTGAACATAAACAATCTTAGCTAAAATTTCAACTGATTTTATTTTCCATGTGTGGGGAAATGAGGAATCATGCCTTTCCCAAGGGCATTAGTACAAAGTGTACACAAACAACCTCAACCAGAATTTGAACTCACTTTGACAATTCCATTTCCTCAGTCTATAACCAGAACGCCACAGGACATATAGATTTCATTACACATACCCAGTTATTAAAACATTAAACCTACTACAACATCACTTATAGTTCAATCAACAGACACCCAGATACACAAGATCACTGACAGTAATGACATTCTATAGGAATAGAAGTTCAAAATAAAAATGTAACTGAAAACATGTATGATCAAAGTAGGTTCCATATGATTAAATGCACTTTTCCTAACACGTGACAATGTCATTTATGTCTGAATTTTATGAAATCATTGTTCCTGAAGTCAAGTGGATCATCCTTAAAAGATCACTTCCTTCCTGGATGTTCATAATCTTCTAGACTCATCTCCTGGCTGAAACCAATTCTGAACAGTACAAAATGGAAACGATCCTTGGCTGATGTTTCGGTCAGTTTTTAGTCACTTTTTGTCCAAGTTTGAATTTGAAAAAAAAAAAAAAAAAAAAAAATGAAAACTTTTTTGTTCAGCAATTAATTCCAAACTGTAGGGTGTATGGAATTAGAAATTTACATGTAAATTATGAACTTCTCCCTAAAATGATATTAAGAGCAGTATGTTTTAGTATAAATAAGAATTTTAGAAAAAAAAAATCTTTCCGGACAATCTAATACAAATCATATTTTGACTTCGCTGGGCTTAGTTTAAAATCAACAGAAAGTGGACAAAATACAAGACCAATAAACTAATTGGTACAAATGACCTAATGAAAATTTTCACTAGTCCTTAGAAAAAATTGTTAAATAGGTACGAGTGGCCTAAAAGTTAGCAGCATGGAAAATGAAATCAGTGAGAAGAGTTCAAATTCTAGCTGAATGCACATTGCATTTTATCAAGTGGAGGGTGAATTGACATCAAATTAAGAAAATGCCTTGTGAAAAGAAAAATCATACATAAAGAAGGAACTGTCACTGTGTCAGGAAATCGCCGAACGGGAGAGAGAGAAAAAAATCTTTACAAAAAAAAAATAAGATATGAAAATTTTCAATTAAGCAAGTCAGTCACCAAAAACAAAACAGTCAAGCATTTTTGAATAAACAGACTTTGACAAGTGTTGAGTTTTATTTTATCATGAATCCGAAAAGAGCGTTAAAAATAAAGAAAAACTAAATCTACAGCAAAGGAAGGGTGTGATTTTTTTCTTTTTCATCTTTATTGACACTTTCTTACTTAACATGCAAGCGTACAATAAAAAGGTTGGACTGACTCAGTGATAGACTTGCATAATCAAATAGTTTTTTTTTTTTATTTAGCTTCCCTTAAACAGTTCCTGAGACACATTGACATCTCGTTTTGTACGATTGTTCAAGTAAAGTCAGTGCATTTCATTTTTGTACGACAAAAGCAAGAAAAGTTTTCTCAGCAATAATTCACATAACTGTCCATTGATTGGATTCTGTTCGATAAGGAGGAATAACTTTCCACTATTTTTATAATCATATTAATGATATTTTTAAACCCCACCGCCTACTAAAAACTCGACATTTTATGCAGAATATTCCATTGCAAAAGCTTTGCTTGCCTGGACAAAAGTCCAATAATTTCACACTAATGCACTGGAACTCATTTGACTCAATGGTAAGTTGCTTTGTAGAGCTTTTTCAAAGTTATATTATTCAGCTTGTTTCTACCAGCATTTGTTTATTACACTTTTAGTAATAAGATAAGGGAAATACTAGGTTCAAGGGGATAAGGAGGGAGAAAGAGAGAGATCAGGAAAAGTTAGGTAGTTTAATTAGAAGACAGAAGGGGGGACAGAAAAGAAACATAGGTAGAATGAGTAGGAATATCTTCGCATATAAAACTAATACGTGTTTGCATAACATTCAGATAAAAAACAGACGAACAATGATAACTGGAAAGGATACGTGAAAGAATAAGAAGATGAATAGCGGAGTCATTAGGTAATAATTTTAGAAATCAACAACCGTGGAATTTCCAGCGGTTCAGTCGGAAATACATTTTATGCCTCAAGTGGCTATAATATATTCCCTGGACATTGTCTTCCACTGCCTGAACATTCAAGTTTTCTTTGCTTAGAAGAACGTACTATGCGGAAGGGCTTGGTAAACGAGCCATTATGGCACTTTGAGAAACATCTGGCCACAAACTTCTCTCTTTGGCAATAATATTCTTAATTTTTGCACTTTCTGGAAAGTATTTGGCAATTGCAATAATGTGTTATGATTTCTTTGATTGTAATAGACTTAAGGTTTAGATCCCGTTCTTAGATTAAAAAAGCAAACTCGACATTTTGATTAAGTAAACAAATCCGAAAATGAAGATTTTAGAAAAAGAATAAAGAGTCAAAATTCGGTTTAGTAAATCATTGTAATCTTTTTCTTTTTATAAAAATGCTTTGACTTAATCTGGACTCCGTTATTCCTTCAGGAAAACTTTCATTGTAGAAAAAAAAGTAACTGATAGAGACGAGACAAGCGAATTGGAGGTTCGATTTACATAGAGTGCGAATAATACAAACTGGATCCTTACTTTATGTCTGTGTTTTAGGCAGCAGATCTTCGATTTACAATGTTGAATGTAAATATAATTTAAATACTACTACATGGGAAAAATACATTTTCCAGAAAAAATACGCTGCTTTGCGAAACCGAACGAAGTTTCATGAGATTATTTTTTTTTTATATATAAAAATTACACTGTGAATTATCTTTTTGGAACTTTTCTTTCGTTTTTAACTTAGCTTGCTGTTTTTTATACATTATACCTGAACAATTATTTACCTATTGATCATGATGCTATGTTCATGCAAAAATTTCAAGAAAAATCTTAAAATTAGGCGAAAAATATTTTAAAAAACCTTACATACAACAGGTTCAACTGAAATACCAAGTTCAAAACAATGAGTTTGACAGGAGTAAAATTAAACATTAAAAACAAAGTGAATAAACAATAGAAAAAAATTATGAATTTATTAAACCAAGGCACAGATCTAAAAAGTAAAATTCAAATAAATAAATAGTTTTTTTTCATTAAATCCTCTTCATTAACTACATTTCAAGACTTGGGGTGAGGGATTCAACATATCAACTTCCAAAAATGATTCAACGTTCAAAAATTGAAATTGCTTGCTAATTTAGAAAAGCAGATTGTTTCAAAATACATTCGAGAATTTTTTAATCGAGTTTTTCTAGTCATCATAAATAAAAGGATAATATATTCTTCCATGAAGAATCATTATTCTTTTTTTTTTTCATCAAAATAAATAAGGAAAAAAGAATCCAAAGTTTGAAACTTACCGCTTCGCGTTTGTACTAACCGATAATGAACAATATTGACCAATCAGCGTAGAGTCTCGCCGATTCTCGTTCAACTCATGGCGATCTCGTTATAGAGAGTTCCCAGCAGGGTTGCCATTTTGGCCATTTTATGGCCAGATGTGACAAATTTGGCCCTTTTGTAAAACATTTTGTTATGAACTTTTTGTTTAGGCCATATCTAATTTTTCGCCTTTTTTTTATTTCCCTGAACTCTCTATTCAAAATACATCGGAAAAAATTTTTCCGTAAGCATTTGTTGTGATTCCCATCCATGAAACCCAGTTTCTCTCAGGGAATTTGTCAGTTTGAAAAAAAGTCGATATTTTAAGGATAGCTGCGGGTTCTATTTACTCTGTTATTATAATGCTAAACGGAGCCCTTATTCTGCCTTTCGTATGGAACAAAAAAGTTGACTAGATATTTTGAATACATTTTCTTATGTTAGGTGTGTCCTGTAATATTGCAAATATTTTATAAAAACATTTTCGCATTCGGCCAGGAACATCTCCGATTATCTTATTCCCCAGTAATTAAGGTTGTTGTTGTTGAGGGCGACCGGTTGTGAAATTAAGGTTTCACGAATTTGGAAAATTAAAAATAAATCGATTCTGATTTGAAAAGAAAACGGAGGTCAAGATAATGGATTAGCAAGCAAAGTAATTTATTTATATTAATGCGTTTTTTCTGTAGTTTAATCTACTTTGACTGATCCCGACTTTCATTTCTCATTTCGGATAACTTTACTTATTTGTAAGGTAAACGGTCTGATGTAAGAAAGGTGGTCCTGATTGTATACACATAAAAAGAAATAAGAGAATTCATGAAAAGAAATCTGATGTCAATAATTGATTGTTATTGATTTGAATAAATCAAACTTTTGAATTGTTTTTATTTGTGCGTTGTTTTTAACATCGAGCGAACGAAGGTGTGAAACATTACAATCGGGTTCCCTACTATGTACCAAGATCGGCAAATCTGATTAAATTCTATGAAGAATTAGTTTGATCTGCGTTTTGTCTAGATCTTCGTTTCTTTTGGAAATGTTGCATAATTAAAAAGTAACTTTGAAAGTGGGAACCAGTGAATTAACTCTAGATTGAGAGTTCGGTTTCCGATTCATTCATGTTTGATACAAAGCTGGACACTTACTTTGTGTCCGTCTTTCTGACAGTAGATGTTAGGTTCACGGAACTAAATATCATGATAAAACTGGGATCTGTCAGAAAGGCAAGTGAATTATCGTTGCAATTTCAATATTTTTTCTTGTAAAAACTGGCATTGTGTCTGATTCAATAAAATTGGTTTTGTAAGCACCGAAAAAATATCTACTGCTCTATGGGTACCAATATTACAGAAAAGAAAGACGGCATAATTTTCTTTCCTTTTTCAAATATAGTAACCGAGAGAAAACAAAACTATTATCTGTTTTGGCTAATAATATGGGTTATTAGAACATCGCCTTAAAAAAATTCTTCTCGAAACTGACAAATTTCCTGAAATCACGAAGGTCTGATTATTGATTTTAAAAGCACATAAATTTACTTCAGAAAAAACAAAATTGAATGATGAATCAAAATTAGCCATTTGGTATCGTCCGTTTTGCATAACGCTTTTTATACATTGTTCCTAAGAGTTTTGGCTAAGTTCAGGATTAAAAGATAATTATCCGGTAAAGTTTATTTTACTTTCTATTTTCTAAATCGATCCCAGCTATAATTCAGTCGTTAAGGGGAAGTCACTCTGTCTAGATTTGATAGTTTGTTTTCCCAACACGTGTTCGAAGAATCTATTTTCCCTAAGCAAAAAATTACTCTTTTAAAGTAAAATTTATTCATCAAAGAAATGCCCAACAAAGCATACTATAACAAGTTCGGTCGAATGACACAATAGGAAAGCAACATAACCTGTTTACAGTGGATAATTGTGTCTAATTTAAAAAATGAAATTCATAAACAAATGATGACAATATTACTTTCAAGTACATTTTCGTTTTTGATAAATTCTGAATGGTCATCTCTTGATCATAATCCGAATGAACTTCAACGGTTAACTCAGGCCACCTCAGCCATCACTGTGGAGAGAACGTGTTACCTCGGACGGTCGCTATGTGTTTGAATAGCTAGGTAGCTTTTAATTATTCGCCGATTCTGTGTTGTAGATGAAATTATAACAACGATTGTTAGATTAAACAGCACTACTATATTTCAAGGTGAGATTATCAATCTATTTCATTTCTTATCAATTGTCGAAAGACTTGTTGTTTTTATTTTGAACTTTTTTTCTGATTTTTTGAGCTCTAGTAGAACATTTTTTGCGAATTTCTTTCTTGAAAGTTTTAACATCATCAAATGGAATCTACGCACACGAGTTTCTCATTGTAAAAATTGTTGTACTTTTCGACTTCTTAAAGACAATAATTGATGAATTTCCAGTGTCACTCAATCGATTGCTCGTTTTTTTCTTAACGATCTTTCGTTTTGTGCCGCTAATTGAGGGAGTGAATCCCGCTTGGTTGAACAACACCAGAGAATAATTTACGGATGAATGGAAAACATGATGGTCAACATAATCATGCTTTAATAAATCATATTAGCTTCGTTGATTCAAATTATATCTCTCAGCCCCTGTGCATGAACACAATCAAGAAGGCAATTGTTCAAACATTGCCCTATGAACTGTAAACAATATTGTTCATATGAACTTGTGTCATTTGTTTCTATGTGAGATTTAATTACGTTTGGATAATTTCGGAAGAGATTTATTTTTCTGTTTATTTTCTACGACTTTTCATATTTTCTCTTAAAAACCGTCATCATAGGTCTCTTCAGTTTTCGAAGTGATTCTACCTGGCTGGCTATGTATGTGTCACATGTGCAGGCCACACCAATAATTAAGCAAAAGGGCTGAAAATTTTGCACATATACTCTTTATGTTTAGAAGAAATGTTGTTATGTTTTTTTTAAATTTGCCCCGAATAAGTCTGGCTGGCTACCTCTATCTGTGGCGCTTACAGGCCGAACCAATGGAGTTTGAGGGCTAAAAATTTAAGCATTCACCCCTTATTATGTCTAGCAAAAACATTGTTCTGTTTACCCTTTCCCTGACAAATTTTTAGGGGAGGGTTCAGTTTACAATGTAAGTTCATGCTAAATTGGTCCTTTAGTTTGTATTCGGCAGCATTCATACTTGTTTTTTTGAAATTCCAAACTTTTTAGTGATCTCTTCCCAACAATTAGCTAGACAAGTAACTTATGCATTCATTGATCACCCCTCATTCCAATATTTTAATTGATCTCCCCCAACATGGCATGCTGCCAAAAGATGTTGCTCACATGACTTTTACCTAACTTTTTTCTCTCCCCTTTCCCTTCCCAGTATGTCTGTTACTTATAGTATCAGTAGCAGCCATCAGCCAAGCCTGTTGTGATGCACTTATGACTGTCTGCAAAGTGACTCGTCACTGACTAATATATGATAATTCCTCAGTTCAGAAATTCAGATCATAAGAAGATTATTGCTCTGCTTTATTGATTCTTTAAAATACATTGGTGTTATGTCTTGAGTTCGATGACTAAACTTTTCTCCCTTTATTCTGTTCTTTCCAGGCCACAAACGTAACAATGTTAGATCCAGTCCAAGAAAATAAAGTGAAGAATCTTCATAAACGGCTTCAGAAATCTTTCAAGACTATACAGGATTGCATTCCTGTAATGCAAATGAATATCAATAAACAAGAGAGTTTACTAAAAGAACTTTGCACTTTATGCGAACAATATAGAGAATGTCAGATGGCTGCTGTTGACAAGTTAGACTTACCTCCACAATTGGCAGACATCAAGCCAAAAATGCTTCACCTGATTGTTAAGCGAATAGATGAGCAACTTAAAGGAATTCGTGGTATTATGTAAGTAAAATCTTTCCTCCCCCCCAATAAAATATATATGTATATAATTAAGCTATTCCAAAAATGCGCTAACCTAAAGAATGCATAAAAATTATGGGTGATTTGCAACTCATTGATAGTATGGAATCTGCGTTCATGCTTAACCCTATGATAATGAGCTGATTTCTATTCATCTATATAATAATCAAATTATCATTTTTTTGATAGTTTGTGATGTTTGATTTGCTGAAACAGTACATTGTAACTATGTATATTGAATTAAAGTACACATGACATGCACTAACTTGAAGAAAGCATTAAAATGTGGGTGATGTGCAAATTCAAAATAATACTTTTCGGATACTGAGTTTGGACTCACCTTTATTATGGTGAACCAATTTGTCAAGGGAGCGAACCATTAAATGCCAATTATGGGATATTTCCCTTTATTTATTAGCATAAAAATCCAATTGCAATCAGGCCTTTAAATTCAATATTCATCCTGGTCATATTTGATTGCAATAATTTTCTCTCAAGTGGTTGTTCAGTAGTTGTTGAGTAGAATGAAGTTTCACCTCCACAACTGGTCCAAGATCTATGTGCAAAGATTAGCAGAGGTAATTGTTTGGTTAAAAAATGGTCAAGATATTTGGTTAATCTAATAGTTTCCAGCTTTTTACATAATCTTTTATTCATGTAAATTCATAGCATCATTATTGAGTCTTCTAAGTATTTTCCTTGCCTTAGGTGACATTTCAGCCAAATTAGGTTTTCCATCATAGAAAAACTATTCTGGTTTGGATTCGATGAATTCTTACTGGAATCTTTTGATATCTCAAACTTGTTGGAACTGCTGACCAAATAAAGTGTGTTGTATGGAGTGACAGTCTGAAGGTGAAAGATCTGAGGAATATGACACATGTAGAAGAACTTTCCATCCAGCACCATTATTGTTTATTGATTTGCATTTGCAACAAGAGAAACTTGTAGTCTGATGCCATAGCCAGCGTAAGGGCACCTTGTAGCCATACATGATTCAAATGGATCAACCAATTTCCTTGAAACATGCTTGCATCTATTTCTGGGATGTAGGTCTCCTAGATGTACATTCCATATTCAACCATGATTTTATCAAACTCCAGAGTAGACTTTGTTTTTCTATCTTAACAACAACAAAAACAATCCTCGCCTACTTTTCCATATCTGGAACTGACTTTCTTATTCTACATTAACAAGAATTTGAACATCCCAACCAAATTTAGGGGATTAACCTCTTCACTGCTTGTCTCATCAGTTTAAAACCAAGCATATGTATAAAGTTAACATACCCCTACTATGATTTGAAATCATGACAAACTGATTGGTAGGCAACTCTCACTAACTGAGCTAAATTGACAAATCTTATATACCTATGAAAATTTATCTTGCAGATACACAAGGGCTTATTTTCTTCTAATAAATAGATACATTTATACTAAAAAAAATATGTATTTTTATAATTTTTCATTCATCATAAATATACAATACAAACATTGCAATAATCATCTTCAGTTGAATAGGAGTGGAGTTTGTCCCTGCATGAGGCAGGTTTGTTCACCAAAATTATATAAAGTTATCACTTTTCCAACAAACAATTTCTAAAGAGTCTGCACACACACAGACACAAACAGTTGAATAAACTTCATAGATACTTTAAAGATTTCACCAACACTGTGCAAAAGATGATGGCATGAAACTTGTACTTATAACTGCTGCATTAACTATGAAGTACAGCTGGGTAAAAGAAAGGTGACTTTTGTTTTTCATGACAACATAATCTGATTCATATTGTGATTTATTTTTTTTTTTTTTAGGTGAAATATTTAATATTTTATTCTAGTTTTGGTCCATTTTACTATTGTTTCTTATTAGATGAAATACTAATTCATTTTGACTAATGTATAATAGTGTTTGAGAATCTAATAGCAACCTTTTCTTTTCCAGGTCTGAGTACCAAAAGTTGTTTGAAAGAATACATGGAGCCAGAATGCAAACCTTCAAGGACTTGCCCCAAACCAGCTACCTGATCCAGCCGAATCGAACATATCCAACTTTTGTTATCATGTTGGAATGGTTGGATGATTCTGAAAAAGAAGTTTATGCTCAGTATCCTTTTTTTAAAGCCAATCTCCTGTTGATATCACAGTCAGGTCAGGGGTACATGGTACCAGTAGCTGGGAAATATCTGAATCAGAAGTCTCCAAAATAGTCAGTATTGATCCCTAATGATCAAAAGGATGTTGATAAACACCGGTGAAGGGGGGGGTCTATTGAATTTTTATGGATCAAAAGTTGACATTTATATAAATAGATATATATAGAATACAGCTTGATGATATACATTTCTGATTTATATATGATTACTTTTTACTGACTGCTTATTTTATATTCTGTTTATTGAAACATACTTGTTGATACAACAGGCTTGTGAAGTGACAACAGGACGTTGCTACTTTGTTGTCTAGATTCTGTGGAAAACAGGGTGTTGTTTCAATTTTCCCCACACTAATGCACATGGAAACTGCATGTTTACTTATTTATTTTTTGTACAAGCCTAAGGATTATGGATTCAATGATGGGGTTGAAGGTCTTAAAAGTTTGGTAATCTCAGAGTGAACCAACTCCCCTTTAAAATGTTTGAGTCATATGAGGCTATGGCTTCAGTCTTCCGGCACCGACATCTGAACGCTAACGTTTCTGCATACATCCACCTGGTGTAGGGATAACTCAGTGCAATTTTTGAATTATCGTGCTCCGAGTTATCCCTGCGCCAAGTGGTCATGCATAGAACATCGGCACCTAGTAGATGTGCACTGAGAAGTCAGCTTACGATGGCTCTGACAGCAGATCTTAATGCAATGATGAATACTCCATAAAATTACCCTTTTCATCTTCTGTAGATTTTATTTACAAAATGTCCTTTTCTTTTTAACCCTTTGATCACTGGGGCATCTAAATACGCTCCAAATCTGGTATGAACTACACATCACAAACCTGTGTAAATCAATATACCTCTTCAAATTTTGTTGGCAGAGGTAATTTAATAATTATTTCATCTAAGAACCTCAGACAAGTTGAAGTCTATTATATCTTCCTCTCTCTCTCTCTCTCTCTATATATATATATATATATTGAGAGTTATAAAAACATTTCTCAAAATCCTTAGCTCTCTCTAGACTTTGCCTCAAGAATGAATTTTTGGACAGCCTGAATTATAAAGATGAAGATCTTTGGCAAAAGTGTAAGAATAAATTGATTGTGGCTGATACAAAAATTATTGAAAAATTTGAAGGTAAGTTTTTGATGATCATTGAATTGGTTCTCTTATCATTGAACTGATCAGATTGTCCAACATGAAATTGGTGAACATTTGCAACTCACTCTTCAAACTTGCTTTGCAAAAGATTATTTACTAAGCTTAGCTTAGTCTGGCAAAATGCCACAGTGGTGGAGAACCCAGTGATAGTCAAACTCACTACAGCAGTGACTGTTAGACAAGCATGTTATAAACCATGGTATCTCTATCTCAGTCTGTTCATATTTATTGATCTGTAGTGAACCGCCCACAAAAATTCGTGTTGGCATTAAACATGTGTGATGTCGCTCATATTTACCCATCCATGATGAAAATCAAGGAGTCATAAAAAAGGAGGAAATTGGTGAGAACTTGTAGAGAATACTACTATTGTCAGAAAACTACCATAAATAACATCATTGAGAATTCAAGTCTTCTGTATGACTATTTTGAAAAGGAAAAATATGTTTTGCTCCTTGTTTACCATTTGTTGTTGATATTTCATGTAAAGAAAATTGAACATTTTTCATTTGTGATGCATGAGTAAATAACACTCAATTTTGACCCTATTCTATTCAAACCAACAACACTGCAATTCAAACTCAAAATTAATAATGTGCATTCACCTGGTCAGGTACAAATATTTCTGTGGCTGTATACCACAAAAAACTTTGAATTTGATGTAAAACCACCAAGTTTTCAACTGATTATTATTTTCTGAACTAATATCAGGTAAATGAATTATTTTGATTCCAGTAAAAAATTTTCTTGTACATTTTATGATTTCAAGGACACTTTTACAAAGTCTTATTTTGTTATTTGATAACATACCAAATACGAGAGAAAAGTGGTAACCTTGACTCCACAAGGTTACTAACAGTCTCAGTCTGTTCATTTCTATCCATCTTTACACTTTTATAAGACCTCTATCTACTTTTATTCCATTTTAAGGAGATAGTGGAAATAGGTGTTAGGGTTCTGCTCACAATGGGTAGTTGCAAAAGTCTGCACTACATTTAAGTCCCAGGTGGTGTTTAAATTCACCAAGCTTTTGGGTAGCACCTTCTTTTATAATATTACACTAAATTTCCCCAAAATAATGTATAAATTAAAGATACCTAATTACAGATATTCAATACAATTTTTTTTCTCTTTTTCAGAACGACTTGCTCACCTTCAGGATTTCCTTGATGAAACCTAGTCACAAATTGCTCTCCTGAAGCCACTTCTTTATTCCTACTTAACACTACTTTGAAAGGTCAGAGGCTATTTGAACAGGAAAGTTTGGACAAAAAGCAGCAATAAGATAGAGAAAATAAAAATTAAAAATCAAAATCCTTCCTTTCTGAATTCAACTATTGCTAGATAATGAAAGCAAAACAATGTGGCAGTATAACTAGATTTGTGCCCTATCTAGCCATAAGCTTCCATGGCTAAATAGGTCTAGGTACCATCCATGAAAAACAAGCTCTCGGAATATATGAATCAAAGTCAAGACTTATTGGGAGTCACTTCTTCATTCCTACTTTGTGCTACTCATTTTAATGGTCAGATGGTATTCAAGTTGTGATAAAAGCAACAATAAGATGAAGAAAAGACCAAAATTAATGTTGAGAAGTTGCCTCACTTGTGAGGTCAACAAGTGGAATATTATTATAAGCAATATCTGTCTGCCTGTCACCCAAAATTGAGGGGGTAGAGAAAAGGATCTAAGAATGGAATCGTAACACCAAGATCGAAGAGAGAGAGAGAGACCCTGGGTAGAGAATGAAACAAAGATATTCACTGGTCATTGAGTGCAGAAAAAAGGCAAGAAAACAAAATGAGGTGGAATTGAATTACTTTTCAAGTGCTGGAGATGGTCACTTCAGGCAACTCCGGTTTTTTGTTTTTTTGTTTTCCTCAGATACTACAGATCTGTAGATTTCCATCCCAAGGTGTACTGTTTGCAAAGCAATGAGTATTTTACTAGTTGCTATTTCTATATTGCAAATAGTCTATTCATGGTCAAACTTTATTGGCTCTTCAGACTTATGTTACTGCAAATCATGTTGACCAGAGTTGAATTACATCATCTGGTCAGCACCTTAATGGCTCTGGGAATACCAGGTGCTATAGGTAGCTGAGGATCATGTGGAGACCCTCTCATGGTGATCCAGTTAATCCAAGTAAGAAGATCAATCTCCACCCACCGTTCAATAATACAAGCCAAAGCAACCCCCATCGTTTGTTCATTTTTGATGCTGTAGATCTGTTTCAATGATGTGTGCCTTGATTCCTTTAAGTGTGATTTTCCAGTATTTTCTTTGCCTATTATTCTAACTTCATTCCAAAGAGGTGGAGGTCTCCCTCTCCTTTCATACAGGATTTTTAAATTTCTCTATAGGCTACAGCTTTCCTACTTGAGAAACACAAGAAAATATTGTAACTTGAGAGAGATTAGATACGATTCACACCAATTGCAAGTTTGTTTGTTTTTTTTTTGCCAATGTTCAATTTGAAAATAGGCACAATGTCCAAAACTACCAACTTTTAAATAAAGACATGGTTCTCTGCCAGATTAAAATAGAAAACCACCATTGTTCCATGGAGAGAATACTAGTCTTTCAAGCCATTGATAATGAGTTTATTATCAAGAGCTCCTTAATCACCAGTCCCTATAGGAGAGGATACATGCCAAAATTTGAAAAATGTTTGGACTTCAACTTTGGATCACAGAAAAAAATCTAGAGCCTGCATTTTTTGAAGGAACTGCAAGTGTGATTGCACTGCAGCATAGCCCCTGCCCCCCCTTAAGAACATTAATGAAAGTACAAAAAACTACAAGTGGTATAACCAAATACCTCAAAACTGGATGAATGGCATACACCAACTTGATACAATTAGTATAAAGAAGAAGCAAAAACTTGAGTTTGTAACATCAGTGGCATAATAACTAAAAAAAATGACAATATCATTTACATAAGGATAAATTGTATAAATATATTTATTCCAAATGAGATTTATCATTCTGTAGAATTTTTACAACTCTTTATATTCTCAATTTTTTAACAAGTACAAAACAATAAAAGGCAACAGAATTAAGTAAAAAACAAAATGACATCATCATCATCAATGGCATCAGTAGTTGTAGCAGCAGTGATATTACCAGCAGCAATTGCTTGTCTAAATCAGTGAACACACACAACAGGACCTTGCTTACCAGCAGCAGCCATTTTTGTGTTTGCAGTACCCCCTTCCTCTCTTTCAGTTTGCTTCAGCATGACAGAAAGCTAACCAATAAAGTGACAATGGCTTTTATATTTTATAAGAAAAGATAGATGGGTGTTAGTGTCAAGAGTTTAAATTTCATGATCATTTGTAAATCATTACTCTCTGTTTGTTAATGAAATTTGATTAGTGGGTAACCTAACGAACAGTGGGACCAGCCAGACTTATTACTCTTTGTCTGCAATCTTCAGAAGAGAAAAAGAACTGATTTTTATTTATGCCATAACTTTAAGAAGAGTAATTAACATTTCAACTTTTATTCAGACATTCAAATTTCTTCTTCCCATCCTTGATATTGTCAACACAATGTTTTTCAGTCTTTGTCAGATGGATAATCCAAGAAAAGGAGCAAATAGTTAGCAAAACAAAGTCTCTTTTCTTGAATTATCCACTTGATGAGGGCTGAAGAAAGGATCGGCTGAAACGTTTAGTTAATAAGAAAAGATGGGAAGAAGAGTTTTGATTGTCAAAAATCAACGATCAGGATCTGATACTGTCCACCCTCAGACACTGGAGAAAAAAAAAAGAAATTGAAAAATCATTGACCTGCCTTTCCCAAATCTTATTTCTCCTCCCCTGGCTCATCAGCATCCAACTTCTTTTCTTCTACTTTCTCCTCTAATTCATCCTCTTCCTTCTCCCCAAATACATACTTTTCCTCCTCTCCCACTTTGTCCTCTTTCTCCTCCTCCAATTTAACACAATGGGACTCTTCCTTCTCTTTTTTCTCCTCCTGTAATTTAATACAATGGGACTCTTCTTTCTCTTCTTCCTTTTCCTCCCTGGAACTATCACTCTCCTCCTCATCGCTGCTGCTGCTGCTGCTACTGCTACTACTATCATCACTATCAGCGTCACTGTCATCATCACTGTCATAAACGGTGCTACTACTGCTATCCTCTCCGATCACTTCCAAGCCGTTGTGATTTCGTTCTTTTTTCTTTTCTTTCTTTATCTTCAGTTGAGACATTGAAGATACAATACGGACTGTGTCTGACTCTTCCAATTCTCCAATCGCAATATCTTCCCAAGAAGTCAAATCCAGGTCACAGTCAACAGGTTTTATCACGATCTGAAAAGAATAAATATCTTATTAGATGAATGCACATGGTATGCACAAGCTTCTAACTATAATTTACCAAAGACTATCCATCATCATATAAATAAAGGAGGGCTAGAGCTATGATCACCAAATTTTCTGTGGTTACTAATGGGAGCTCAGAGCATATTTTTTTCACATATTCATTTTGAAAATTCCAAAACTTATTAAGTTTCTAGCGAGGACTTCGATTTACAACATAAGCATAATACTAAACCAGACCCTTATTTTGTGGTCATCAGGTTAGCCAAACCAAGTCTTTTTTTGTTTAAATGAATAAAATAAGGCTAGAAATCCACCACTTTCTACAATGTAAAAATACACTCAATTTTTATATGAAGTTTTTAATCGATTTGAGAAGTGGGAAGACAATCCTTTCCAGGCTGAATTCATTTCTGAATTTTACTAGTTTTAAAGTAACTCAAATTCAACTTCTGATCTATCAACACAAGTTAACCTCTCTATATATCATATTTTGGTAGGAATATACCCAGGCTCTATGGTAAAGGCATTTTTACTCATGAATATATGGCTCTGATGGTTTCTATAGAAACTGAATTCAATAAAATTGCCAAATATATTGTAAATATGTCTATCAGGGATAAAGTTGTGATGAATCATAACAATTATGTCTCAGAATCATGTAACAGTAATCTTAACAAAGTCTAACAAAACAATTTCCCCTGGTCATAACTCTTCAAAGGCTAATGATTGCCTGCAAGGCCTTCTTGACAAAATATGCTACTACATGAAAACAGCTATGTTGCTTAGGTTGATTCAACAGTGCAAAGCCCTCTACAGCCAATTGATTAATTCAATTGAAAACAAACACATCTGGTCAATCTGCCATGAATGGGTTAACCTAATAAATTGCAAAAGGGCACAAAAAAATTTCATTATCTCACTTTTTCAAATGATTTCATCTTCAAGACCTATAAAAGGGAAACTTTGGGTTATTTCATTATTTAATCATGTTGGAATCAATGTATTCCTTATAGATCAGGAGTCATCAACTTACAGCCTGCAGGCCAGCTCCAGCCTGCAAAGGGATTTTGACCAGCCCTTATTGGAATACTAAGCTTACATTTTACATATTGAAGATTCTTTGTTTTTTCAATAGATTCAATTAATGCCTTGATTAAAATAAATTGCAACTAAATTAAATTGATTACTAATTAGCATCATTAGTGAACTAAAAATGATTTTCTAGTTTGCATTATTGAAACAATATATAATTAGATGTGTATTCAAATGGATAATTCCCTCATTTTTAGCATCTTTATGGCATCAATTGGACCCACAGTCTGCTCATTAAAACACAACCTGGCTCATCCTGATTTTTGTTACAGATTGTACTTACCTTTGATAACTGATCAGCCAAAGACTCTAATAGTTTCACACTGGAAGACAATAGAGTTATTGTAAGTGAAAATAGTCACACAAGTCTAATATTCATTAATTCCAACATTAAGAGAAATATCCATTCTACAGAACATCTAGAGAGAGCCGTAGAATAGATCAGCTGGAATGTTAACAAGAAAAGGATTGTGTTCAAGAGTCCAATCCATGATTAATTTTTGAACTATAATTCATCTTAATTCCAGTTGCTTTTCATTGCAATGTGCAGGTTGCCAGTCTATGGCCATTTGTAGACTGTGTGATCGGAAATAAAGGATGAGCTCTGGGTAAGACATTCTTCATAAGTCCATGACCTGTCGTTAAGTGTACAGCAACTGGCTTAGTTGATGGCTGCTACTGACACCATGTGTGACAAACAGGAAGGGAGGGGGAGGAGAAAAAGTTGCACAGTTTGATGAGAGGGGGAACATCTGATGGTGACAGACACAGCACCCATATGACTACCAGTTTGTCTCCACCTACATTCTGACCACACGGAAATCGTGTGTCCAATGCAATTTGTCTGTAATTTTGTAAATGAAGCAACAGAAATTAAGATGGAAGAAATATTAGTCTTAGTCAAAAATCAATAATGGTTGACAATGCTCCATCTAATTTACAAACTTTCAACATTCTACACTAGTGTATTAAGGTCACTTAATGACCTTGTGATTTTACTACAGCAAACAAAATCAACTTATTATCATTAAACTTCATTCTTTTTGGACTCTTTAGCCATACTGAGGGGGAAATGGAGTGAGGGATTTTACTCGGCTGTTAGATTCTCAGGTGTTTAACCAACCTTTTGCCAGACCAAGCTATGCTTGGTGAATTTTTAGAGTATTCCACCATTTGTTAAAAAAGAAATTTACAAAAGATCAGACATTTGGACATGGGGGTGGGTCCTAAATTTATAACTTTACTATTTTTTAGAGGCTGAATCCCAAGTGAAAAAGATTAGGATTTGAGCTCTTGATTTTACAAAGCCAAATTTAGGATAAAAGCAAAATGAAATGATTTATAAAATTTTTACTTGAGATTAGATAGAACAATTCAGAAATCACAATTTTAACACTGGAAAATATTTTTCAACAAGCAGAAGGAATTCCTCAGAGAATTCATGAAATGAAACTGAGAATCCAAAATGCACTATTAACTGAGAAGGATGGCATAAGGTCATAGAAAGTGAGGGAACATACTAAATTTTGAAGATTGATAGAAAAGGTTATTGAGTATCTTACTCAGCTGTTTGTATCCACACACAATAGTCAATGATATAAAGATCATTCAGGATATGATTCAGTTCATATTCTTGCATGATGTCTTTAACAGCCAAAAAACATTTCAGGATTTGCAATCGACCTAAAACAAAAAATGTAACAGAAAAAAAAGGAAGATAATAAGCATATGATAAGGGTGGGGAGATATATTTAGATCTTTAAATTTACTATGACAGAAAATAACAATTCACACAAAAATAGAATTTATCAGTAAATATCTAAACAAATAAGAGATTTTTTCAGTTTAATAGAAAAATATGGACAGTTTTTCAGCAAATGATAATCTGAGAGATTATTCAATATAAAACAGGTTTGGGGATTGATTTTTCATAGGAAAATTCTTTTAATTGGAAAAGAATGATACACAAATACCAGAACAGTACTTGTAAAAAATGACTTGATTATTTATCTTGTATGGATAAATTTTGGGTTGATGTAACACTCCTCTGACCTCTAGTTTCCTTGGGTTTGTTCAGCATTACATACTGGATGTAAACAAAAGTTGAGGCAGGCAAGCAAATAAAGCTGTACTCCCATGCCCAATCCTCTTACTTTACTTAAGCTTAGGACCAGCTATGACAATTGTCGAGGTGAAGGTTTTTTGCTGTTAGAATAATCTTCTCTTAGATGGACCACCTTAAAAGATTAAAGAGCTCCTATTGCCAATTTACTTATAGCTGGGGGAAGGGGGCTGGATTCATGCCTTTACAAAAAGCATTTGGGTGAAATGAATGTAAACAGTTTCAGCTAAAACTCAAACTTGGTCTGCCAATTTGGTTTGCGTCAGTAACAGTTAAGCCACTCGGCAAATCTAGAAGGCAAAAACGCAAGAGCCAAATACTTAATCCCCAAGTTGGATTCATTCTTGATGCTGAGAAATATGCTGAGTGAGAAGAAATATTAGGACGAAGTTAAGGAACAAAATGTCTCTGAATGTAACTGAAAAAACAACACTTGGAACTACATAGCACTTAAAGAGCGCATGCCTCTGCCAAAGATATTGTCATCAAAAGCTGAATGAAAAACAGTTCATCTATAGCTACAATGCTAGGGAGGTAATGGTAAAAAAAATTACTGTATCTGCTCAAAAATTTAACCAATCCCTCCTGCATCAGATTTATGGGGTAACTGTAGAAAATAACTTGTTTCATTCCAAAATTTAATCAATTCTTTGTTAGTCAATGGCCCACAAAATGTCACTGAAATTCAAGATCTTTTGGAAATGTAGAAAGACACGAATGAATACATATACCTCTTCCAACTTGATAGACAGAGGTGAATTACAAATTGAAAATGGAAAATACCTGCTTTGAGGAGGATTGTCAGATCTGAGAGTACAAGCATATTCAACTTCCAGCTACGGTAGAGTGGGTAACTCAGACAGCGACGGAAACATGATACAACAACATCTTTTAAATCAATAAAGGCCTGAAAACAAGAAAAGTTGAAAAGATTCAAGTATACAATAAGCACAGCATGAATAAATATGCGAATCAAAATTACTAGTTTATGACCTTTTGCTTCACTGAGAGTCTTCATAAGAGTACGATAACAGGCTCAGCTGATAGCCCTTACTGGTACTATATATGTGAAAGACGGCTCTTATTGTATGACACAATAACAACTAAATATATATATATGTGTGTGTGTGTGTGTGTGTGTGAGATTTGTAATTTTCTCTACATATTCACATTTTATATTCAATAGCAAAAGGTAGAGCATTAAACCCAAAACTTGGACTACAACAACAAAATGTTGGCATAAAAAATATTCTTCCAGAGACAGAAGTAAAAGGTCAAAAGAATTATTGAAATACAGGTCTATGAAATAATGAGGATTCCAATATCAGGCCCCCGGTTGATGGGCCCCAACATTTTTGCCTATATTATTGACCACTTATTTAGAACCCCCCCCCCAAAAAGAGAAGATTTTTCCCTTCAAACCTGTAAGCTTGATATTTTGGGCTTGGCTCAATTTTTTCATACCATAAGCCCATTTAAAGACAGAGCTAAAACAACTCCTACCTCTAAGAAATATATTCAAATTATGCCTGCAAACCAACCATAAAAATCAAATGAATTAGACAAAAACATTCAATGAACAAAACTTTTTTTTTAAATTAATTTGAACTTTTTCACTCGAGAGTTCAGTTAGGAGTACCTAAAGGCACAAAGACTAAGGAGTCAAAGGGTCAAGTCATTGATGTAAATATTTTGGATTTAAATGCTGAAATTTGGTATGATTAGTAATATAGCATAGATATTTGGTGGTATTATTTAATGAAAAACAAACTTTGGCTTATTTTATCAAATCCAACTTAGTTTTTATGTGATGGCCGATGTCTGCTGTCTTCCCCCAATTGAATTGAACATTGTCCATATCCAACCTGCAGTTATTGCAGCTTGGTTATTATTTCGTTGGCTGTTTTGGACTCCAACATTCATGTTATGGTGGGGGATACCAGTGATAACAATACTATTGCAGGACGTGTGAGTGGCGATGAAGTCAACAGCATAGAGAATTAGATTGGCATGTCAAGTTCAAACTCCGGCCAGGACAGTACTCACTTTAATGCCAGGAAGGTAGGAACGCATTCCTTCACTTGTTCCAACATGTCAGGAGTCAACATGGTGGGATAAGGCCCATCACCCCATATGTTAGACACTTACTTAGGGAAGGTCAATGTCCAACAATGGACCTTTCAAAACTGTTTTTTTTTTAAATACTTAGTAGTTCCAAAACTTTGAAAACTCAAAGACTTCTATAAAAGAAATATTCAGACAGACTTCCATTTTTTAGCATTTAGTTTTTAGACAGTTATTAATAGACTGCAATAATAAGCAACTTTTGATCTTTGATAATCATTTCTATTCCAAATGGATAATATTTATTTGAATCTTAGTATATGATACAAGTCTGTATACAATAATAATTGTTTCTCAGTTATAAGATTTGCTATGTAGGGGTCAATATTTGATGTGTTAATTCTCAAGTCATTTTAAATATTCAGTTGGTTTCATTATTCATTTTTTTTATGTACAGCAATATAGAGAGGGCCCACTCACAAAGTTAAGTTGGGCAAAAACAGCCAAGTTATCCTAATTTTTAATTCATGGTATTAATTCAAATTTTAAAGTGTGGACCCTCAACAATTTCAGTTTCAAAACCATTGCTATAAAGACTAGGGCACATTCATAAACCTACCACAAGGCAACTCATCACAGAACTCAACTTGGCAATTGTCCAACCAGATTCAATCTGAAAAATAAAGACAATTTCAAAATTAGACACAAAGAGAGAAATCCAGTGTTTTACCATTGAAGAAACAGATTTAAATTTTAGATTAATTCTAAAAAGATTAAAGCCAATTTCACAGACAGATTGTTAATTTAACTTAAGATCACATCATTCAGGATTAAAACCTTGAGTAGCAAATCAGTGTGCGGGTAATATTATCTTGAATTTTCTATTGGTGGAAGTACTGTCTACAATTATTAATTTTTGATTAGTATTTCTTTCATCTTAATTCCTATCGCTATAACTCAGACTGTCATTCTACAGCCATTGATAAAGACAGCTGCTCTACCTTTTGAGCCAATGGTCATAGATGATCAAATTTAACAACAAACTTATTCCTTATCCCCAACCCAATCACATCCTATTAGATTTTATTTTGCAATTACATACACTAGTAGTATTAATAGTAGTAACATTATTTTAAAAAAAAAATCTTTTTTTAATACAGTGTACTAACTTTAGAATTAAACCAGATTGAATGCAGCTGCCAGATTATCTTTGAATTGATTTCAGATCATATTAATACTTAACTTGGCTTAGACTGGCACAAGGCCAAGTGGAAAGGAGGGAAATTGTGTTACATCAGTTTCCCTAATGGAACAAGCCTATCTACCATTGAAAAGAATACTTAGCAAGAAAAGCAGCAATAATAAAAACATAGAAGTTTTTAAAATAACTAAAGTGAAAATAATTAAAACTATTCTATTTGTTTGGTTTTAATGCAAGAACATTTTAAGCAGTTGATAGCTTGCTCTATACTTTTATGAAGGCTACGTGTCAATAACTCACAGGGGCATCACTCACCTTACCCTGCACTATTTTATTGCGGATTACAGTAGTACTTGATCTTACTAAATGGTCACCCATCTAAGAACAGCTCTGACTTGTCGCCACTTAACTTTGGTGATCTGGTGAGAACTTGTTATTTTTCAGTGAGACTTGACCGTAAATCTCAAGCAGTTGATTCAAGGGTGGAATAATCAATAACCAGTTGTCACGATTAGAGCAAAAGGTTTTTTGGTTCCAAAATGAATTTATTGCCATCTTGACATCCCACTTCAGATAAGAGAAGTTTTAACAATGGTTCCAGCTCATGAGTTCATCTTTATTTACTCCAAACATTACAAAAATTGTTTTTATTGGCTGAAATTTTCAGTGCCGAATCTCATTCATCAAAAAGGTCATTTGCTGCACTCTTTGGTATCTGGAGACATCCAAGTCAGGAGAAGCATGGAATTATCAGTGTGAAGTTTAGAGGTATTCATGAGCCATTTAGGACTGTTATAGTAAACGCTGCCTAAGATATTAGTTATACTGGATAGTAATGTTATATTAGCAACAGATAAACTTATTTAATCAGGAAACCTCTACAGTCTTATCAATTAAATAATCGCCATCACAACTGAAATTATATTAGGATACAAATAATATGATATGGCCTTCATTAATTTTGTTACTCATAGGACCTGGAAAAGAAAATACGATCATAATTTGAAGAACAACACTAGATTCAGTTTGAAAAATACTTTCAAGCATTTTTGACACAGTTAAATACTCAATAAATAACACCTATATGAAAAAATTCACTTTCCGGTACCCGTATGAGCAATTTCCCCATCCAGCTCAGCTTCTAATGGAATTCAGAGATAGAATGATGGACCAGACATAAAATGAGCATTCTTATCCTGAAGATGAAAAAGTTCAAAATGTTCTATGAACAACTGAAAAAGGAGAATTATGATGCTTTGAGCGATTAGTTTCAGCCGAATATTGAGCATTCAATTCTTGGGAACTTTAGAATCAAAGCACAGATTTATATGAAATTTTCTATGAAACTTTCCTTCAACGTGATTGGTGGAAATCCAATGTCTAAAAAGAGAAACTAAGATAAAAATCATAGTTTCTCTGGATTGGCAAGCTTCTAAATGTTCAACAAAGTCAGTTTGGCAAGTGGTTAATAAAAAAACTTTACAAAAATGAAAATGAAATTATTTTTTTTAAATGGTGTGGCTTACATTTTTCTCTCCTTCATTGACTCTGACATCATAGCAGTAGGCAAAAAGGATATCTACAAGGCCTAGGTAAACCGTTGTCAAAATTGCAGAATCATCAATGAGATCTAGGAAATAAAGGTTAAGGTCAATACGGAATGGAATGGAATAAGATAAATACAAAACAAATGAGCCTTAGCAACATAAGTAATGTTATTCATTTTAACACATATACCCAAAATACAGGGGTTTCAAAAAGGATGCAAGTCTTTTTGACAACTTGTATTTAAATGATTTTAAATCTGAAAACTATTGACATAGGAAACAAAAAGATTACAAGAAAATGCTAAATACATCTCAACTTTACAATAGATGTTAAAAGAGATTTCCTTTAACCTGGATTCACATTCACACCCATTTCATTATATTGGTAAAGGGCATAGCTGAAAATACACTGGAATCAGGACAGCACATGATACAATCATGATACAATGAGGACAGCACATGATACAATGAGGATAGCACATGATACAATCATGATACAATGAGGATAGCACATGATACAATCATGATACAAAGAGGATAGCACATGATACAATCATGATACAAAGAGGATAGCACATGATACAATCATGATACAAAGAGGATAGCACATGATACAATCATTCCAACTGTTAAATACTGATATCGTTGAGTACAATGTTGCTGTGTCATAAATATTGTAGTATAAAATTTATGTGTGTACATTCTACCCTCTTATCATTAAGGTTATGTCTTTTATGAAACATCCTATATACTGGGATGAATGTTGCATTTTCAGAAATCAAATAGAAAGGAAAAAAAAGAAAAAAGAAAAAAACAGTCCAAACAAGACTTTTAAAGAACAACCATCATTAATGAAAAATGCCCAAAAAGGAACTTTTTTAGATTTGTTTATTCCTTGTTGAAAATAATGATATGTCTACACTGACCAAAAAGTTTTTCAAACCTTACAAAAGAGCAGGCCTGCTTACTCACTCAATAGAAACAGTCATGTGACTGAAAGCTTTTGGCAGCATGCCGCATTGAGCGTGATCAATAGAAAAGAAAATATGGAAAAAGGTGTGTTCAATGAGTAAGTTATTTCTCTCACTTTTTGTTGGGCAGTGATCACTAAAAAGTCTGAATTTTCAAAAAACAAGTGTGAATGCTACCAGACATAAACTAAGGGACCAATTTAGCATATACTTACATTGCAAACTGACCCCCCCCAACTTATTTGGAGGTGAAAATTTGAAAAAAAAAAAATTTTTCTAGATATAATAAGGAGTAAATATTCAAATTTTCAGCCCTTCAGCTCCATTTGTATGGCCTGTACACATGACACATATAAAGATAGCCAGCCAGTTGGAACCACTTAAAAACTGAAGAAACTTAGTTTATAGTTTATATCCGTACAAGGTACAAAAAACAAGTGTTGACAGAATATGTCAGGGAATCAGGATTCAGTTACTTGTAAGAATTTCATAAAGGAATCATACCACATTGGGGTTAGTTACTGAAAGAATAAGGCAATTATATTCATAAGCTATTCCCCTATGGAAATGCACTGAAAGTAAGAGAAAAAGGGATTATCAGAGGTCAAGAATAAAGGCAATTTGTTATTGAGAGAATAGGGCTATTTAATAATGTACATGCTCTAAAAGAAATCTCTCCATAGAGATGTACTAACAGAGAGGAAAAAGGGATTGTTAGTGGTCAGGGATAAAGGCAAATCATTATTAAGAGAATAGGGCTATATATGTAGGTAAATGTACTGAAAGAGAAAAGGGGATTATCAGTGGTCAGGAATTGAAGAAAATTGTTAAATGTCTGCAAGTGTGACAAAACTTCTGGCTATCAGAAGTACAAAAGCTAGCTACATATGCTGATCCAGCGTTATAGCTAAGGTTAAAATGGGTTTATCTATACTATAATTATCATTGTCATAATCACTGACAGTTATGCTTTCATTGGTCAGTTTGTCAAAACCTAACAATTCAGGAGAGAGAATTTCGGAAAGCAGAAATTTGAATAAAGCAGGAGCAAGACTGAAACTGATTTGCTTTGTCATTTCTTTGTTACTTGAAATTAAGATTCAGTTTAGCAAACCAGAGTAATATTTTAATAAAAATGTATACAATAAATCAAAATATTCCTTATTTTATCAAGAAAGGAAGTGGGGAGAAAAGGAAGTTAGGTAGTTTACTGAAGATGTAGAGAGATGGGAGAAAGGTGGGCTTGGGTAATTTAATAAGCAGGGAAGGAAGAAAGTTAGGAAGTTTACTGGGGGATAAGGAAAATTTTTGCTTATGAAACTAATCCATGTTTGCATAATATTTAGATAAAATTATGATCAAGCACTAAAGATTAGAAGGGATAAGGGAAAGGAGATACAGACATAGGGTGAGAGAAGAGCAGAGGCATGAGATAATGGATGCCAATTGATAATGGCATTGTGTGCATGCTTGAAGGATACGTTCTTTCTTTGGTAGAATCGTCAGTTTATATTTCTCATCAGACGTCAATTCTGCAAGACAATAAAACCAATTGAAGTTTTACATTTTCTTCAGGATGAAGGTTGGCTACACACAAGATGGTGAGAGATTGACCAAATATAAGGAATTAGAAATAACTTACCTATCTGATTTGTACCCCAACATTTTTATATAAGAGGAAAAAGAACTGACTTGTTAACACACACACAATTTTTTTCAAAGAATGAATAGAAACAAACAAAAAAAAATGCAAAAAGGAAAGAAAAATAAAATAACAGATAAAACATACATAAAAAAATTTGAAAAACACACAAAATGAAACAGAAATAAAACATTAATAGAAAAACACACACAAAAATTAGAAAATGGAATAAAACAAAAATAAGCTACACCAGCCATTAAGTGAATCTCTATAATATGCCCTGTAGCACTGACACAATTATACAAAAATTATATATATATATATATATATATATATATATATATATATTTCTTTGACCCTCAATAGTCTTCACAGGGCCCCTGGAAGTGTTGCAACCAACTTTGAGAAGCTCCAATTTATAATACTTCATCTAATAAAAAAATGTATAATGTAAAACTTTTTGACCAGATTTTGTCTGCAAAAAAACAGAGAGGGATGTGCATGTGTGTCTTCTACTATTCCATTTGCAAAAGAGAAAAAATCTTTTTTTTTTTTTGGAACTCATGAAAATTTTGAAGTTTCTAATCCAAAAGGTGTGTCAGTGCTACGTAACACAAGATTAGAAGAGTATTCAGGTAATTCATTAGAAACATAAAACCTAAAGGTAAAAAAAAAAAATTTTTTGTTTATCACGATATGAAATATTTAAAATAAACTGTTCTACAATATCAAAAAAATTTTAATTTTTTTTTTAATTAATGAACTGTTAAAATTCATTATACAATGGCATGAATAGAATTTTTGTTTTCTGGCAATGGCCAAGTTCCAAAGTTGCTGAATATAAGAGGTACAACTGTACTTGACAATGCTTCATTCAAAGAATTCAAAACTATTACAAACATACATTACTTATAAAGATTATACATCAACAAGGTTTTGAGATCATACCTATCACACTTTGGAATAAGACTCCTTTTTCTTGGGATTCTTTCCACACTTTCACCCAAGGAGGATGATAATCACAGATTGTACATATTTGTTTGTCTTCATCAATGAAATCAGCACTGGGAAAAAATGAATGAATAAAATAACATATCAGTATTTTTGTCAGCAGAAAATTACAAGCTAGATCTACAAAAAATCACATACCAAACCGACTCAAACAGTAACATTTACTCACTCACCAATTTTACATGAAGTTATAATTAAATTCACATTCTCTTTGAAATAAAAGCAGCTTAACCATTATTATTCCATATACACACTGTAAGATCACACTTATTTTTGACATCATCATGAAGTCCATGAAAATAAATTGAAATTATTTTGATTTGCTGATAAGATAAATGGAAAATCTAAGCTTTCTCCTAATATAAACTTGTAGAGTATTTGTTAGATGCATTCAGTCAGCATTTTATCAACCACCACCAAGTACATTTCACATACACATCTAAAGATTATCTATGAAGACACTATATCATTAATATCATATATATTACATATATATGTATGTGTTATTTGGTTATCAGTACTATATAGCCATACCTGATGTTTAAAATATTATAATGGCTGATACAAATATTGAAATGAGATGAAACAATCTTAATGTCCAAAACTGGTTTAAACATTTTAAAGGTGGAGAAATAAAGCCCTGAAGTGGACAATCATCAGTTGTCAACTAAAATGATTTAAAATGCAAGGTAGAGGAGAACCAGACCTCCAGTGCTAAAAATCTTATATTGATAATATAAACTAGTCATAGATGGTCTTTAAATGTATACATGAAATAAGCTTTGGGGTAAAGGTATATGGAATAAGAAAAAAATTGCAAATACTTTTGATACATCCAAATAATTCCAGTAAAACTCACATAAAGTGGTCTGGATTGAATTTCTCTTCTTCAAGTTGAAATTTCTGTTCCATTCTCATCTTAGTACAATATTTGTCAGGATCTTTTATGTCTATCACACTAGAGAACTCATCCTGAAATGAAGATTGAAAACCAAAACTGATTATACAAAATATTGCAACTTGAATTTTCATTAAAACCATATAGAAAAGCAGAAGAATACAGTTTCCATAATAATATGAAATTAACTAGACCAATAAAAATCCCACAGAAGCGAACAACTAAGATTATCCATTAGTTCATGCCTTTTCCCTCACCCTTTTCCTTAATTATCTGATTCTCTCCCTTATCCATCCCAATGTCCCCGTCCCCATCTATAATTTAACGTAAAGTTCATAAAAAAAAAAAAACATGGATTAGTATCATATGCAAAAATTTTCCACGCCTCAGTAAACTACCTTCCTTCTCCTTTTTTTCCCCTTCCTAACCTTTTATTAAACTCCCTAATGTTATTTCTGACAGCATAACATTCAAAGGCAGAAACAAGCAGAATAATATTATAGATAGTCATAAGGAGAAAAAAAACATTTTTTCAAGTGATAATATACAAAAAGCAAAATTATGAAACACTGTTTTTTGTATTTTATTTAGACACTAGTTGATCCTAGTGGAAAAAAATAGATATATGAGATGATCTTCAAGAAGAGAAAGTAGATGAAAGAACTTTCACAAGGAACTAAATTTTGATAATTTCAAAATGTAATCATGATCATCCACTTCAAAAGTGATTCTGAAATGGGTAGCACATGTGGAGGAATTTCATTGAGGAAAATTTCAAATGAAGGGAGGAATCGGGGAGAAATTTCAGGGAAGGGAGGAATTTCAGTGAGGGGAGGAATGTATAATGGTAAAAAATTACCATACGACAAGATGAGGAAGAAATTGAGGAAATGTCTGATCCCAGCGGAAGAATGTGACCTGGGACTTGAAGAACAACTGCTGTACAGGGTCATATAATGAGAACATTTACTTACATTCAGATTTGTAAAGATACACGATCTCTGATTTGCAAAGCCATAACCATTATGCATGTCAATTTTTTCATCCTTTGCACTTTTGACGGCATCTCGTTTAACATACCAAGAAAACTCTTCATCAATATGTGTTGCATTTGTATTCCCATTGTTAGGACTGTCCTCTTCTACCACTTCTGAAGGGCAAAAATTCTTAACTGTTAAATTCATATGAAAAAAATTTGAGTTATCATAAAGGGAAATCATTTCTGATCAGAATCACTTCCCATTGATCTTCAGTTAAATTTTTTTACTCTTAATTTTATTCACAAGAGTTACATTATTTTTAATTCTATTGCCAGAAGAGTTCCACTGTAATTGGTAGCAGTTTTAATAAAATTAAAAGACAACAATTTCACAAAACAGGAATTTATTTATATATATATATATATATATATATATATATATATATATGCGCATGTGTATGCACCCATTACCAAAAGATTATGCAACATATTTCAAATATTTACAACTGCCAACCAGCCACTACTATTCTAATGGCATTAATAGCATTATTTGGTACTAATTTGGATGTACTGGATTTAAAGTAACCAATGAATACCATTTCAGGATATGGGAGGAACAAAGTTCTGATAATATTCCCTTGAAAATTCCTTAATTCAAACTGAAAATGAAAGCAGTAAGAAAAGAATTATTTTTGAAAAATGGTTAATCAAATAAATAAAATCAAATAATTCCACAAGTGAAAACAATAGACCTGGCAACAAAACCTTCACAGTTATTGGAGAGTTCCAATATAGTGTGGTTTGAAATATATGGTGCTTGATTGGTTATGACTAATTTATTGAGAAAACAATGAATTAAAATAGAATTTCATCATAAGACTGACTAAAATATTACATTTCTTCAATTTGAAATCAATTAACATAATTAGATTTCTTTGATTTTGTGATGAAAACACCACACTCATTCACTGGTGAACTTGTAATTGACTTTTGATTATATAAGGTGTAGCTATAACATAGTTGTCTTCCATGGACCCCAACACCCAAGGGGGACTAATGTATTGGTGAATTGAGAAATAGAAACAAAAAAGGATTGTCTTTCACTTACTTGTTGAGATAACTTCAATAAGGGGAAGCTTTGCAGTTTTTTGCCCTTTTGGGGTCAACAAACTGGTGATCATCTCTAATCCAGAAAAATATTCTCCAGTGACTTTCTTGGAAAATTTCAAGGAGAATTTTCCTTTGAAAGACAGAAAAAAAATTTCATTCAATCAATTTTTTCTTTTAAAATTCAGTTTGAAAACATAACCAAAGACATGCAAATATATATATATATATATATATACACACACACACATACATACACACACACAGATACCGTTATTTTTTTTAGGGTTGATTTATCTATGCATGAAATGTGCTTGATATCAGGGATAAAGTATTTGTAAAGAAATATACATAGAAAATTCATTTCTTTGAGGTGACTGTGAGTTTATTGCAAGTGGTGCAATTGTCAGACCATCTGCCAATTACACCAAGAGCATGAAACTCAGTCACCACAAAGAACTGGACTTTCTATGTTCATCTATTTAAAAGAGATGAATATAAACAAAATGTCATTGATTTTGATAATGGAGATTCAATTAAAATGCAATGTTAAATTGTACCCTTATTTTGTATCCATCTATAACCCTATCCCCCTTGATGGTATTCAAAAAGTTGAGATAGTAACCATCATAATCTGTTGAATCCATAATTGTAAGAAAGAAACTATTCCACAGCTGTACTCACATATAGACAGACACAATAAATAAGAGCCCAATTCAGCAAAATGTTTACATTGTAATATCTGTTAAAGAAAGACAGATACAAAAAAGGTATCTAGTTTTGCATCCTACATAGATTGTAAAGTGAACCCCAATTTTTCAGCCAATTCACACACTCTCATGTTAAAAGTTACTTTTTCTCAAAAATGATAAATTTCTGGTGAAAATGAAAGTCAAAACAGATGAAAAAAAAAAATGATATTTTCATAAAATATTCTTCTCATTTGCTAAACCTAATCTCAACCTAAAAATACTAAGCATCCAACTTAATCATTAAGATTTTTTCAACTTTTGTATCAGAAACAATTTCTGCATAACTTATTACAATAGAAACATTCTCACAATTTAAAATCATTTTAAAACTAGCATAGTACATACAAAAAATGATAAGATTATTCTCTGCCAAGGACCAAAATGGAATATTGGTGCTCTCATTGAAAAATGTTACACACAGAAATGATAGATAAATTGATAGTAGATAGAGATATAGAGATACATACAGCGTTTTACAGCCAAGTAGTTGTTGAATTAAAGGTTTCTTTTTCAAGCTATACTTAAGATATTGTTGTGTTACTCTCACAATTCATACTTTACAATCAAATAGGGTCACCCAACAATTTCCGCTTTGTTTAATAAGACCCAAGACCATGAACAACATTGAATCCTATATTTCTATAATGGCCACTTTATTTTGGGAATATTTTTTTCAAAAAGTAGTGTTTCATGAGCCGGAATGGTGTGAAATGAAAAAGCAATTGCCATTAATTATATGGGAACAAATGAATTTGAAAAATAATTATACAAGTAATACTTTATGATTTAAACTAGAGTGTTGTCCATCATCTGACAGTGTTCTAATATTGGAAATATACTTTCATTACTGTGGATAATATCAGGTTTTGTAATCTTGGTCATCCATACTTTAACCGTCCCATGAGATGTTTGTAAATTTAAGCAGGTTTTCATGACATATGGATAAGGAAAGCTGACTCAAAACCCACTTGACTTCTGAACTGGGTTGATGGATAACCAATACCTGCTGTAAGCAAATGTATTTTTTTACTATATTTAAAGTAAAAATTGGGTAATTTTTTCTTAAAATCCAGTCAAGTAATCATTATGTTTCACTGAATCCTATATTTCTATAATGGCTACTTTATTCTTGGAAGATTTTTTTTCAAAATAGAATGCTCATATAAAAGCCTTTTGTAAGCTGAAATGGTATGAAGTGAAGAAGCAATTACTTATTTATACAGGAACAAATTTTTGAGCATTCCCAGACCCCCAAAATGGAAATGTTGATATGTCAAGCTCATTTATCAGGGGTTGTGGAAGCAGGATATTGTATAGAAGAGAGAAGATGGGGGACTGTCCTGACTTCTATAATAGCTGAACACCATTTTCACATTTTACCTTTTTTTGTAGAAGCAAAAAAGTGGATGAGTGCATGGTTTTACATTCTGACACATATGTTGACATTACAAGTAATCACTTCCATAAGAGAAAGTTTACCTTCTTCGTAAGTGCAGCTTCCATGACTATCTTCAACAATACTTCCTGGCAAATGTAATCTGGAACAAAGATTTGGTGTTTATAAAGTTTAGGATCAAGAATTCACACATTTTATAGGATACAACAATCTTAGAAAAGAAAACAACCAAGGTTGGGTGAAAAATTTCATCTTTTCCAGCTCTTGGGAAAGGCATGAATCCAGCATACAAAGCATAGAAGTTTTTGTAATAATTCTTTTTAAAGATTTCTCGACTTGGTACAGATAAAAATCTAAGGGAGGTAACTGTGTCGCCTTCGTGATACTCGGCTTATATACCCTTGAAGTTGAGTGATAAATTTATTGAGTGTCTGCAACATTCATACACTTTTTGGTAGTCGTTCATTGTGGATTTAGTTTTCATGGATCAATTTTAAACCCAAGTGAAGTCCATGGTATTACTTGTCATCAAATAGAAAATAAGGTGGGGTGGAATAGAGTAGTGGTTACCAAGACGAGAAAATGAATTAGCAAATTGAGTTTGAGTTTCAGCTGCTCACATTCATTTCCCACTAATGCCCTTGGGAGAGGCATGAATCCACCTCTCCCCAGCTATAGGTAAATAGCAAGAAAATCGTAACCCTTAAGCTCTATAAGAACCTAGAAACTTTGCAATGCAGCCCTATGCTCCAAAAGGAGTCTACAGGGGAAGAAAAAAAGAAAACAAATGCATTTTGAATGGTTTTTAACTCATTCAATGTTTGAATATTGAATTTGGCAACAACTAGATATTATGCATTCAAATTGTAAGAAAGTTTCCAATTTTCTTTATATATTTTGCCATGAAAAATATCTATGTTGGTAATGATTGGATATTAGTTTGTAATCTTATTTTAATATTTATAATGCATATTACCAAGACTTGACTGTTTGAAACAAGGACAAAAATGTGAAGATCCTAATGAGAGTAAATCTCTAACTACAAGAAAATTATAAACTGGCACCTTGTGGTAGCCATTCCAATTGTTTAATGTAGGACCCACACACTAATCCTATACAGTTGCCCCTTGATATTCGTGAGGGTGCGGGTTAAGGCCATTGGTGGGGGTGGAGGGTGAATACAAAAATCCACAAATAAGGATATCTATATGTAATCTTATTTTAATACTTATAATGCATATTACCGAGGCTTAAGTTTTATGGAATTTATGGTTTTCATTAATCAACTTGAAAGATTTTATTTGGCCCGAGAAAGTTGCAATAAAGGGCGGCAAGAGTATGGAGATAAATGAGGGTAGTGGTACTGAAAAGGAAGAAAATTGTTGATAAAGATTTATAATTCTTTATCTACTAAAAAATTAATTTGTTTACAGCACAGTGAATCAGAAAAAATTTGATGTCTGAAACACCATTTAATTAACTGGTTTGAGTGTGTAAACATTGAACAAGTTTAGGCTTTCAACCGGGTTTATATTGTTTACAAAAGTAAATTAATAACAAATATTATGATGCATTTATGATTTTCCAAATTTTTTACTTTTTGTTTATGTGGCACAGCATATTTTCTGTGATGCCTTATTGGTGGTATGCCCCAAAAATCAGAAAGTTCCCATTAAACTATTCAAGACTGAACCACAAATTATTGAAACCACGAATATCAAGGGTCAAGTGTATATTATTCTGTTTGGTTGCATGTCTCGTCATTACACTTTCTGATTGTTTTTCATTTGTTCTCTGGATCTTCTCACATGAATAAAATTTGCTGATTTATTTATTTTAACATGTTCTTGGGTTTTACTACTCCTCTCCCCTTTTGATGTTTCACTGCTTACAAAAGCAATTGTCGTCCACAGGAACTAAAGCGTAGTATCTTACAGCAATGGCGATTTGAATTCTCGTGTCTTTCATTCTCTCTTTCCTCTGTCACCATCCAGCCTTTCAATGTAATGAACAAGAATGAAAAGAGGTACTTATGCCTGAAAGGGAGCAAAAGAGACTCCGCCTTCACTAGAATAGCCATTCATTCATTACTATTCTCTCACAAGTCTGAAGCCTAAAAATTGTGTTATAGTAGTAGTAGACCACAGGAATAAGGACAGATAGCAAAAGCAATCAAGAATAATAACAGACACATATATTAGTTTGATTTGCTTCTGCATGTTATTAAAGTCAATTCTAAAGATAATAAATTGCTTCAAGAAAATTACATACTTTAAATACAAGACTAATGATATCTTAGTTGTCTACTACCAAGGAATTTTGATGGGTCCAACTAGTATATAATAAACCTACGTGTGTTAGAGAGACTAGTCCAAGTAATGACAATTTCCTCCAGATATAAACTAATGAAAGTTCTTTCTATAGTTAACACAAAAAATGAATTGAAGATTGGCTGGGGGGGGGGTTCAAGTAGAAATAGAAGAGAAAATATAACCAAATGAAATAAACATTAACAAACATTTTTGCCTTTTGCACATAATCTCTTCAAAGATATGTCAAAATATAAACACCTAAGATTTGCATTAATTTTCAAATGTAAACCAGTGAAATACTCACCTGAGATAATAAGGTGTTGAATAAAAGCAAAACTCATCATCATCCACGAAGACTTCAGTATCTGAAATCTGTTAAAGCAAAATAAAATGAAATATACTTAAGTACAAAAAATAAAAAAAGGGTTTTTTTTCATCATTTGACCAACTAAATCTTAGATTCATGAACCATTTGAAACTGCAGTGGAACTCTTCAATGAATTTTTTACAAGAATAGAAATCTTTTGTGAATTGATTGTATTAAAGAAAATTACTAAAAAGTATAAATCAGAAGTTACTCTTTAACTTCTGTAATATGAATTTGAAAGGTTCAGGAACCACACAGCATATACTTATGAAATATTCTGTAATGTTTTTAAGAAGTTAGTTTTTGAAAATACCACCTTCCCCAACAAAATAATAGTTTGGATTCAGCATTCATACTTACCCCATTAATAATGATCTGATTCCCATCTATCATTCTATATAATACTAAAAGTCTAATTCTGTTTTATCTGTGTGTAACCAACAAGTAGCCAAAACAGAACTTTGTATCCAGAGGTATTGAATAAAGGTATCCTTAGGAAAAAAAAATTATTTTATTGAAGCCAAAGGTCCTATTTAAGCCTTCCGCAGGAACTAGCTGAAAATCTCACCTACAGGGTGGGTTTTTAGCTAATTACAATGATTGATATTTATTCAGCTTGGCCTCGAAGGCTCAATCAGAGATGAGGGTAAGAAGATTGTATTACACTGATCGTCTACATTGGAAGAGATTACTTGCCTAGAAAATCAGGATTTGGCTTTTCAAATATTTTATAATTGCAACACAATTACACACCATTATTATATCTTCATTCATGTGAATATAAAAGTTTCACTTCTAAATTGAAAAAATATAAGTGAACATAAAAATTTGCTTGGTCATATATGTATAGTAGAGCTGATTTATTGCGAGAGAGTATATAAATTATACTTGTAAATAGAAAAAACATACATACTATGTAAATACCATAAATATGTATTACTCTTGGTTGTACCTATGTTATATATTTTCTTTCCATCTTGACATTAGCAAATCATTTCTACCATTTGAGACTCAAAGATTTCTTGAAATTTTCCACAAGTCAACAGGTTACTTCATGCAATAGAATTTCCCATTACTACACCTTTAGGTGAACACACACACACTATCAAAAGATAACTGAAATAAATACAATTTGGTTACGATTATGTATTTATTTTATAATTCATTTTTAAAATCTGTAAAGGAATAAAAATAACGTTGCCAATTTAGATGTTTTTTGGGTTTGCTTTGTTGAATTTGTGAGTCCAGTGCTGACAATATTTTGATGTTTTTTTTTTCAAATTTTTTTCATGATTGAAAGTCCTGTATTGCTAATTTAGATGGTTTTGTTTCAATTTTTCAAATTTGAGAGTAATTATCAGAAAAAATCACATCTAATTTGGCAACACTTAATGAAAGAGTAAAAGTGACTATGTTCTAGGTTTTTTATGGTAGAGCAAAGCATACGAACACTTCAGAAAAAAAAAAAATAGTAACACAGTTTTGTACTAATAATAAAAACTTACCTTGGCAAGTAAGGCATCAATTTGAATATAAAGGAACTTATCATCCTGCGCCAACTCAAAACGAGGAGTTATCATCGTGGAAGGTCTTCTGAAAAAGAAATAAAAAGAATCACATCGACAGCACAATACTACACTTAACTATAAACACGCCAGCTTCCGTCTACAGGCAGTGGTGTGGAATAGTGATAAAAACAAAGAAATGAAGGAATGCAGGGCTGCCTGCTCTCTTGAACTCCTCCCACCCGCAAGATGAGTATTTGACTTATACTGGTTTATTTTTCTACCCACTGAATTGTACAAATAGAGAATTTTACTTATATATAGTGAGGGATTGCCGTTCCCACAGCATTACATACCTGCCAACAGACCAGATAGATATCAAAAGAAAATAGCTAAAGAACCCGGGACATATCCCCCACATAGTATTTCCCAATTGTCTCGTGTGTTGCAAGACACAGGTGCAATAGAGTATGAGATTTTAGGCAAAACTCTAGAATAGGAATTTTTTTTTAAATCAGAAAAATATTTTATCAATAAAACATTCATGACTGATTTCAGGATGATTGAGATGAGTGAGTGGAGGGGGGGGTCTGGAAGTTCATGAGAACATTTTTCTCTAAACAAATCAACATTTATGAATAAACATTGAATTTTCCCAAAAACATTCAATTAGGAAATTAAATAAAACTTTAGTCCTAAATAAGTTTAACACAGCAAGAGGAATTCTTTTTTTTTTGGTTGAAGTGATAATATAAACTAAATCTTCGTGATGTGATTCCCTTTCTTTCTGATTTAATGGGCGATCCATTTAGCTATTCGTGGATTAATGTTTTTATTTGATGACTATGTACCACGTACTGAAGCTAATTGCCTTTTACTTAGAGTTAATCATTTTAGTTTTGTCTGTTGTTTTGGGGGAGAGTTGGGCGGAAGAATATCAAAGTAAGACTACACTCTCCGTACAGCGCTTGTGCTTTTTAGTGTATGTGATTTCCCTTGAATAAAGACGTTTTCTTCTCAAGATTAGATTTAGTCAAAAAATCAGATTTTATCACAGGTAATTTTTTGTACTTTCAATCCATAAGGCCTCAGTTTCCCCTGGAAATTCGCTAGTTTTAAGAAAAAACATTTAAAAAAAAAAAAAGGTTTTGGGGAGGGGGCTCCATTTACAATGTAACTATAACGTCAAACTGGACTGTCCATCCGTTGTATGGAAGTACGGCTTCAAAGTATTCAGTTACTTCCTTGCGAAGGTTTATTTGAAGTTTCAATAATTGAAAGCACTAAGAATCACTCGTGGGAAAATGATTTTCAAAATTTTGAAAACATCTAATCTCAGTCCCGACTTCCACTTTCAAACATTTTAATAACAGTAATACTAAAAACTATGTAGACCTGCGCTCACTCCAAGGCAGACCACTATGCAACCTCGAGTAGGCCTGCATAGGCTCTCACAACTTTTCGTGCAACCGTTATTTAAATATCTAAGAAACCTAGATAACAGCCCTTACAAAGGAACTAACTATATACTTCGAAGCCGTACTCCAGTAAGAAGGACAGTAAGTAGCACCCTAGTTCAGCATTATAGCAGTTATATTTCAATGTCCGCCAATTGTAAGGGAAATAACTCCTTAATGTAATTATTTAGGGTAATGTTTCTACGTACAGCAAACAGAAATTTCAAAATAGAATGTCAAATATATTTTTCCCTTCGAAATGCAGAGGTTAGTCAAACTAAGCACGCCAGAAAGCAACATGTCATGTTTTTGCGTGCAATAAACGTGAAGTGTCGGTCAAAGATAGAGAAATTAAGAAGTGACGGTTTTTTCAAAAGTTTTTCCTGCCTTGTGAATTTTTTAAAAGTTGTCAGAAGTGTGTGTGTGTGTGTGAGAATTAATTAAGGAAAATTTCTTGATATGTTTTTATGTACGCAAGAAACATGAAAAAGAATGTGCCAAATCTTAGGAGTTGCTGGACCCAGATCGTCGGATTAGAGAGGTATAACAGGTACTAATCAGAGAGAAGTAAACCTTTTTCTTTCCTAAAAATCACTTGTCTTCGGGAGGAATTTACACAACTGCATATTGTTTCAAGTATGGTCTAGAGTAACGCTAACCGATTAGCAGCATAATTATGGATTTAGATGATTTAAAATCGAATTTTCAATCAGCTGCTTAAAATTATGAATTGAATTTAAAATTCTAAAAAAACCTGGTTGTAACTGATGTGCTGCGTAAGTGTTTTTTCCAATCTAAATCCACTTCCAACAACCTGTGTGTGTTGTTGTCTGTTTTGAAATTGAAACGTATTTGGGGGGGTTTTCTAATAATTGAATCGTTCCCAAGTGTATTTACCTAAGACTAAATAAATATTAGTTGGTATTTTGATTCCACCATTATCGTTTCGTTTATTACAGCAAAATGATGCATCAACAAAAAAATGACCTGATGGTATTATTTTAGATTTACTTTCATTTCTATGCGTAAGAATAGGAATTGAAAAACAACTAGAAACAAGCAATTAAGAAAGAAATGTTACTGACAAATCAAGTAACATATATTCATCTAACTAATGCGTAATCCTATCACTGTTGACATTGTGAAAAAAATGTAGATATTCGTCAAAATCAATTTGTTTTCTTTACCGTTTCCTCTGTTTTGGCAGAGGTCTATGAATCCACGTGCTCCAATTCGATACACAAGGAAGGAAGAAAACTTGAACAAACTTCCGGCTTTTATTTCTTGATACCTGAATTACTTCCCTTTATTCAATTCATTTTTTTTTCTCCTTTCTTGAGCTATTGATCATTTTTTCAAAGTCCTACTGACTATTAATCTAAAACAATTAGTTAACTCCTGTTGAGTGTTGACTTTATTTTCGTATGTAGCAACAATGACGGATGACTATGTTATCACCAAAAACCAGTGACGTCATATTCGAATAACAGTAACATACACAAAAACTGATGACAAATTCACTCCTGCTTTCAAAGGAGTTGAAATGGTACCCATAGTTTTTCATTTTGATATTCGTTTCTCTATACAATATTATTGAATGAAATGAATTCTGTTTTTTTACCTATTTTTAGATTCTAATGACGGAAGGGAGTTAGACCTTGTTGCAGCTAAGCTGGTCTTTCTTTCTTTCTTCCAATGCCATTTTTTTTTTTTTCATCTTCCCCTCTTCTTTCATTATGTTATTTTTTTACAATATCTCTCAACTACATATTATCCTCTATTTTTTTTCTCTTTCTTTGAGTATTTCCTTCCTTCTGTCTTTCCTTCATCTCTTCCCTGCCCACCTTCCTTCTCTCCTTCCTTCCCTTTCCTTTCTCCCTGTTTTACTTCTTCCTTTTCCTCTTACCTTCTTTTTTCTTCCCTCACCTTCCTTCCTCACTGCCTTTTCTTTCCTCCTTCCCTCTCCTCCTTTTCATCTACTTTTCTTCCCCCCTCCTACTTCCCACCCTCTTTACTCTCCTTTCCTTCCTCCTTTCCCATTCTGATTCATTTCACACTCTCCAAATCAAAACCAAATCATTTAAAGGTAAGGAGAGGCATTTATATCAATGAATTCATTTGGTCACTAAATTTTGCAATTGCTAAAATTAATTTCACAAAATTTTGGCATTCAATCTGTTTGTAGCAGATTGTAAACGAAGGAAAAAGCGATTGACTATGACCAGAAAATAATGCGTTGATACTGATCTGATTTCCATGTATCTGTCTATTTGTATATTACTAAAAGTCTAATTCTGTTTATCCGTATATGACCTTCATGTAGCCAGAATGGTGCATTGTCGTCAGAAAAATAGAATTGGACAACCCGTAAAAAACAGTTTTGATCTCTTATTAAAGCTAAAAGCCCTCTGCAAGAACTAACTGGAAAAATCTCAATCCACTGATTGGGTTTTCTGTTAGTATGTCTAATGTAAATGCATTGATAATGATTTTACAATGGAGATCCATTGCTAATGATTTTTCTATAGATATGCCTGGGAAATCAGATAGGAAGGGATTGTCAGTTGTCAGGAATTAATGCAAGAAGCCCAGAATAGGGCTATGATATGTACATCTCCTCTCACATGTATAACCAGGTTCCATCCCCACCGACAGGTTGTATCTTGAAACAGTCAGAAGTCAGACAAATTATTTCTGAAGTGTTTGTATGCTATGGTTTACCATAAAAAAATAGTGCATTGTCATTTTTTTCTGGAAACCACTCACTTATTTGAAAAATTAAAAAAACAAAACATCTAGATTGACAATACTGGTCTTTGAATTGTGGAACAACTTTTGGGAAAAAAAAAACACTAAATATTGTCAGGACTGGACTCACAAATTCGAAAAAGCAAACCAAAAAAATGTGTTAATTGGTAACACTGTCTTTGTTCCCCTACAGTCTTTTAAAATAAAACAGAAAACAAATACATAATTGTGTTTCAAAAATGAAAGATGGATAAAAAATTGTATTTAGTTCAGTAATCTTCTGATAGTGTGTGTGTCTGTATGGCATAGTTCACTTAAAGATGTGATAAGGTGATATCCCATTGCATGAAGTAACCTGTTGTCCAAATACTTGCTGTAGGAACTAGTGAAATTGAAAATATTTTTCCAAAATTTTAAGAAATCTTTGAGTGTCAAATGGAAGAAATGATTTGCTAATGTCAAGATGGAAAGAAAATATACAACATAGGTACAACCAAGAGTAATACGTATTAATGGTATTTAAACAGTATATATGTTTTTTCTATGTGCAAGTATAATTTATATACTCTCTTGCACTTTATCAAGTCAAATACAGATATATGACCAAGCAAATTTTCATATTTACTTAGATTATTTATTATCTAAAAATTTTACTTTGATATCCATGTATTTTATTCGTATGTATCGACAGTTGTAAGTTGGAAGGTCGTAAATCGGGGAGTAGGGATTTGAAATATAACGAGACACGTAGGTTGTTGATGAATTTTTCTTTTTATAAAACAATATTCAATTATAAATATTTTCTGGTCATTTAATTATAAAATAGAAAAGTGATATAAAACAAAAAAGTGAAAATTGAACAATTTGGTTTTGAGTTGAGTTCAAGACATTTGATTTAGCAACTCTAAACCATGAAGATTAACTTACAGAAATGATTCATGACTTGAGCACCTTGCCATTGAGTAGTGGTTAACAAGGAAGTCTGGCAGACTATTACTAGTGGAGCTGCTTTGTTGCCTCTGGTACTGGAGGCTTCACTGTATCAAAGGAATCATAAAATCAAAGGGATCTTAAAGCCAAATTCCCAGTGTAAGAAAATTAGGTTTGGTCCAAAGATCATAGGTGTTCCAGAACAATAAAAACCTAAAGTACACATTTAAAGGCACACAACAATAGTTGAAAAGGGAAAAAATGGACGGTTTTAAACTGATAGCAACAAGTTCTAATCTCAATTCCATTGAAACTCTTTAGAGAGAGCAGAAATTTGGAGTCATTGTTTCAATGCATACCATACACCACAGGAATACTGCAAACATTCAAGAGTATAGACAAATTGCAAAGGAAGTGTGAGAGAAACTACCAGCTGACAGTCACTAGAAGCTTATAGATGGCCACAATAAATGTTTGGAGGCAGTCATCATTGCCAACAGGTATGCAACAAAGTATTAAGGAAGGACTTTACTGTTCTGGTCATATTTTCTACTTTTTCTTTGAAATAATTTCATGTAAATAATGTTTTTTTGTTAAATTACTTCAGACAACCTACTGAAATATTCTCAAGATACAAATTTGGTTGATTTCCATTTATATATAGTTGGAGCAATTAAGAACATAATTTTGAGTAGCTCCCATATTTTTTCTACCAACATTATGGAATATTTCATAGAATGCATATGTTAAAAATCAATTAATTTTTAAGTCTGTTGAAAATTTCTAAAATTCAACTATAACTTAACTTGATAGGCAGATATTTCAGCCAGGACACTTCATCCACCTTAGGTTTTTAAAGGCAAAAATTACTCCCTAGATGGGATTTAGAATGAAATAGAATCAAAATACATAAATCTAATGCAATTTATAATAATATCAAGTCAATTCATGTTTGTTGTTTGGTGTTTTATAGTTCTTTGTTTCAACTTTTTATTACTATTTTTGTTTATTTTCTCAAGTAATTTTATTTCTTTATGTATGGCCTTTGTTTAAGCTTTTTCAATTTAATTACAATGTTTTACTTTAAGGATCTAAATCAAATATTTGATAAAAAACAGAAAAACATTTCCCACAAGTAATGCTTTGGACTTTCCTCAGGCCTCACAAAATTTGTCAATTTTGAGAAAATTAATTTGTTTAAATTTTAAGAAGGGGTTCAATTTACAATTTTAAATAGGGTGCACCATTATCTTTCTGACAACCACGTCTGTAAAAACGCCTGAAACTTGTCATAAGTAAGAATAAACATTGTAAAAAAACTTCACAAAAGATTATTTGCATGAACAAGAGAAACCCAGATATATTTATAGTTGAAATATTGACGATGAGCAAAACGTTGAAATGTGAAAATGTGCATCAGAAATATTGGCAATGTTTTATCCAAGGTAAGTACGTGCAATTTCTGACCATTGACAAAATCAACTACAGATACCCACAACAGACAAAAACAAATGCAGTTAGGAAACAAAGTTGGTTAAAAACTAATCAATCATTATAACAAATTATTGATTTAATTCAATATGTACTATTTGATCTTATTTATTTATGCATTTTTCATTTACTTTTATCATTTATTTATTATTATTTGATATTTATAGTCAAAATCATTGAGGAAAAATGAACTCATATCTGTTCCATGATTCTGTGAAGAAAACAAATAAACAGAAGACTTGAATATAAGTATAATTTCTTTTTTTAAAAGTTTTCTGTGGAAACTTTCATCCCATTGCAGCCATTTAATTTCTCCTTGAAAACTTCCATTCCGTATCACAGCACAGATTTCAAATAAAATTACCTGAGAAAAAAAAAACAAAAATAGTCATAAAAGTTTTAGAAAAGATTTATAAAACACTACAAAACAAACCTGATTTGGCTCATTATTATTATAAATTGCATTAGATTTACACATCATGATTCTACTTCATTTTAAATTCCATCTAGTTAGTAAATTTAAAAAAAACCTGTCCAAACTGTCTGGGTAAAATATCTGCTGCTAAAATGTCCACAGCCAAATTGTCCAAGATTCATCTAACTTTTGGTAAACATCTGGAAAATAGCCAAAATTTATTCTTAATTATCCTTTTTCTATGGTTTATTCCATCATGAAAGAATGATTATAGTTTTGATATAATGAATTTTTTGAGGAGTTTTCCAATACCTCAAACTTGTTGGAACTGCTGTTTAAAAAAAGAGACTTGCATGAAGCAAAACAAGTGATATTCTGAAGAGAACAAGTCTGGAGAAAAGATTGCATGTGGAAGAACTCTCCATCCAAGTTTCAGGATTGTTTGCTGCATTGCATTTGGAATTGTCATGCAACAAAGTCTCCAGTCAACTTCATTGTTCAGAGAAAAGTTTCCTCTCTTCCAATGTATCTTTCAAATAACTTAATTGCTTACTGTAGCTTTACACAATAACAGTTTTATCCCTGTTCCAGCAATTCATAAAGAATTCTCTTTGAATCCCAACAAAAAATGAGAAGACTTTTTTCCAACCAGATTTGATTTAGGTGGACAGTTCTCCTGGATGAAGCCAGGATTTTTTTTTTCATTTTGGATCCTCAAAGTAATTCTATTTTCCATTACCAGTGACTATCTTGTCCAAAAAATGTTTTTTTTTACATATCAAGCAAGAGGGTAAAGACAAATGTTTAAATGCAGATTGATGTTCCTCTTCATAGTTAGAATGGAGTGACGGACTTCTTGCACAAGTGTTGTTGTTGTGATTGATTATGTCTACGGTAAATGACCAGTACCAACACTGTCTGGGAAGATGAAGTTATCTCTGGATGGTGGCTGGTCTTTTGCCGCATCCTAACATGCATGTCTGTGTTGCTTCTTTTCCTTGATTCAGTGTCCCTCATAGTACTCCAGGCTGCGTTCATTATCTTGGCCTCCAAATCCCCAATGACACTGTTGCAGATCTTTAGGGTTGCCTTCAGGATATCCTTGTATCTCTTGTATTGATCTTTCGGCTGTTGGCAAATCCTCTGTAGAACATTCCCATGGGTATGCAGTTGTCATTTATGCAGACCATGTGACTTGACCAACAGAGCAGAGCTTGTCATCTTCCAGTGTCTGGTATTTTGTCCCTCCACAAGATGTCTCAGATCTTATAAAAGCATCTCATGTAAAACTACATAAGTTTTTAAAATCATAACTTCATGTGGGGCCCCATTTTAGCTTCTGAATTTTTCCTAATGCTAGTAAATCATGAATTCAATTTTTCTGTGAGTTCATATGTTTGTTGTGCTGAATCTTCCTTCAAAAGTTCCTCCAATTCATGGTTCTTTTCAAGACACTTATACTTGTACCTACGTAGAAAGCACGTCTCTAAGAAGCACTAATCTCCCAAGTCAGAAGACTTTGCTTGTCTTGAAAATCAACAATTAAAATCTTGGTTTTGGTAGCTAAGCTTAAACATTAATAAAAAATGCACAACTATTTCATCCAAGAGATTGGCCCTTAGTTATTTAATAAACCTAGCTTAGTTTGCCACCATGTCATAGAAGTTAAGCTAATCATCATATCAACGTTTGAAATCCTGGATTATCCTGGGCTTGAACACTCACCTGTGCACACTGGTGCTAGAGGTAACAAGCTTAGACAAACTCTTGGTTATTTACTAAGCTTAGCTTGGTCTAGTACATGGTCACACATTGAACACCAACAAATCAATCGGTGTTTATGACCGATCAACTATATTTTATTATACACCGAGTTATTCAAACTGTTGTCCTTACACTGTTATCTCTTATTAGTTAATTCTTTTATTTTATCAATTCATCCCTCTGTTCATTATGGAAGATTCAATCTCCTGACCCAGGGATTGAACTCACAACCACCAGGTAAACTGCAACACTTACATTTATAACCACTAGGTTACTGTCCAGTAGAACAATCAGGTGGTGTAATTTTGAAGCTTGAAACCTAATGTTTGTCCTTTTCTGATCAATATCTCCCAGATGGTGTTCAATTCTACACTAGGCCTACTGAGGAGGTTATCAGAGCTGAGCATATATGCTAATTCTTTCAAATGCCTTAATCCCCAGGGACGAATTAAAATAACAGAATCAGAAACAAGATTTCATCTAGCATGGACAGCCAAATAAGAATAGTCTACCCCCATCTACTGAATCAAATTCCGTGAACGTCACAATATAACATGTCCCTAAGAAGGACAGATGATATAATGGCTGAAATAACAACAAAGATAAGGACACCAGTTCAAATGAACCAGTTTACAATAATAAATCATCTCAGGAATTCTGACATGAATTTGAATACCTACCTTTGAAAGAAAAAGCAGAAAAATCCAAAGCACTTTCAAGTTAGATTTAAACCTTCCAAATTTTGTTTAGACAATTGAACCCCTATGAAAAAGTTTTTTCTTACAAATCATACTACTGTACTAAAAATATAAAGAAGAAGAAGTTCAATCATCCAAACAAAATTTGGAATGTAAATGACTTCTCAAAGTTATCGACAATAAAGATTTATAACCATTCGTTTTTGTTTTTTTATTCTCCCCTTCCTCATTTTAAATTTAACAAAATAAAATTAGCCAGTGATGACGAAAATGATTTTGGAAGAATTTCAACTGTAATATAATACAGGGTTTTCCATCCCCTGAGCAGTGTTGTGGGGAGCCTAGGTTTCTATAGGTGTGTCTTGGCTGTGATAAGCTGATGGAGCACATCCCTCTCTCCAAGCTTCTTCAATCCTACTCTCGCTTAGCAGACAGACATTGAGTATCATTTTCAATGTCTGAACTGGAGGTGAACACTACCAGGGTCATTGGTCAGGCAATGTTAGGAAATATTGAAATTTTTTTGGATCAATGGTTCTCAGGAAATCCAATAAAAATAAATAAAAATCACAGATTATAGTTCTTTCTTCATATTTTCTTTCAATTATCTCCCTTCCATCATTTAGAGTGATCTATATTTAGATATTCTATATGAAAATTGGTGACACTGAAGAGATGTAACCAAAGTACTTTGCAGCTGTAGTTTCATATGACGGACAGAAAACAATTTTACATGACAGCTTCGGCTGGTTGCTCCACAAAAAAGTCGGATTCCTTCCAACAAACACCACCCTCGTAAATCGAATAACAAGGGAAAGTCAGATTCATATTTTGAATATTTTATTGCATTCTTTTTCAGGTCTTAACATTTTTGCATTTGGAAAAGGGAGAGGGAGAGAAAATCTATAAGAAAAAAAAAACGACCCCCCCACCCTATCGAGTATTTTGGATTTCTGTAACCAAACAGATTGTGTTATCTTTTCGGTTAAAAAAGAATTAAATAACACAAGAAAAAAAAAAAGACCAATGCTTGAATTCTACCATATTGCAATCGGACAATAACATCATGAATGTATGTCACATGTATGTGTGTTGAAGTAACACAAGAGATTTTGTGAATATGATGAACATTGTAGAAGTCCATGCAGGTCAAGAACCAGCAAGAATGTTTAAAATGAAACAAATTGCTCGAAATGATTGATGATTCAGCATCAGAATGATTGTAGAAAAACCATTTGTTTATTCTTTTGAACATTCTTGCTAGTTGTCGACGTGCATGGGTGTCAAAATGTTCATCTTCAACACCCTCTCAACCATTACAAAATCTCGTGACACTTGAACATACATACGACATGTATTTTTCCTCACAAGCATGCAGAAAAAAGACTTGGTAGCTATTTTGTACAATTTCATAAAAAATTTGAAAAAGATATGCTGGTTAATTTTTGAATGGACCATTTTTGACATGTTAGAAAAACACATCCACTTAAAGTGATGCTAAACAAGAAACTGAAGACGTGAGTGGATTGAAACTTTCAGAGGTTGTTTTTGCTTGCTCATTGATCAATATATATCATGTACTTTGCACGTACATGCTGTGGTTTGGCTTGCATAAGACTAATCTCATTACTTAATAGCCATACCTTACATATTTGCTATTTTATTTCCTATGATTTAAAATAGCCTAAGAATTATTTAAGCTAAACAATCTTTGCGAAAAAAAATCTGCTTTTATACACAACATAAGTTAAAACTTTCAACATGCTTATCTAATAAAAATAATAAAATAGTTAATTAAAGTATTACAAATCATTATTCATTTTTGACTACTCTTTACCTTCATCTTCATTTTCAATAATGTTAGATTAACTTGTGAAAAAAAAAAAAAATCACAATATCAAAAGAATACCTTAATCTTATAGATTATTTTTTAAAAATTCATTTGCAATGTGGTATTTTGTAAAACATTGGCCAAAGAGTAATCATAAGTAGTTTTAAAGAGAAGTTTGAAAGATGAAATTCAAGGGAAAAATAATAAATGTGTGTTTGCGTATAAGTAATTTAAATGGTGCTTTAAAAATCGAAATCTGAAGCAAGAAACATGAATTACAAAGGGGTCTGGTGACTGGCAAATTTTGTTTGTTGACTTTTGGTGCTGGTATCAGTTGGACAAAAAAAACATCTCCAAAGTTTGTCTTCAACATCAGTGCCACGAAGATTGTCACAAGGAAGATACGTGATGGTAATGGCGTACAAGAATGGATGTTGTAGGATCTATCTTGTCTTTTTTTTCTTTCTATCCCCTTGGCAGACTGAATAAAAAGGAAGACAAACTTTGAAAATGACTTTCATATAAACTACTTCTATATGACGTATGTGTTCGCAGATGGTAATAAGAATTATTTTTTAACAATTCCAATACTTGTTGGAAGAGGACACATGCATTTGGCCACTCTACAGAGTCAGCAATTTTATCCTAGGATGATATCAAGGCTTCTAAGGAATCAGAGATTTTGCAAATACATAAAGAAACAGTCTCCAATGGAAATAGATTGCCATAAAGAATATTCTTCTTTTAGTCTCTACATTTTCCCAAACAAATTGAAAAAATTACAGCATGCGTACATATCGAGTGAACAACCTCAATTCACTCTGGATGACAACGAATGCTTAAATCAGTAAATCAAAAAAGTAATTAATCTGAGACCTGAGATAAAACTAAAAATAGATCTTCTTTTAGACAAATTATATTAAGAGAGAAATTTTAACTAATTTCACTTAAAAAATTAACATTTGCAGCAGCTGTAGCAATAACTGTATATATATGATTACTCATGTCATCAATTCTGATCGCTTTCCTTTTCAATTTGCTTGGGAAAAAGTATAGACAACTGATCTTAAATTTTAACTGTAATTGATTTTAAAAAAACAACATCCATTAAATTTACTTGGCAATAAATGGTAATTCTTAAAAAGTGATAAAAATGAAAGATTTCACTTGTTTATTATAGAATTTACAATTTTTCTAGATTCATTTCTTTAGTACACAATAGAAATGACACAGAAATTTGCTTTTGGTCTGGGTTTTTTTTTTTTCATTCTTGGTCTTGGAAAAGAAAAAAAAAAAATAGTGGAGATTTTGGGATGTTTGCTTTTTACATGTTCTCTGCAGTTCTAGGACAACTGCCTTCTCGGACAACTGCCCAACTCCAGGTACACACCCTTTGACAATTTCCTCCCTATTGAGAGAAAACAACATAAACAACTCGGAGGGGCTGGGGGATAGATACTAATAAAACAAATATGACCTAATTTTAGTGATTTTTAATACCATAATTTTAGGGTGCAATTCTTGGACTTTTTGAAATGTATACCCCCAATACACACGTTTAAAATTAAAATAAATGACTCACATTTTCAAATATTATCTTAGGCAAAGAAATATATTTAAAAATCTATATATGCATTTATAAATATTTTAGATATTAGCAATGTAAGTGTTATAGTGATAATTTTCTTCTCATAGGGGAAAATGTCCAGGATACAATTGTCAGGAAGCATTTATCCACAGGCAGTTATCAGAAGGGGGCAGGGCAGTTGTCCTAAAGAGACAATTGTCCTCTACAATATCAGCAAACTTTTTGTTGTTCACAGTTGTAAATAAAGCATATTATAAAATACGTTTATAAAAAAAATAAAAACAGTTTAATTTGGCAATGTTCTCTTTCATCCTTGTGTATTTTGTTTTTTTCAAATTCTCTTCCTTTTTTTTCCCCAAACACCCCTGAGAAGTATCAACGCTTGCTCAATATAAAAAGCATCATCCTTACATTTTTTTCAACTTACAACTTTTTTCAGACTAAAATTCTCATCCTTATTTCTTATCAGATGAAGCATTGCCAAACATTATCTTTTCGGAGTCTGCGATGATGTATTTCCAACAAACACTTTCTCCAAGCATCAGGTAACACGGAAACAAGCAATCGGATCCTCACATTTTATATTGTCAAGACAACTGGAAATAGTACACAAAATGCCATTAGTATAATTTCCATTGATTTAGAGATCTCAGAATTAAAGTCAGCTCTCCTCCAAATCACGTCCAGCCAACCAATTATAAAGCCAAGTAATCAGATGTATTCTGTAAAGCCAGGTCAACTGGGAATGACTAACATATCCTGAGTTTTTAAAAATTTATTGCACATGGGAGGAGTGGAGCTTTGAAAGCAACTGACAAGAGTAATGACTAATATTCCCCAGGACAGTACTACTCAAGGTGTGGCACGTTCATGGGTGTCAGTACACAAACCATAGGCTGCTGGTATGCAGTTAGTTTTCACATCTTCAATGACATTTACAGTATATACCACTACTTGACATTCTTGGCCAAAGTTGGGCATTATTTCATAATAGAGAAACTATATAAAACTCTAAATGCTAAAAAAAGATATGACTTTATTAAGTTTATTTTCTCAACTTGAAAAAATTGATTTATATACTAATTATTATATGAAATTTTCATCAGATAAAAACATTTGCTTTCACGTATATTAAAAATAGTGGATGTTCAATTAATTTTTTTTTTACTGATCATGTATTAATACTAATTTGGCACAGATCTGCTACCAGTCCATGACACATAGAAGGTACACAAGATCAGTTTGAGTAGCTGGCCCAGGGTATTGTTTAGCAGCTCCACTGTTTAAAGTTCTTTTATAGAAATATTGCAATTAAGGCAAAAGAGGTGATAGCACTTGAGGCTTCTTGGATATTCATTCTTGGAAGTTACTGAAAGAGATCGACTATCGCTTTTAGCAATTCCCTTCTTCACTTTACCTCCATCATTTAAAATGTTCACAATATACAAAAGCATGGTATATTCCACAAAATCTAGTTATGAGGAATGTAACAAACAAAAGAGAAATACAATAGGGATATGTTATTTCCCATTAACTCAAGCATACAGTTAGTGAGGAAAAAAAGGGGCCATCAAGTAAGCCAGCAAGGCAGTAGAAGTTTTTTCAAGGTGGCTCTGGATCAGGAGAGGAGGGCCATAGGTGAGGTAGTGCTACCTGGATACAATCCCAGACTTGATCCACCATGGCTAGGTCACCTGGGTGAGGGTGTCTGATCTTTCAGAGAGACCCCAAACCCCCAATGAACCCAGGAAACATCACTGATGAATGTCCTGGTGCATCACAAGGTGATGTATGTAAAAAGTGAAGAAAAGATTCCTAGGTATGTCAGCTGAAGAGGATCAAAGATTAATATCAGATGAGGATATTAGTCTGAATTCACGGATGTCAATGATGCTTCATCTCATAAATAACGAACAAAAGTTTGTTTTTATCACTCTCATCTCAAAACATTGTCAGAAATTTACATTCAGAAAGTATAAAATTATTAAAAAAAAAAAAAAGGTTCCAAACAGTTTGATTGACAAATCTCCAACCTTTATCGCTGACTTTTGTCAATCAATTACTGAACTTTGAAGAATGAGGCTAATGCTTAGATCTTAAAATTTCAACAATGGTTGATTCATCATTCCTCAGTGGGAAAAAAAAAAAAAAAAAAAAAAAATTTTTTTTCAAAAGTTTCTCTCCCCTAAACCAAGTGGAAGAAGATAATTCCTTCGTAATTCTGCTGTTGGAAGTTTGTTGTATGTGACTGTGTCCTTCTGATTGAAGTGAAAGTGGCTCTTATGAAAGTAAGCTGTAGTTGTCAGTACCTCAGCCTCATGCTCCTTAAATGCAGCTATGAAATTTGTTGAGAATTCTTCATGTCTAATGGCGAGTTTTTTGCTAACCCACTCCCTCTTGACATCGGACACGAGCAGTGTGTGGCGTGATGTCCGAGTCTTCTTCATCATCTGCTTTGCTGTCTCAAGGACCTTGCTGAATTTATCTGCTCCCTTTTCAGGGGTCAGCAAGGTGACATTGAAACCAGTGCCCTTGTTGCGTATCATCAGGAGATAGATATTGAAGAGGCGTTCTGCATCTATGCGGGGCGTTACAATATAAACAGTGGCACCAACCCCAAACCAATCATCCAGGAGACACTTCCAGAGCAGCAGAATAAAATCATGACCCATGATTCCACCACCTTCTGGAATCATATCAATGAATTCTTGAACCTGAAAAGAGATTTAGATAAATTCATATATAGAAATTTATATAAATATATATTGAAACGGAAACAGAAAGAGAAAAAAAGTGATAGATAATTCCTTTGTAAAAAAAAAGAAATAGTGATTCTCGAGAATAAAAAAGGAGAAACAAAACAAAACTGATCATCTTCCACATAGATAATCTCCTCCATGAATATGCATAAGGGCATCTCTTCCCCCTCTGCTCACCCATCTGTGCCAATCTATAGTCTAAGTTTTTTTGTTTGTTTGCAGGAAAAGTTATCCTAATTATTTCCTCTTATTCAGGGAACTCTCCCTCCACAGAAGTCAAAAAGTAAAATCTGTTCAATAAAAAGAAGTCCAAGGTTTCTCAAATTAGGGGTCACAACCTCAAGGTGATTGGAGATCACAAATGATATTTCAAATGTTTCTAAAGGATGATTAGCTAACAAAATGAGTGTGGGTCAATGAGTCTATAGCCTGACAGACAGTTATTGGCTGAATTTTAATCTCAAATTAAATGAAAAAGGGATGGAGATTAGTCAGGGATTAATGCAAGTATTACTTACAAGCTAGGGCTATTTCATATATATATATATATATATATATAATTTACAAAGCCTAAATTAGTTTGATACACTGCTTCAGTAAACAAGCACCCAGTGAGAACCAATGTCATCACATTAGGTAACTGGTCTGCAAAGCAAGCTAATGCTTGAAAAATGTAAACCTGAAATTGTTTCAAGAAAATCTTGGCACAGCCTCCCATGGCCAATAAAACTGTATTGGCATGTTTTGATACAGAGCAAGTATGATTGCATCATAAGATAAGATTTTTATTCTATTCTTTGAACTACTTGGTTCAGTTTGTTGTTCCATTAATAAAACATCAATGAGTATTTCTCATTTTTAACATGATGAAATAGTCAAGTAAATCAGTATCAATAACACCTATTAATTCAAATTATTCTTATTACAGTGGCTGTTAATGGTTAAACCAAGGTAACTTAACTTTTGTGGGCATACTAATTTTCTTTGTGCAGCGGATGCAAAATGTGCGAGCATATACACAGCTTAGAAGGAACTATGTTCACAACAACATGGATCTTTCCGAGTGTATTCTCTATAATATAACAGGGTTAGTTTTTTTCCCCCCTTCATTCAAATAAATGTAATGTTTTCCAGATAAATATCCTTTTTAAACTTCAAATATATGTCTTGAGAAATTATTTTTTCATGAATTTCGGGGATTTCAGCTTTTAGGGATTCTAATCTTTCTAGATTTTATCATTCAGGATCATGTCATTTGGGATTATGAATCAAATTCGTGCTATTGTAGGCAACTAAGTCATTCACAAAGCTTAGCCTAATCTAGTACAATCTCACTGACCCAATCACAAGTGTCATGAATTTCATCTTTAATGGCTGCCATACTGCTATGAGTTGGTGCCAAGCCAAGTAAATAACCATGTAAAGAGCATATCATAGACTCCTTGTATTACAGGATATATATTCAAAAAATATTCCCAGAATCACTGAAAGAATTATTGAGTTAAGGATATATAATCATCATTAGGTATAGATTCAAGAGGACTAAAGGCCATTGAAAAAAAAAAAAAAAGATGGCTCTTTTTTGCAGTCCTTTAAACAGCTTTGTTGCATTTCCGAAATATTACATTCTAGCATAGTATCCTTAAAATTTATCGTTTATTGCAAACCAAGAAACACATAGCTCAAACAAGATTTTTTGGTCAATTTTCTAAAATTCTTTACAATTTCTGTTGTTTTAATCATCAAAACAATAAGGCAACGGAATTGGGTTCAAAAAGAAATTTTCTTAATATGAGAAAGACATCAGTTTTATTAAGAAAAAAACCCAGAGATTCAGTGGAATTGTTTACTGTTTTAATACTGAGACATCATCATTAGTGTTATTAATATTAGTTATGTAGATGCAAGAATAAAATCACAGTAAAGCCCTGCTTAACCCCCTTACTCTCTTTCTGTGCTTTAGTGTAACTGAAACCAACCAACAGACAGACAAAAAAGTGACAACAAATCTTATATAATGATAATTCATTGATAAAGATATAAGACCACAGTAATAACAAAATGATAATGGTGTCTGTAATGTTCAGCGGATCTACTAAAAACTACTCAAGAAGAAACGTTTTGCCAAAAGAATCCAATTTACCATGTACACCAGTGTAATACAGTTGCCTACTACAGGGAAATATCTTTGTTGGTCATCAGTTATAAGATATATGTGTGGTTCTTATGTGGTTATTGTTAAGGAATAGGTAGTTGTGAAGATGTTGGAGACAAAAGATTTTGCTTCCACATGGTTTGGTGTTAGGGTTGACGTCACCGGAGATGTGGAAAGAGGAATGGAGATGTATGAAGTGAATGTCTGCCAAGTATGAACATAGACGCAAAGATGGAACAAGGTAAAAAGAAGCACATACAAGTACTTGGATGGACAAGTAAAACATACATTTAATACTGGAATAGTAATGACAAATAATGAATGAAAATTAAATACATGTATTAATTACATTAATACAATTGATTACGTAAAAGGAGAGAAAAGATAGCGAAAGGTGGGAGCTTTGTTGTCATTGATAGCACAGGCACCAGAGGTGTCTGAACTGCTCTTAAGTTCATATGGCTTGGAGCGTACCAAGGAATGATAATGGAGACCAGGTTCAGTGTGTGTGCCAAACTGCCGAGTTACGTGTGTAACTTGGGATCTATTCTCTGACGCTGGTAGACACTCGACGGACAGACCATGAAAGACAGATAACACAGAGTCTTCTCCATGCATGTTTCCCGAAGTAAAAAAAATTATCAGAGATCATTGTGACCATTGGAAAGTAAAAAGCATTGCCATTTCATTCATGAGAGTGAAAGGTGTATACGCATTTAGAGCACATGGTGAGGACATGGTCGTGTAGCTGCGGGTGTGTGAGATGCCTCAACATCGGTGAAGTGAAATGGGCAAAGTTAGTACAGTTACAGTGGAAAAATGGTTAGGATTGGATTCGCTGAGAGGTTGGGAAAATGATACCGATCATAGAGAGGAGGAAATAGAAAAAGAGTAGCCGCCAACAAGTGCCAGGGCCAGAAGTGTAACCAGCTTGTGTTGTTGGCACCAATGAGCGTTAGACCAAGTGCGTCCAGGGTTTTTAAAGGGGTCATTGTAGGAAGTGACATTTTTGTTATCTAGCTAAAAGAAGGGTTTCATATTTAATTTCCTAAGTAAAAGTGTAGGGAGTGCTACACTACTAATTCTATTATGCTAGGCAAGCACTGCAACTTGTATGATAGTTCCAAGTTTTACATACAACTCAACTTATGTTTGTTGTCAAGACAATTTTCAATATATGTTTGATTATTTACACCTTAAGTGCAAGAATTATCCTATGCCATTCATATTTCAATAAACACCAAACAGTAGATCCAAGACAAAGATTGCAAATCCAACACATTACCATAACAAGAATTCTAATAAAAAACTGAAGATTTCATAATTTATATTCATGATAAGTGCACAGATGTCGTATAGCTGGTAAACTAAATTATTGGTTAAAAGATTTCCTATGGGCAGGAAAGACTCAAGAAAGTTCCAAGTTTGTAACAAGCACAAAGTTTTCACTGGAAAATTTCCAAAGCTTTCTGATCAAGTGTAAAGCACATAGATATAAATCTTAAAGTTTAGAATTTATGAGTATTTGTGTGCATCTATGTAGGTCATGATGTCATAATCAATATATCTTTGAAAACTGTTTTAGATTTTATGAAAAAAATTTCCTCAGGCTCTACTATCGAGATACTATTTAAAATGTAACTATGATGTGAAATGTATTGACTTTCAGTCAGTTTTTTAAAATTTAGATAGAAAGATTTTCTTTTCAAATCATGGATTTGAATCATTCAAGGAAAGAGTAAGACACACTGAATCAAATATTCGTTTCTAATCACCAATTGGAAGTGCAGGGTGACCAAGCAGGTAGCAGTCTTGAGATGGGATTTGGCAAACCAAGTTCAAACTCTGCCAGAGACAGTTTGTATTCTCTTCACACTGATGCCCTGAGGAAAAGCATGAAGCAATCTACCCCCTGCTATAGGTAAAATTGAGCAGATTGAGGCTAATGATGTCACTTTGGGTATTTGTCACGTCTAAGTCTTATTCATTCAAATGGGGCTAGTATGCTGTAATGTAACATATAAGTATGGATGGCCGTGAGTGTACTACCTACTTTAGTTATATTTTGAAGAAAAAAAAAAAGACAAAATCAAGCAAACAAAAAACAAAACAAAAAAAAAGCAAAAGAAGACAGGTATAAAAAAAGACCCCCAGATCTGGGTTTAAAAAACCTAGCACTGAAAACTTTGCCAGCAGAGTACCCATCAAAAATGATTAATATTTATGTATGAATCCGTTTTATAGATGATTACCTACATTGTTAACCTGTCAAATTATTTCAAAATACTGCAAAAATAAAATAGTTGAATGAACCTATCTGAAAACAAAAAAAACAGGACCATAAATTCACTTTAAATGCACCAGCCTTTTGAAACATGGGATTTACAAATTTTTCTCAGCCA
>OY735238.1:23037042-23067042 GCA_963457665.1 Thysanoteuthis rhombus | reverse complement strand
AAGAATGTCAGTATTCAGGGATTCAAACATAACTGACAAAATAGGGTTATTATATGTTCTACAGTAAATACCTGATTTAACAGGAGAAGTAAATTGCTACCCCGCAACCCTAAAGAAGAAATAAGATAGATGGATTGTATTTGATTTAATTAGTTTTAAAAAAAGAGATTTAATGCCACTCTCCTATTAGAAAGGAGATGGAAGCTAATGTAAAAAGGGGGGCATAAGGGGGTAAAAGTAAAAAAAGTGGGCTCAATGTCCAAAAAATAGGGGTATAATGTTTTATAACTATTTCTTTTCATTCAGCTTTATGCTAAACAAAGTTATATATATATATACATACATATATATATCATGGTTTAATGGTTAACAATCCAATCTTACAGATGATCACAACTGAGTGTTGAACTTGATCCATGAAGGGTGTCCCATATTTGAGGCCATGTGAAAAAAAATTAGGTTAAGCTGGTTCCCCAGAGACCTTTGTAAGAGAGATACACAATTCTGAGAAACTTGACAAAAACAGCTCAGGGTTTCATGAAACAATCTTCACCAATTTGGGTCTCTTATCAGTTACCTGGTATAACCTACTTTTACATAAATTTTTCTGTTATCCATGGATTGAGACATTGAATTCTAAGGCCTAAATAGTCCATGAATCACAGACTTTTTTGATGGTGTCAAAGAGGTTTGGTCATTTATAAGGTCTGGAAATATGTAATATGTCTGAAATTGATTTTTTTTTCATGAATTTTTGTCTTACTTTATTTTCCTGTGACGTCAGAAGTGGAATTCCATGTTTTCATGACATTCTGGACAAGAATTTAGTTCTAATAAAAAACTCTTAATATTGCTGGAGTGGCCGATATTGATTTCTATTGGAAACAAATGAATAAGTCCACAACCATACATTCAAAAATACTAGGGTGGATCAATAAGCCTGAAGTCTGATACATAGTTGTTAGCATAATTTTGATCTGAAATTTTCATCGTATACTGTTCGAGCAATGCCACTGAATGTGCACTGACAAGTAAAGAATTATTTTGAAGAATGGATAGTTATAGTTTAAAATAAATGCTTTTATCTCATTAGGCTACTGACTTATTGATTTATCCACATATGTCTGTATTATCTTATTGTTTTCTGTAGTATATGATGAGTATATATGTATCTTTAATCCTTTCAAGACAAACCTATTAATGTCAGAATTTTCAAAATGATACATATAAAAAAGATGCAAAAATTCTGGTTTAATGTTGAGAGAAAAAAAATTGTTTTATAAAATCAAATTCATAACATTTACATTTAGATAGACATTTATTATCCCCAGATAAATGAAAAACACAAACTTAGCACTTCCCCTAACCCTTATGTCTGTTCAGTTAAGTAATGCAAACTAATTTCTGCATGGGTTTTCATATTTTGATCACGTCATTGCCTGAACTTCTAAAAGCAGAGGAAATCTTATTTTATTCATTTTCCATAAAATATACATGCCAATAAATTCCTTACAGGACATATATATATATATATAAATATATATATATATATATATATAAATATAAATATACATATATATATACATATCTCAGTAACCATAGAAACTTTAAGATTTATGTGTCTCAGGAGTCTCAAAGGAGTCACAATAGAGCTGTGTAGTCTGATATAAAAGTGTCTTTTTGCATTGATTAGATTCAATTCAGCATTAATAGCCTTTCTATCAATATAGATTTTTTAATAACCACACAAGAAATAACCAGCATCTTTCCACCATCATCAGAGTATAATTTTAAAGCGCATTTATTTCCCCCCACCCCAGTCTCCATTTTAAATCTGTCACCTAACGTCCAAATTAAATATAGTTTTCACTTATGTATCACCTTTTATTTCTACCTCACCTATCAACCTCTACACACATACAAATTCCCCTATTGAACTTCGAGATCATTGTCAGCTAGCTTGACCTTAACCACCCTGACACATACCCTCTTACAAATCTATTCCTTCTAAGTAAGTATACATAAGCTCGAGACAGCTGAACTGTACCCAAACGGCCTTTCACTTATTGTCTCGTCCACTTTCTGTCTTAGTCAGAAGTCCTTTTTGTCTTCATATATACCAGAGAAATGGCTGACTATATTGTCATTTGTGAGAAATTTTTTCCTGAGACAACAGACGGTTTTCAATCATATTTTAAGAGTTCTATACCACGCCAAGCCATGAAATGAATGATTTTAGCATCCAAATGATATTTTATAGATATTTCATAGAATTAAATGAAGGGGGATGATTGACTTGGAAAAAATTTGTTGAAATAAATTATTTCTAACTAAGTACCCATTTCATAAAACATCTCCAGTTGTATACATTGGACGAAAATAATTTTTATATCATAATTTTCTACAATCATTATTCTTACAAATAGCACAAAATTATAAAGTTATAAAATTATTACAATAAAACCAACAAGTTACAAATTTCAGGTATTTTTATGAAACATGTCAAATTGTCAAAAGGTACCAGTATATGCCTACCAAGCAGTGGAAAATGAACAAAATTAAAAGCTGTGGTGGCTGAGTAGTTGAAGCTTCCAACTTCAAAACCTATAAGGGAATTGCCAGCATGATTTCAAATCCTTTAATTGTACATGGTCATGCCTGAAATAGTTGCACATTTCCAATAAGTACCCTACATTAACTTGCTAAGGTACTTACTCTACAAAGAAAGTACCCAATAAGGATTAACCAAGCTTGGCTAGGATAGAGACAGGGTCACAGGAGCAAAGCATCCTGTGAGAATCAAACTCACTAAACTAGCAAGTGGGACAGCAAATTAATTTGTGAGAGAAGGGAGATTCAATAAGTTTAGCTTAGTCAGGCACAAGGTCATAAGAGTAGGCATCCTATGATGATTGAATTTACAACACCATAGAATGGTTGCAGGAGATAAGCCAACTAATCAGCACCATATATTAGAAACCATCAATATAATTTTATACTGAATTGGTCCCCCAGTTTGTGCCCTGCAGCATTCACACTCAGTTTTTTTTTTTTTTTTAATTTGGACACTGTCCAACAAAAGGAGAGGAAAATAACATATCCATACATCACCCCTTTGTCCAATTTTTTTAATTGATCATCCTCAACATGGCTTGTTGCCAAAAGATGTTGGTCTATATTCATCAAACTTAGCTTAGTCTGGCACAAGGTCACAAATTAAAGGCACCTAGTGTGGATCAAACTCGATACAGAAGTAATGGTGTGTGACACCTACTTGCTAATCACCACTCAGCAGCATTGGGCCCCAAATTACAGAGTTTAGCTTAGTTTGGTACATGGCCATCATGTGTGAAACATCTAATGTGGGTCAAACCCACAAGAGTAGTAATGGCCTTGCTAACTATTATACAATAATATATTTTAACTGATCTCTCCTTGATAGTTTATAGTCACTGCATTTTGGCAATTGTACCATTTGATCTTCAGGTTCCTGTCATATTCATATTGCTTATCATTATTCTACAGCAAAATGACGATTAAAAGCCATTTTTCAAAGCTTCAATAATTAAAATCTTGCTGGCATAAAGTTACATATCTTTTTCTTCAAGAACTGTTGTATTAATTTATCATTTTTCTCTCAAATTGATTTAAACTTCAAAACTTGTTACTATTTTATTTCTTTTGTAAGTAATTCCCTCTTTCTAAGTACACTTAATCTAAAAAACTTGGGCAAAACACAAGTCATACATTAATTTGATTGAAATCTGCAAGCCACAGAGAAGGAAAAACCTTCATTCAACTGACAATGATTTATTGTCAGCACAGTTCAAGTAGAACAAGCTTGACTGCACAATGGTCAAACTCCTTCGCTTCATTAAAATCTAAACGTAAACAAAACAGAATTCATTCCTTCATACAATATCATTCCAAAAATATGTGTCCCATTTCAACTCCTTTAATAATATTTTCTGTAAATGGGATTTGCAAACCTGAGTTGAGCTTTAGCAGTCAGAAATTAATTTTACAAACATTACAGAAGAGTCAGAATCTAAGAAAATGGATCCTACATCAAATCATGGAAGCAAACAGGGGTCAGCATTTAGACAGGTTTCTTTTGTTTGACACCAGAAAAAAAAAATATTAATCAATCCATCTGGCAATGAATAATGGAAACAAAGAACTGAGCAAACTTCAAAGACACTTCTGAGATTTCCCTAGAATTATGCAAAAAAAAATGACAAGTAACTTTTACATCAATTTAATACATGGTTCATCTATAAATGCCTATCACTACTTGTTCAAACAAATTTCAATTAAATTCAAACAATATTCAACAAAAGATGTAAAAGGCCTAGGGTTTGGGTTCAAACATAATGCAATTTATTTGTATAACAGAATTTTCAAATAGGTATTTTTTAAATTCTCATCTCAACACAAACTCTGATAAGAAAGACTCTGGCATTTGTCCATGAATAACTGTCACATGTCTCTGAGCTCATAGCAATCGAGTAATGATGGTGGGTGATCTACAGAACTGCCTGAATACATGTAAACTGACAGCACAAAATGTAAAGAATTCAAAACTGGTAGAATATTTTTCTAACTTAATCAACCAAGAATTGCTATTTTTACTTTTCAAACTGCCCAGATACACACTCAGAGTCAACAAGTCAAGAGACATCTGAACACCAACAACCACCAAGTATGTAAGGTGTTGCCAAGTAAGTAAACATGTGTATAAGAGATCTATATTCAACACTGACCTCAAATCACTACTACTATCCCGCTCAAAAAAGAAAAGAAAAAAGAGAATGAGATACATCCATACCATGCATAAATGAATCACCATAGTCTGCACAAATACTAGAACTAATTATCTAAAAAATTATTCAAAATTATCCAAGAAAAATACATCTTTTATCTACCAAATACAAACACAAGTTTTGGACATAGGGGAGGGGGAAAGAGAGAGAAATTGCGACGGGGATGGGGGAGAAAAATCGCGCTGGATGGGAGAGAGAAATCGCAACAGAGATGGGGGAGAAAAATCATGCTGAATGGGGGAGAAAAATCGTCCTGGACTCGGGGCGAAATTGCGCCGGGGGGGGGGGGACAGATAGAAATCCCAATGATGGGATAGACAGAAATCATGTTTTGGAAGACAGTTAAAATCATGTTTGGTGGGGGGGATGAGAGAGAATCAGACTAACACCTGGATAGATCCCACACTGTCAACACAATATCATGTCCTCTCTTGTCTCCACCTAAAAATAAAAACCAAGTTACTGAATAATACAAGTTAACCCTGTGATCAAGGAGATCCTCACCCCATAACATGCCATGCAAACTGCCACTTATTCTGACCGTTGGTCATCAAAGTCCACCTGCAGATCAACACTTTAGCAAATGCCCGAAAGGAAAAAAAAAAACAAAAAAAACTGGATCTATGTCTTCTGTCTAATTCAGCTTTTAAAAAGACAGATTAAACTTAGTCATTTAAAGATTGTGATTCATAAGACAAGAAACTTTTCTTTTGGCGGTGTAAGGTGAAGATCAAAGTAAATTGACAGGACAGATAAAAAGTTACCTTTTTTTCCCCTTTAAATTCACTATTCATAAGAACTAGTTTGACCTGTGCAAATTTCACAGGTGTTGACATCTAAGATAACATCTTTACACTTGCATATAGATTTCTGCAATGAAACTATATAACTTTGTTAAAATAAAGTATCTATATTGACTAAAATAACACGTAAAGGCAAATGAAACTTGAATATCTGTTAATATTATTGATTACTGTATTCCCAGGACCAGATCAAGATTTTGTAGGTCCCAGGGTTACAGGTAATATGAGCCCACCCAACTTCCCAGAAATATTTTTAAAAGAAAAATTTTTTTAGAAGAATTAATTTTTCCTCCAAATTGATCATTAAATAAACAACTATTCAAGTTCAAACATTTGCTTTGCATAATTTCATGGAATCAAATTTCTCCAAAACATCAGCAAAGCCCATTGCCTCAATCTGTATATTCCTATGATCTACTCCTACTATTAATTAATTTTTAGGTTTTTGACTTGTGAGGGAAGAGTAATGAATGAATGACAGTTATAGTAATGTTAAAAGTATTTGTTTGAATTTGAAGAATGATCTCTTACAGGTGATGGAAACTGAAATGGTTAACATTATCAGAATATCTTTTTGGGGTGCAGTCTTGAATCAGAGATGTACACAAAGATTCTTGATGGTTCAAAAAACCATTACCATTATTATATCCTACTTGGCTGTATGTACACCAACCAAGTTGAGTCAGTGATTGTAGCAATTCACAAACACTGCCAGGTTACTTTTCTCGTTTATTCTTTAATGAATACCACTTCTGAGTCCAAACATCAAAGCCATCATAAATCTCAAAAAAAAAACAAAAAAAATCCCTTTATCTGAGGATGCATTGTAAAACTTTAATATATGATACTTGCCACACCTTAGATACGTCACTGATTGTCAACCATCATTAATTTTTGACTGGCATTCTCTTTCATCTTTATTTTAGTTATTCAATGGAACCATCCATACCATCATTCAATGACAGTGAGTGAACAGTACTGATCAGAAATCAAGAATAAGCTCTACACAAGACTTTTATATATTATGCTTTTCCCATGTACACAATCCCACAATAAAGTTCAATTCATAAATTAAGCCCAATAAGTGATTAGCAACAATAATCAATAATAAAATAGAACTCATCATCACAGTCAATAATTGAACAACCATTGTGTCAAGTAAAAGAATTTCATCAAAGAATAAATAGAGTCAGAATAAATTCCCTTTATGACATCAGTGGAAAACATCTAAAATTCTAAAATAAAATTTATACTAAAATAAGATAAAGGGTATAGTTTTAGCCCCATCCTGTATATCACACCTTGTTCCCAACCATCCTTAAGAAAACATGCTAATTAGAAGAATGGTTATGATGCAACACTTTTTAATAGATAAATAATGTAACTCCAAAAAACATTCTTGTAAGTAATAAGCTCCTTCAATTTTCAGTCTAAAAAGAATTATATTTAATAACTTAGATGAGAGATTAGACTAATTTTTTCTGACCCAAACTAAATATCAGTTGTATTGTTTGTCATGTGGCCTTCAGTGTGTTGAGAAGGCCAAGGTCACAGGTTAAAACTACATGGTCCCAAGCATTAGACTACAGCATCAAAAGTTCTCCGCACACAATTCACATCAAGGTCAATTCATAATACTACGAAATTATTGGACCCAGCTTTAAATTATTCTACAATAAACAATAATAGATGCTAGACAAATATAGACAGATGTTACCAAAAATTCTAATTGGTTATTTTTCAATATGAGAGTAATGGTAGTTGCATTATGATATCAAGACACGGCACTGAACAAAATGGTACGACAGAATATAAAGCTCTATGTTCCTAGATATATGAAGATAAAAAGTTGATATTATAAACGTCACTATGCAGATACCAACACTTGAAAAGTAAGATGAAATTTAAGCCATAACATTCCAAAGCATTAATTTGCATAACAAATATTTTTGACTGATTTATCTCATTGAATAAAGACTCATTTGAAAATAGTGGTGTCTATTTACTTTTGTCATTACTTCATCTCTTTCGAGTCTTATCTCAAAATATTCCAGACACACTTGATTGAAAAGACAGAGAATGTTACAAAGCATTGAAACTATCTAGTTATAAAAATTATAGCAACAAGGTATAAAAACAAGCCTGGCTGCTGCAGAGTCAAACTCAACTCCTACTTCTATTCTAACTGCATCTTTTTCATATATTTATGAAATAAAAAAATTATAAAAAAATATTTTTTACTATAAAGAAGTTTATTAATTTGAATAAAATAAGCCCTTGCATATCTGTAAGATAAATTTTGTAGACATGTAAAAGTTGTTATTTTGGCTCAGTCAGTAAGAGAGATACCTACCAATCACTTAGTCAGGATTTAAAATCATGGTAATGAAATGTTTGTTTTATAGATGTATTTATTAGAATGAAAAGAGCCCTTGCATATTAGTAACTTATTTTAATATACATATAAGAGTTGTCAATTTAGCTCAGTCAGTAAGAGACCAGTCAATGTGATTTCCAATCATGGTTGGAGATTGTTAATTTTTACTCCCTTAAATTTGGTGAAGATTGTTCTTGTTACTGTAGAAAAACAAAGTCAACTCCAGACTTTGACGATTACAATGAGTATAACAACAACAAAGCAAATATTCAGTATATTTATTTGAAGAGTAGATAGATCTCTTATGTAAAACAACAGAGATTCTTCATGCATCAAAGATAACTACTAATATGGGCAACCAATATCAATATTTACTAAATATAGCCAAGTCTGACACAAAACGACAAATTTAGAGCACCCAGTGAGGATCAAGTTCATTACAAGAGTAATGATATTACCAAGTTTAGCTGAGTCTGATGCAAGGCACCTAGAGAAAATCAAACACTATACAATCGGCTGGATAGGCTAACTTGGCAAGTCGTCACTTTAGCTGACTAACCATTGCTTGACAGTGTGATACCCATTTATTTAATAAGTTTAGTCTGGCAAAAGGCCATATGTGTGACATCCAGTAAAAATTGACTCACTACAGTACTAATGGTCTGCAAGGTGAGCTTTATAAGCATTGCTCCACCCCAGTTTAGTCTGGCATGTGGCCACAAGCTTTTGAACTCTTACTCCACAGTGTACCACCAAAGAGAAAATGATAATGAATGAAAATCACCATCTTCAATACAATTTTTTTTTCTAAAGTAACATTAAGGATAATTTTTAGCAATATATAGATTAGGGTAGACCAAAATCAGGTGTTCGTTCCTAATCAGCCTACACAAATAACTGGGTTACATCATTCACTAATCTCTCATAATCAGATTACCAAAAAAATAACAACAAAACCAATGTAAATGCTTGGCAGACTACATGCCTTCAGATCTATTCAGAGATTTAAATATTTTCACATGTAGATACTTTTTATAATTTTGATATTATTTCCTATACAAGACACAAGCTGTTGATGTAACCCAATAAATCACAAATAGGATTCATTAAACAAATATTTCAGAACATTCGATATAATGATTAGATATATAGTGACACAGTTAATATTAAAAGCACAAATAGAAATGCATTGAAAATCTTATACTGCTGGCATATTACCAGTAAAAAATCATAGGATTATTTACAAATGTAATCCATTCCATCGATGGTTAAAATATACTCGCACCCCGATTCAAAGATTTCCACGATTACCACTACTACTTATATGGTTACATTTCTATCCAGACTGAGAATTTAATTACTAAATGTTAACAGGGTAGGGTTTAGTTTTAGGTAATACTAATGAAGTCAGATGGCAATTAAACCTAATGACTTTAATCTACCTAGTTACAAACTATTCTGAGTCCCCACTATACAATAACAGCACAAAGAATTTATCTTCCATTAGATGAGGTAAATAAAATTAGGTTCATTTTCTTCATTTAAAATCATTTTATATTCTCTTATGATGTTAATTGTATCTATATACCGCACCATACATTTATGCTTTTTTTTTTTTTACATAAATACTGAACAATCAACATTAACAAACAGCTACACCCCACCATTAATCAATTTGTTCACAGAATATAAATATATATATATATATATATTGATAAAAGACAAAACAGAAATACGATAGACTTGCATTGAAATACTGTATCAGTTTTTTTTTGTCTTGTACAATATTTGCCCCAGAGATCACATAAGAATCCGACAGAAGGCCGACAGAACATATCTATCTATCTATATATGTATGTATATATATATATATATATATATATATATATATATATATATATATATATATATATATACACACACACACACACTTGGCGTTTTATATATGTGAATAGAAATTCATAACAAATCATTTTGATACTAGTTGTTTATATAACCCAAGATATGACAAGTAAGATTTACAAAAGAAATGCTTTAAAACTGTCATTCACTGTAGCGATTACATACATAGTGAGACAGCAAATATTAAAAGCATATATAGAAATGTATTACATTTCATTTCAATACTAGTCTTCTATGTAATCTGTGACATCAAAAGTAGGATTCATAAAAGAAATACAGGTATAACTTTACTGCATTTAATTTGTTCCAAAACTTTCCGTACTTTTCAAAACTGCACTGTCTGAGGTTTTTTTTTTAATTAATTTTTTTTTTCCAGCTTATATTACATTGATTTGTACAGTAATAACTCAACTGTACTACATCAAAACCCATGCTAATCAAAACCGTACTATTCAAAGTATCCCTGTACAATCAAAACTTTCATTCACTTTGATGATTAAATTTATAATGACACAGCAAATTCTGCTAATAGAAGGGAAAAAAAATGAAGCAATAAGGCAGCAAGGTTTCATTTTTTCCTATTTCTGACTTTATCACTACACTACATCATGTTGGTTTGTTAAAACAAAAAATGACTGAATACTTCTATTGGTCAAGGAAAGAAAAAATTATGATGAAACACCAAATTAAGTAATATTCTACTTGAAATTTTGTTGGTAAGTTTCAGCACTTTGCTTTACATACCATATGAGGGAAAAATTGTCAGAGATCAGTTATCAAAGCAAACATTACTTATAGAATGTGGCTATTATAATAATACCAGGATACCCTTACCAGAAAAAAAATGACGGCATTGATGAAATACATGATTACATGAATAATTGAGATTTGCATTGCAGTGAGCTCAGAGAATAGCATTATCTTTACAATTTTTTGTTTTTATCAATTTTTTTTTTTTCACTTTTTAAATTCAGCAGTTCTATTAAGTGATTAGAACACGAATGGAATTCTATTTTCTCACGTCAATTGCACAAATGAAACTATTTTACTATGCATCTCTTAGCGTAACATAATTATTAGCAATGAGCAGATGACTTCTATGGGTATTTCCTTATTGAATTTTCAAGAAAAAGGTTTTTTCTTTTGTTTTATTTGTGAGAAAAAGAAGACAAAAAAAGATTTTGTTGAAAAGCATTTTCATCATCCAAGACACACACCAAAATAGCTACTGGGGGCGGGTGCAGAAAGAAAAATGACATTACCAGACATAGATATGAAGTGATAGATATATGAACAGATATATACTTCTCTGGATGCTGTGGTTTAAGATTTTCCGCTTAATCAATCAGATTAACAATTGATCGAGTAAATATTGTATTAGCCTTAATCCCTAGAGAAAGAGTTCAGCAGACAAGACAAGAAATAGCTTGAAGCTGAAAGATGACCCACAATACTCAATTAATCTGTCCAGGTCTGACATCATAGTTATTGGCAGGTATTTGGGAGAGGAGACGAGAGAAAAGAGTTTTGTCTAATTAAACAAAGTGGAAATAGGCTTAGAAAATGTCTGAAATTCTGAGACAGAGGGTATTCACTACAACATGAATTATTCAAATTGATATCATTTGTTCGTTTTTTTTGTTTGAATCATGATTCAGCCAATAAGTTCTCTGGCTCCCTCACAGATAATGATGTATCTCTGAATAAATCTGAGAGAAAGATTTATTACATATAAGCCATATGTAAATAATATTGGTTATAACAAATCTGCTCCGAGACATGTTGCATGCCCAATAGAGCAGAGTGTTGAAAGTTGGCCTTCACATAAACTTCACTAGAACAAATGTCATATGCAAAAAACATGTTGAGGACAAACACAATAAGAATTGAAAATGTATAGCTGAAGAAAGTAGACCATTGCACCTACCTAAGATAATGAATCTTGGTGAAATTCTCGATCGAAGAAGAAATCAAGTGAAGAATCACTCTAGGTTGGCAAGCTTCCAAGTAGAGTAAGCTCCAGCTTCAAAAACAAGAAAATCACATTTGTTTCTAGAAAGTAGAGTCTACCACCAATGTATCCTCCTATAGTCACCTATGAAGCTGAAATATGGTACCTAACCAAGAGAGCCATGCAACAAAGAATCAGGCTCAACATCACACAGAGAGATTATGACAGTGCATTGTATTAGGAAAAAAACTAGATCAAAGATAAGATAGAAACCATTAGAAAACTCATATGGGAATCGGCTGGTCATGCTTCAACAATGTTAGACAACTGTTGGACATCACTATTCACAAAATGGGTCCCCAGATATCCTAACTAAACTTGTTATTTTTCACTCTGCGATGGCCATATTAAAAGATCTGGCAATTCTTGTCCAGTGACAGACACTAAAAGGCTGCTGCTGATACTGATGATCATTACAAAAGATAAATAAAATATGCAAATAATGATTAATGTAAATATATATGAAGCAGATTCATGATTGGATAAATTATTCGGAGGACTAACTTTCAAATTTTCAGCCAACTAGCTCCATTGGTGTGGCCTGTAAATGTGAAACATACAATTAGGTTTTTTCACTCCCAATTTTCTATACATATTGGAAAGTCAACCAAAACTATCAACATATGGTTTCTTCAGTTTTTAAGTGAATCTGGCTGGCTAGCCAGCTATGTATGTGTCAGATGTATATGTCAGATAGGTCACACCAACAGAGCAAGAGGGCTGAAAATTCAAAGATTTTTTCATTATGTCCAAAGAAAACTTTTCGAAATCTTGAAATAAGGTGTAGGTCTGGACCCTAAGGTATACGTGGAACAATAAAATACAGAAACAATGAAAAAAAAACAAAAAAACAAACTGTTTATTGCAAACAGTGAAAAGGCTGAATCAAAACACTAGGAAATAGAATAAAGTGCAGAATTTCCTGTCAGGAAAAAAAGAAGAAATTTTCTGACAAAGAAATGACCAAGAGACAAAAGAACTGATTTATGCAACTCACCTTAGAACAAGCAAAATTTACTTGAGCCTCTAACATTATCTACAATTAGCAATTTGTTTATTCATACCCTTATGAGTAATGTTGACTTCATTCACCAACATGAGTCGACTTGTTGAAGAGGTGGGAAGAGAATAACCTGGAGATATTTTACCTTATCAAAATCACAGAAACAAAAGAAAAAGAAAACAAACAAAAAGAAAAACTATTGTGTATAACACACTTGGACTATTTTCCTCATCTATGTGTTCATAACGTTTCAGCCATCTACACTCCAGCTATCACCAGGTGTTCCTGGTTCTAGATCGTGGGACCACTTTGCTGTTTACATGTTTGATACTGAAAAGGAGAATGTGAATATTTTTGTGTTCAGTTGTTTAGTAGGAGCGGGAGGGGAGGTGTTTGTATCTGTGTAAATGAGGGTTACATTTGGTTTGAAATGAGATGGGTATACGAGAGATGAGGTCGTGGGGTGTATATATCCTATCTGTGGGGGTTTGGCTTGTCTCAGATAAGAAAGGCAATGAATGGTTAGATTGGTCATTTCTCAGGGAAAGGTGGATTATATATATATATATATATATATATATATATATATATATATATATATATATATAATCCAAACATAGAAATATTCACATTCTCTTTTTAAGTATCAAATAATTTTCCTCATCTATGAGTTCACAACTTATTGGCTGTGTGCTTGCTGGCTCTTGTCGTGTGTGTGTATATATATATATATATATAAATACAACTTTTTGTCTGTGTGCACACACACAAACGACAAGAGCCAGAAAGCACACAGCCAATAAGTTGTAAACTCATAGACGAGGAAAATAGTTTGACCGGGTCATGCACAATGATTAACACACCTCTGTCTAACAAAATACAGACAGGAAAAAGCAAAACGTCTGATTACAAATTGGGGTAGTTCTTTCTCTTTTTCAGGATTTGACATTAACACAAGGAGTGGTTGTTCAACTCTTTGGAGCATCATGAGTTAAATTTCATCCCCCTTTGGAAGTGTTGGTATCAGTGTGGTGGGTTAATCATGAAAAAAGTACCTTTTTATCTTCTTATCTAGGAACACAGTCATTTGTACTGTCTCACTATTCTGTTTAGTACCCAAGCCTACGGTTGATGTTACTCACACCTTTGCAGAATCAAGATATATAAAATTTTGGTGATCTTTTTGTACTGATACTATTATTCATCATGATTCTCCCATATTATTGAATGTGATGGCATAAGCCTACATTTATTATTCATCTCAAGTTTTTAATTTTTTAGTTTTAACGTTGAGAAATGATATGAAGAAAATGAGTATGAGAACCGGGAAAATATTTTTATTCCAGTTTTATCGCTCATTTTTTTTTCTTAATGATACCAAATTGAAATCTTAATCACTTTTTTGGCCCATTTTTCATCCCTCCATGGATTTTCATTAAAATTCAATCAGAACTTTCAGAGACAAATTGTGGATAGTCATGAGCATAAAGAAAAAAAAAACCAGGAAAATCTCTCTTAATCAGGAAATCTTGGGTTTGACCAAAAATTCAACTAACTCTTCTTTACCCCATTCCCTAATCTTCTACAAGATTTTATTGAAATTCATTGAAAACCTTTATAGCTATCGAGTTGATAGACACGAGCTTTTGATAATGTATGGTATGTACATACAACTATGATGTAGGGGAAGTAATCGTGCATGGATCTGCCCCAAAATTCAATGTCCTTTCATAGCCTATTCTGCATCCTTCTATGAATTTTCATTGAGACTTAATTGGATGGAGTCATGAACTTTTAGTGATATCATGTGGTTTGGACAGATAACTATGATGTAATGGAGGTAATTGTGCATCGATTGAGACCCAAACTCAATCATTTTATGTCCTACTGTCCACCCTTCCAAGGAATTTCATTGAAACTTATTTGAAACTTTTGGAGACGTAGTGTGGACAGTCATGAGTATATATATATCACGTGTGGAAAAAACATCACACCACAAAATTTCTATGAAATTCATAAAGTACTTTCAGAGATATTGTGTGGACACACTAATGTTTCATTTGAAGAAAGAATCACCAAGAAACTACATGAAAAATATTTTGGCAGTCATCTTGGTGTCATCCTCTAAGTAACACACCAGGGATAAACTCAGTCTTATTAAGATAGCAACATCAAATGAAATTACAAGCAAATACTAAATTTCTATTGTCTGTACTATGGTACTGCCATTTTGATTCAACTTTGAGGTAGAAAAAAATCTAAATTCTCCAGAAAATAATCTGAAATATAATCTAAAAATGGTTCGTACAATGAAAAATATACATCATATATTTAAAATTAAACTAGGCAGTCCTTTGAACCACTAAAAAGAGGGGAAACTGTAAATAAATTTTGCACACATATAGAGTCTATCTGGAACCAATTTAGGCACTGGGTGAAGTCAGAAGTTTAAAAAAAAGAAAAAGAAAGTGTTTTAAGTGAAAATTGACCATTATAAAATTATATAATGGATGTGTCTCAAAGAGTTCATCTCTGTTTGATCATATTGTTATTGCAAAACTTGTTAAGTTGAACCTTATGCTGCTTGGAATGTTGAAGATTGGCTCTATCAATCTTCGAAGAGGAAGTAAAATAATGACTATATCTTTCATGTTCAATAATTTGTAACTACTCTATTTTAGTGAAGAGATTTCAAAAGCTCTCCTAGGATATGAAACAGCAGTTTAATGGAGAATTATCACTTTATTTCAATTTAGATTAAAGGGTTTCATTATCATTATGAGTTTTACTCTATCTTATTATTGTTGCTTTTTAGATTAAGCATTTTCACTATTAAAATTTCAACCCTCATGGTTATAACCAGTAAACCAAGAAAAATCACTGATCATCATCAGAGTGTATATATATACATATATATATATATATATATATATATACACACACACACACACACACACACACAAGTTTAGTCATAGAAGAACCAGCACTAATATATGATAACGTCAAAAAATTAAAAAAAAAGAATTTTTTGGCCTTTAACCAAAAATATAAATTTTACCCTTTTCTTTAATATTCTTATCATATTCAATAAGAAAGGAGTTATTTGTTTGGAAAGATTTATAAAGAAGAAGAATTTATAACACGCAAGTCACATCTAATTTTTTTTTACTTGTAGGATTTTGTCTTTTATTTGTCTTTTATTACAAAGGCTTCAATCATTTAACCTTTGTTGCTATCTTGTTCTGTCTTTTTTTTAGAAACCAGCATTTATGTTTTTGTTTATTTACCGGACCATCTTATATGGGCACAGTGAGTCTGGGGGCTCAACAATTTTGGGGGCCCTGAAATTCAATTTGAAAAATAAAAATTAAGATTCACATTATTAAATAGCAAACAAAGAAGCTTTTATGAACCTCTGTTTGAATTCAAACAATTTTATTTATTTACTTATTGATTTTGATATCAATAGACTGACCAATCCTTTGAATTTTAATTTGAAATCCTTTTAGATGAATCGAATTTGGATCCCCAAAAATGTTATTGAGCTGAACTTTCTTCTTATCTCAAAAATAGAATAAGAAGCAACCTGTCTACCTTTGGATTTACTGAATGATGTTTGTTTAAAGATGCCAACAACCAAACTTATTTCTTATTTACCAAAGGAGGGCATAATGAACTTTTTGCTTTAACGTACACTCCCACCCCCAAGTGTGTTATAGCAACTGTACTAATAAATTGTTGAAGATGATGTCATTCACTGGCTGCTGATAATATAACTACAATTCTAGCAAAGGAATATAAGAATTTTAGTTATCGATATCGCATTAATCTTCCAAATTACTCTGTAAACATACTGACACAGAACACAGATTTAGGTATACAATTAGCAAAACTATGGGTATTCACTGATTTAATATAGTTGATTATTCTCATGATTGGTACAAGTCATCAGGATGCCACACTGAACAAAATTCAGGGTCAATTATCTAGTCCTTCCAGATGATGATACAGTACCTTCTACCCCTAGCTCTTCACAGCATTTCAGAGGATGAACAGAATAACTTAATACCCATTTTCTCTCCATATCCCATGCAATAATGCTGGGTTACATGGTACTAACAATGAGTATGAATTTTTGACTTTATTGCGGACTGTCTTGCATCAAAAACAGCTACAAACATTATCAAAAAAAATCGGTAAAAGCACAGAAAAACCAAGAAAGTTGGATTCATTAGTAAATGTGATATAAAATCTTGATTAGAATTTGAACACAAATCACTCATTACATTTTCTGATTTGATAACCACTATGCCAACTCAAATTTCTAAAAATCCAACAGAGACACGAATTAAGACGTGAATATTTTTGTATTTAAGACATTTTTCTTTAAAGCTGTTGGATAGGATTATTCATGACAGAACAACAATGAAGCCACACGTACAAAACATGGAATTACATGCATTACTGTAAATGGGTTGGTCTGATCAGTATGTTTGCCACCATTTGTTCTTTTAAGAACTCAAGGAATGAACACAATATATTCATGATTGGTGCTTACTGTAGACGGATAGTTAACAAGTTAATCTTGCAGGCCATTGCTAATGATTGTGATCTTATTTGGTTTGGTGCCCAGATAATTCAATGGGTCATAATTTGAATTTAAAGCAAGATCACTGGTAATCTATGGAATTTTTGCAACTTAGAAGAATACGAAGTAATTCATATTTTGATAATGTACATAAATAGATACACATATTTTTGGTTGGTAAACATTTTCTAATGAGCGCACAGATACTACACACAGAAGTGCCAATTCATACATGAATAATCCTGTTTTTCATAGGTACTATGGTAGAACAGGAATTGTATATTTTAAATATTGACTTGACATTTGAAAAATTTATACACATTTGATGGAAGAAATAGAAAAAATGCATCTCAAAAGACAATAATTCTTGTGTACAATAAAATCGCCTATGGTTAAATAGTGCTTGTAACAAGCTTGTAAAATAAAGTTCTTCTATCGAATTAAAATCATCACGGGATCTGTGATTAGTAGGTGATAAATGACAGAAGAGGAGACAGAGGATAAAGATGGGGAGAAAGAAAGAGGGGCATGAAAAAGAGAGAAAGAAAGTTGCAATTGAATATGATTTGCTTTCATCAATAAGATTGATAAAATGTTTTTTTGTAAAGAAAAAGAAAGTAAAAAGGTGTGTATCCATTGATTGATGTGTTATTGACAACAAAGAACCCATCCCTAAACAAGCATCATATGTAATATTGTGAAAGGATAAATACAGTATAATATGAAATAGAAGAAAAAAACCATAGTTCATTCAACTATTGTTTCACTTGGTTCAATATTTATTAGGTACAAGTTATTTGGGTAGCTTAATAAAAAAAGTAATTACCATATATCCATAAACATGACAAGTTCTCAAGTTTCTGTATTCTTTCCAAGAAAATCATTTCTATTTTTGGTTATAGTGAGCTATAAATTGTACTCAATGACCCTAATTCATTTTCCATCATTCCATTTTCTAAAATCAATGTTCGATTCCGGAATGAATATCTTGAACATGAAAGCGGATCAAAGCTTTATCTCCTTGATGGTACAGGACGATAAACAATTTTTAAACACAAAAAAAAAAAATATTAGTAGTATTAGTAGTTATATCATTTTGAGTTTTTCAGATGAAGCATTGTTAATTAGTAATTTTTAAGAAGAATTTCTTTCATATCAAAACTCCCAGATCATCATTCCATGATCATTAGCAGATAGCATGGACTGGCTGAGAACTAATATATCTAAAATAAAAGTCAGTTCTTAGAAGTTGCTGTCAGCTCAGTTCTATTTTGTGAAGATCAAAGGATGACTGTCCTCCCATCTGCATGGGTTGTTTTTTGTTTTTTTTGCGCATTGCAAGTCTGCTCTCTGGGCTTGGTGCCCTTCCTCAGTAGCTAAGCGGGATTAGAAAACAAAGGTAACTGCCAAGCTAAAGGTTTTTTGTCACCATAAACTTCTCTTAGATGGACTGCCTTACAGGGTTGAAGGAGGGGGATTTGATTTATGGCTTTTCCAAAGGCATTAGAGCAAAGCAATCACAATTACCTTAACTGGAATTTGAACTCATTTTGATAATTCCCATTTTCCATGCTTTTAGGTGTTAGGCCACTCTGCCACTTAAAAGTAACAATGGAAATACAAATAACCACACAAATGCATAAAATTAAAGTCCAACATTGAAATATATCCAGTCAAACTAGATTTTCATCTCGATAAAAGCTATAAAAACTTGTAGAATTCTAAATGAAAGCATCTATTATAATGGAAAATATGCTTGGTTCATCTCGTTTGAAGTCTTGAATTATAAAGTAACAATATGGTATTTTGGGAAAATATTAATTTTCAAAAGTGCTAGATTACTATTTAAAAATGAAAAAAAATGACTATCTTGGTAATAAGGAGCTTTTCTGTGGGGTCATGTATGATACCATAACCCAGCAAAAACAAAACATCATCAGCAGAGTTTTTTTAGCCCCACATCTTCAGGATGCTCTAAATTAGAGGATAAAACAAACCCAGAGGATTTTCAATAGTTACATAATGTTTTAGTGGGGCAGATTCAATTTACAACACAATTACAATGCAGAACTAGGCTCTGATTTTATGGTCATTTTATAATGTCAAAAAAAACATCACATCACCAGAGAATCATTATTAGAAAAAATATTTATCATATCGGTAGAGCTGTCCCCTGATATAGTGCGATTCGTAATATATATTAGTATTGTACGAATCAAACACACATTTATTATATTGGTACATTAATCCCAGACATAATGCTGTTCATAATATACATTGTATAAATCAAAGACATTTATTATATTGGTACAGGTGTCCCTCAATATAGCACAGTTTGTGTTATTGTACCAATCAAAGACGCATTTGCAGGCATCCAACAATATAACATGGTTCTTTATAGCATAATTTGCAAAATATATATATATATATATATATATATATATATATATATATATATCGTACAAATTAAAGACATTTATTATATTGATGCAGGTGTCCGCTACTGTAGCATGGTTCACCTCCCCCAATATAGCACGTTCATAAAGAATTTTATTTAATTAATATGATACAAAAGAAATGACAGTAATGACTGCCTTTAAGTGAGTGTTAGTTAAATGTCCCATTATTATCATGTATAATGGCCCTATTTTCTAAATGCTGCATTCATTCCTGACCACTGAATCCCTTTATTCTTGTTTTTCAATGCATTTCTCCAGTAACATCATTAGCAATGCATTTACAAATGATCATGGTATGTATATAAAAAAAATCTCAAGTTTATACCCAGTAAGTTATTTTTCTTTTCTGCCATTACGAGACAATGACCGGTTACTTTGCCAGTTGAAATTCTTATACTCCGTCCTTCCATTGTTGCAAGTCAATTCTTTTGTCATTTGGTTATTGGCCAGTTCTTTATGCATATGACGCATGTAAATAGGCTTTATGGCCATACAGTAATTACCACCTTAAAAAATAAGTCTGATTTACTTACTTTGATTAAGACCAGATTTGGATGAAGCCCAAGTTTGTTTGTTTTTTTATCCAAGCTTATATTATGTATATCTAGTATTTAAATCATCATATTTATGATAAGAGCTGTGACTGTCACTCTCACCAGTAGAAGCTATTTGCCCTTTTCCCTTCATTCATTTAATTTTTTTTAGCTTGGCTGAACATGGAGGCACCACAATTGACCATCTTTTTCCATCCTTCTCTGATCTGAGACTCACTAAGGGTATTGCATTTTGGGATGTTGTCTTCCTATATGTCTTTCTACCTCTCTCCAATTTAACACTGAGCCTTGCAGGATTGTTCTGGCCAGTCCTGTTGATCATGGGATGTGCCCATACCACTCCAATTGGCATCTCTTCATACCGTAGTTTGGAGGTCTTCATAGCACCGATGACTTTCCCAATTTCGTTTTTCGATCCTTTGTTTGCGATATAATACTTGCAGATGATTTTTTGAAAGCATCTCACCTCACCTCCGTAGTTTGTATCCATAGTGAAGGTCCACAATTCACAAATGTACAAAAATACTGTGATGAGATATCAGTCTGATTGTTGAACTGAGCAAGATGTTTCAGTCCCTCCAGATGACGTTCCATTTTGACATTGCTTCAATTGTTTTACACTCCTGGACATTATTTCAGGCTTTGATCCCTTCACTGATACAGAAGTTCCACTTTTTTGAAGGTGAACTATTTTCAGCTTCTTGATCCCTTCCTACCCTCTTACTATATTACTTGACTATTCTCCAACCCCTTTCCTACCATGTCTGTTGCACATAGTGTCAGTAGCAGCCATCAGCCAAGCCTATTGTACATATGTTAACAGTCAGCAAAACATGTCATGCACTATTCTTGATAGAAATATGTCTTGGCATAGAGTGATGGTGTAATGACTAGCCATGCTCGCCTTCCATTACTACCGTAGTGCATTTGATCCTCACAGAATGTTTCGCACTAAGTGCCTCATGCTGAACAAAACTGAATATAATATATATATGGAAAGTGCATTGTGATGGCGTAGTGGCTAACAAGCTAGTGTTGTAGATCATTGCAATGAGTTCAATTGTGGCCTTGTGTAAAACTAAGCCAAGCTAAGGAAATATCTGGAGAATAAATAGCCATTGGTGTAATGGTTAAGAAGCTAACCTTGCAGACCATTATTACTAGAGTTCAATTCATAATTTTTGGCTGATCCATTCCACAGCCTTATTCAGGTATATGAGGCATCAAGAAAGAGGCAGTCTCTTTTTTTGACTGAATAAAGAACTGAGATTAGTAGCTAATATACCAACCAGTTCATTTATTCCAAGAAACTCGAGACCCACAGATGATATGATTCACCCCACCCCCATTTAATGCAGGTGATTCTAATTTGTACACAATGGTGTTCTAATTTCTCCAGTTGTTTTGTCTTTTTTCATTATACACACAAGGGCTTTACCAAACCTCAGAAGGGATCATTAAGGTGTATAAAACAGAAAGTTCATTGTTATCCTTCATCATCTTAAACTCTAAAGATGGTGTAATTAAGTTTAAATGATTGAACCAATTGTCCAAACAAATCTTAAAATGTTAATGACTTTTCTCAAATTTAGAGACAATATTAGTTGGGGTGGCTGTGCATCAGCAATCAAAATTTACTATGATTGTTATCCATTGAATCATAGGTATCATACAGTTATCTACTTATATAATGAATGGTGACTTTTTTGTTTCTCTGTCCTTAACAATGGACTCTTCCACTTATTATACTAATTATTCCCCTGCCCACCATTTGAAACAATGGACTCAGTACCTTACTTTCTGAAGAAAAAAAAAATCATCAACTTATAGAAATCCAAACACATCATTGAATTTTTTTTCATGCTAATTAATTAATTGCATTTTAAAAAGTAAAAATAGTGACTGGCTAAATGTTTGAGGTTGATACTACAACAAGTTACCTTACTGCCCATGGGTCTAATAATAGTTCAAACAATCTATAGATGTGCATAATGCTATAAGAAATACTTTCTCAGAAGAAAATATTCAAGTATACAGGTTTAATTAGACCAGAGATTCCCAAACTGGACTATATGTAAACCCAGGGGTATTTTCACACTTTTCAATGGGTACATAGGGGTCTGAGAGTATGACCATTGTATACATTGCTATACATGGATTATTTTCAGTATTGTTAGGGATTAAATCAAAACAGATTGAATCTCAAAACACCTGAAAATAATCCTTGTTGTCCAATTGCTAAAGTTTCTGCTTGTATTAATGAAACTGTTGTTAAAAAAATTGGGCTCAAACCTTTCACCAACAATTAAATTGACCTCTTATTAAAAGCAATATAATTTCCGAACGTTAATTTTTAGGTGTAGGTGGGAATTACCCAGAATGCCCAAGGGGTACTAAGAAACAAAAAGGTTGGGAAGTCAGACTGTTTTACTGGGATAGAAAAAAAAAATTGTATCTATTTTTTAATGGTAGTAGATAAGAGCTAAAGTAAAACTTTTGACAATGTAGAAAGTATTTAGCCACAGACAACTTTATGTTGTTTTATCAGAAGCAAAATATCACAATACCTTAGATTTGTGCAGAAAAGAAGGGGAAGAATTTTTTTATGAGTTTTTTTGAAAACAAGAAATCTATTTGTTTATACAATTGCGAATAGATAGATCACATTTCATTCCTTAATTGCAAATTTCTAAATGGTCCTAATAGCATGAAGTGAAGACTGAAGTATGTAGCAAGGAGTGGCTGTCACCAACTTAATATCGCACTTCTTTGAGCAACAGTAAAGAAATGTTCTCAAGATAGACTACAATTACACAGAATTAAAAAAACAAAGAAAAAATGTATACATAAAATGCAATGTGTGTGTGTGTATAAATGTAAATAACATTTTTTTAATGAATGCTCAGACACTACACTGATTCTAGACACTTTGATCCTAAACAGAACAATACTAATCCTAGGCACAGTGCACAGATACTACCCTTTCATTCTAGACAGAGCACATAGATACTCTGATCCTAGACAAAAGTGCTGATCCATGCATAAATAATCCCATCATTTTTTACAGAGTACTATGCCAATTAAAAGATGAAAATCTCTGTATAACTGTGGAAACACCAACAATAGTTTTAATTGAAATGTTTGCCAACCCCAGTCAGGACAACTATTTTACTCTGTTTTTGTTGAAGACCATTATTTTTGTGCTTCAACCAACAAGAAAGGAAGACATTAAACAAGTCTCCGACAGGCAGGGGAATAAAAAAAGATTTTTTTTTAAATTGACCTGAATTGGTTTTGGTAGAAATTGAAAAGTCAGTCAATGGACAAGATTTAAAAATTTGCCAAAATTTTGCAAACTGTCCTTTTTGGGCAATTTTTCCCTTTGATTTGAAAAGTTATTGTAAATGTCATTTTTGAAGAAAAAATAAATAAATAAATAGAATTTTTAAAAAAGTAACCTTCAACCTGTAGGACATAAGGGAAATTTTCAAACCTCATTTAGGGAAAAATAGTGCCTTTGACACTGGTGATATGCAATGATTTTCTTCTTTTTCACATTTTAGCTGGCTTATTTCCCTGCTTTCTTCTGGCAACTTTGTAGTGTAAGAATCATGTTCCAATTATGTTAGGGTGTTTTGGAAGTAATTTTGCATTTAGAATTTGCAATTTTGAAAAACATCCAACTACTTAGACTTAGCTAATGTAATATATATTCAGCAATAGGATTTAATCCTTTCGATACTCCTGGGACATATATATCCCAAGGTCTCTATGACTGCTGGGATATGTATGTCCAGTAGATCTCTTTTAGAAGTCTACTGGGATGTACATGTCACGAAAATTGAAATAAATGTAAATTTCCTGGTTTTCACAGCCGCCCACAATGTTGTATTCCAGGACATGGTATTTGTTTGCTCTGCAATTTCCTCTGTGAAAATATGCCTTGTTTAAAACAACTTTCTTTCTCCAACCAACATTCTGAATAAAGACAGGATTATCAACGACAATAAAGTGAATTGTGTTGTATCTAGTATTCTGGAGAATCTAGAAGCTTCTAAATTTTTTTTTATTCTAGGTTTTCCAGTGGAAATTGCCAAAAATGTCAAACAGAATTTATTCATCAACGGAAATTTTTTACATAACTTTTTTCTTTTCTTTATCATGAATCACTTTGAATTATGCGGTATTGCATGGGTCATGTTTTTTAATGATGTCAACCCGTAGTGGCTTTTCTCTATATCACCACATGTTGCAGCAAATCCCTATCCATTGTGCATTACACAACCATATATCCCCCCCCCCTCAATATGATGGACACTTTCTACTTCGTATTCTGCACACAACTAATCAATCATTCCTAATTAGAATTTCCATAACAAATACCAATCCTGTCCACATCTTAGTTAACATCAAAGCCATTTCGCAATTCAGTCAATATTATCTTATAATATATAATTCACCAAATGTCTGTCAGTCTATACACAAGAGCCTACCATAGAAACAACACATATGCCCCATGAAAATTTCTGTGTATCAATATAACTTCTAGGCAGGTTTTTTTTCACAAGTTTTTTTTTTTCTTTTTTTTAATAACTCCGCCTAAAAATATGATTTATGGAAGAGTTTGATATACAGTGTGTTCGAGCTAAAATGGACATTTTTTGTGCCAGGTTTTTCAGCATATCTAAGTTAGAGTATGGACTTAATATCATTCTACAGAAGAGGGGAGAGTAAGAGAGAAACATTCAGTTCCCGAATGGAAATGTTTTATATCGATAAGTGGGTACTGGGTGTAAGAGGAAGAATGTTCATTTTCTGTTAGGAATAAATACTAGCACATTCAACATTTTTCCCCAGATTGTAAAAAAATAAACCCATATAAGTCACGATATAATATCACTTTTAAAAACAAACTAAATTAAATGCTGATTTCCATCTATTTTAAGAGTTCTTTGTTTTGATAACAATTTTTCTCATTCTAACAGGCAGGTATTCAGTCAAGTACAATGAAATACACTAATAATTTTACTTATCTAAAAAATGAATACAATAAATTTTTACAAAGATGAGCTTAGTCTGGCACAAGGGCACCAAATGAGCATCAAACTCACTACACAAGAAAAGGACTATAAGACAAGTAGCCAACCATCACTCTACAGCAAATTACCAAGGCAGATGTTTATCAAACCTAGATGAGATATAAGGCCACAATATTAGCACATCAAATGAGGATCAAATCTATCATATTAGCAATGGATTGTGAGATTGCTAGCCATCACTCTACAGCAAGCAACTAATGTATAAAGCAAAATAACTGCTTTCAACCCTAATTCTCATCTCATTTATTCTCAGACTATTTGTATTTTTAAATGCAACAGTTATATATAAGAAATGGACATATTTGGTCCAACCGGATGAATTATAAATTGCATTACGTTATATAGAAACTTTTAAAAAGTCTGACAAATGCAGCATTGGAAAGTTCTTTCAAACAAATTTGTTGTAATATATTTTGTAATGAAAATGCCCATCATGTTACAATGTATTTGGAAACAAAAATGTAATGGTGATTCAAGATACATTAATCATCAATATCTGTTTTCCAGTTTGAGCTGGAAGGATTGAGGGAGCTCTTTAACCTCTTTTCATCCACCAACAAGTTTTTCAATACCAGATATATACATTCTTCCATATGCATGTTTTTATATATTAGAATGAAATGTTAATGAATATATGTAGGATGGATTTCCATTAATATCTAAGACTTGTCAGATTAGTTCAATCAGTAAAACAGCCAGTTGGTCATGAGTTCAAATCAAGGCTGGAGAATGTGAATTATTAATACCCCTAATTCCAGTGAGGATTGTTCTCTGCCATAACAAGAACAAAGTCAACTTGAGTTTGACAATGAATCATTCCCTCTTGACCCCTTTTCTATTCACTAAGAATGGGTGTTTTCTTTCCAAAGCTGTTTTCAAACACCCAAGCTGGTGGCAGAAAATTTCAGCTGTAACTGTTTGGTTATTGTTTAAAAGTTCATAATTCCTAACACATCCCACAAAATACTCATCCTTCTTCGGATCAAGGTCATCTTGTGGCTGGGGTACAGGTCTATCATTGTGACAGAGCCACTGATGACAGTGCTACATATCTGAAGAAAAAAAAAATCCATTTCTCATCCCCAGTAATAACTCTCCCCCAAAAGGTGCACAGAACTGTCGAAGATGTGACTCAAAACAATTAGCACATAGCAGCTGATTTGCTACAAATATGTCATGGGGGACCGATTTTCCAACGTTCAACACTTTTCCTATCTCCTCTAAGTGCGTAACATAGAAGGGTTCACAGAAACAGCAGAATTTGTTACAACAATCAGTACAAACAACTAATCAAAAACAGAACTTCTGTTACAAAAATTAAGTACTCAAACAGACGTAGTGGAGGTGGGACTATTTGAAAACACCTTTTGGGGTCTAAAAATCTTTATTATGAATTATAGTTCACAGACAGCATTTCTACTGATATCATACAATAACAGAGATCTATTTTTATATACATGGATTGGATAAATAATTATTCTACCTTTTGCGTTGTTTTCCACCAACTAAGTGATAGTGATTTATGGCAAATTTTCCTTTTTCAACAAATCTTATGAAATGGTAGAAGTGGCCCCTGAAGAAGCCAAGCATCCCCGAGCTCCAAATCTCTAGCTACTCCCCTGTACTTGAATCTATTAGAGGTAAATAAACATAATAATGCTCTTATCCAAAATGTCAAGGTTAAGGTTGGGTTGGGTAGAAATTAACTCTAGACAAAAATAGAATGAACCAAGTAACTGTTGTGTAGTAAAACCTTTCAAACAATTCATGAATAGGATTCTGGATGGGAAAGAAAGGTTATCAAGAGAAGAATGGAAACAATTTTTATCTAAATTATACTATGTTATCAGTAAACGCTATGCAATGCATTTCTGAAATAAAATAATCTAGCAATGCATTTACATTACTCGAAATTGTAATGACATTATTTCATTATTCTATCAGTAACTAATTTTTGACTACCTTTAGTTCACTTATTAATACTTCTAGAGTATAAATCATAAGCAACACGTTTACTGTATATGATGGCATGTAAGGCGCTCTTCTTACCATGATATTAACTTCTTTTTTCATGACAACGTTATTCTTTTTCTAATCAATTGTTCCCAGTTAACTGACATCATTTTTTGTTTATTCTCGTATGTGACAAGAAAAAAAATCTGCAGTTTCTCTTTCAGTAGTATGTTCTTTTTTTGTCACAAAAAAAAAAAAAACCTCATTCTTTTTAAAATAAATCCCCGTACAAGATATGAAATTACGTCAAATCAGCTATATATATTTAAAACCTTTTAATTTTATAATATACCATGTTGCATTTCAGATATTCTTCATTTTAATTTTGATTCAACAGGGATTAACTTGAACACTCAGTTTGAAAAGAAATAATTTTATTGCAGGAACAAATGCTGTCATAAATTGTATATATAACGTTTCAGTTTTTCAACTGAGTTTGTTTTCTTGTTTTACAAATTTATAGTTTCCCTTCTGGTAGTCCCCTTATCCGCCGTTTACCTTTCAAGATATTTTTTTATGGTTATTTTTTAAAATTTCATTTCTCTTTAAAGCTGAAGTTTTCCATGAAATGTTGTGAACGTTTGTCTCTACGAATTAAAAAAAATGTGCATTTCTCTTAAACGATAACTTTTCAATGCTAATTATCAACAACATAAAAAAGTCATTAATTCAGTAAGTGACAGGTGGACGTAGATATAGTCAAAAAGGTAGTCACACCCCAAATTACTAATACTATAGGAATGACAACTTCAAGTGACACTGTAAATGTTTAATCACATTCAAGTGAATATTTCTAAAGAAATTTATGAGAAATGTGTCAAGATTTCCTTTGTTTAGAGCTACAATCTACCACTTCCATAGTTTTCCCCTGCTATTCGGAAGTAGAGTGTACCAATCAAAAATCTTTCTTAAGCCGAAATGGTGTTAAGTGAAGCAATCATGGAAATATTTCAGCATTGAGACACCAACAAATGGTAATGATATATTGGGCCAAGTCGTTGGAGGTGTACAGGTGACACCCTTAAAATGGTTTTGAAACTATAAGAAAATAAATAGCAAAGTCTAATATAACTCAATTGAAAATATCAACACGTTATTTTACGATGGACGATTTTCAGTCGAACCACTTGTTTAACATTACTCAGAGCCTAAAACCGGTTCCAGAAGGCCCTGAATAGGCTATAAGTTCACACATGGTTTCTCCTTTCGCAAAAATAATTAAGTAAATGTGGGGCCAGCATTTGCTCTCTTCTCATCCCTATACAATGCGAAATTTGAGTGATTTTCTCAACCAGATTTAGCATGTGTTTTCAATAGGCCTGGGGGATGTTTTGAAGTAAAATGTATACGACACGACATGGCCAACTACACTGATAACAAATTAAAATCAGTGGTGTTATGGAATAATCGATTTTGAAAAATGAAAACTAGGTAAAGGTTGGAACACTAACAAAAAACACCATTGAAAACATTACTCATCATCCAGGAGGTAGTTTTCTTGCGGAATGTTATGATATATATTTTCTCAAGAGTGAAAAATCTTTAAAATCCTAACAACGGACTAAGTCCTTTGATGATCTGATGACTGTTGATAAGGGAAAAATCCATTCAACTCGTGTCTGAGAGCAGGAAATGATTAAGTGATGACGTAACCTTGCTTTCAGGTGAAGACCGTCTCCTAATGGCCTGGAAACAAAAAATCTGAATGTCTAGGCCCAGCCCATCTCACTTGAAGGGTAGGATCTATCCTTTGATGCCTCAAGCGTCCCAGACGTTCCGAGGGAACTAAAAAATTTCAAGCACAGCCTACACTGAACTCAATCTTGTGTCACATTTACACGTGGGGAGGCGAACAAATAGTTTCCAACCCCACCACCCAAAAACGTGTCTCTTCCCAGTCTTGATGATCTTCCGTTCATGTTTAATGAATTCAGCTTTTAATAACATTAGCATTTTCAACAATTCAATCAAAAGAATTTTTTGAAATTGACACCCATGACAAAGAAACTTCAATTTCATTAAAAAGGTTCTGGTTTATTCAATTTTCATAAAAATTATAAATCATTCAAAACATGAATTAAAGAAAAATATAAAATTATTTTCCATTACAAAACTTGTTATTGTTTATGAATTTGGGTTTAAAAATTGAATTTGTAAACAAACAAAACGAGATAAATTGAAAAATTCAGTGCCAGTAACATTAGCATTTTTAAAATATTCTGAAATTCTAACTGAAACAATAAATGAAATTTAATAGAACTTCGGTATATATTCATCAATTATTTCTGAATTTATGAAAAGGTTACTTTCTAGCAGAGGTAATCTAAGTATCCATTATTTATTTTATTTTTATGACAGCTTTCAATCT